>OY796656.1:104154269-104754269 GCA_963680705.1 Rhagium mordax | reverse complement strand
TATTGTGACAGATAATATTATATTCGATTCTCTTTAGATTTAGGTGAGTAGAGTGGTAATGGCGGAGCTGGGTCTCCCCCCACCCTTTTTTTTTGGTGGTGGGGGGTAACTAGGGTAATTAGAGTAATGTAGGTAATTAGACTGATGTAATTGCAATAGAGGTAATTAGAGTATTGTCGGTAATTAGCCTGATGTAGTTGCAATAGAGGTAAGTAGAGTAATGTGCAGTAATTAGACTGATGTAATTGCAATAGAGGTAATTGGAGTGGTGCAATGCAATTGTAGTTGTAATTAGTGTATGTACTGATATGTGTATGAATATTTCAAGTAGAGGTGGTGGGGCAGCTTCACTCCGTGTATATAAATGAGGATGAGGAGCACACAGCCATTTGTGGTGCTAGTCTCCCAGAGTAAAGACATAAAATGTATATTTGTACTTCTTGTGGTGTAAGTTTTACACGTGGTGACAATTTGCGAAGACATCAGAGGCAATCTTGTAAGAAGATACATGATAGTGGTCCGCAAGCAAAATATCCTAAACTGGAATGTAATCCTTCAACATCTACAAATATGGAAACTTGTAATTGCTGTAATGTGACTCTAAGCACAACCCAAATGAATTCCCATAGAAGGACATTGCAACATAGGACAAATTCATGTGTTCCGTTTATAGAAGGTGTAGAAATTGTGCAGAGCGCTTTCAAATACAGGATTGTAACCTATCGAGTATATAGCGAAAATAATCACCAAGACTATGTAATGTTCTTCAATGAAATTAGACCAAAAATATTAAATCTCTTCGAGGAAGTGTTACGTATTCATAATACAGTAAAAGTAAATATGGAAACGTTTGCTACGTACGTATTACAGACACAGGAACTATCTGAAATGAAATCATTTAACACTTCCAACAAAATCTTGGATCAAGCTATGGATTTGAACAATACTTTGGACACCTTTGTGGATGCTATGATTACACAAACTACGGAGTTCCTGGAACGTGATTCAGGTATTTAAACATACATTAAGGTGGAAAGAAAATGACTAATTATAATTTAATTTTAGGATGGGCCCTCGAACGAATTGCTTTTGTTGAAATCAATGTGAATAAATATAGTCCTCTGGGTGGTTCATCATATGTCAAGTTGCCAAAATCCATAGAAAACAAGAAGGCAGTGGTAAATGTAAAAAACCAGGATCAGTATTGTTTTGCTTGGGCTGTAACTTCAGCGTTGTATCCTGCAAATGGCTGCACATCTGAGACCTCATCATATCCACATTTTTCAAGAGTTTTAAATTTATCAGGTATGAATTTTCCAGTAAAATTGCGGGATATTTCAAAATTTGAGGAGATGAATAATATTTCAATTAACGTGTACGGGTTAGAAGAAAAATTTGAGAATAATAGAATAAAGTATGAAGTTGTTGGGCCTTTACGTTATTCTGAAAAAAAACTATTTATGCATGTAAATTTGTTACTACTTTCCGGTGAATGTGGTGTAAATCATCACTGTAAGAAAGATTGCGCTAATAATCACTATTGTTGGATAAAAAACTTGTCTAAGCTAGTTTCCGCTCAAATTTCAGCTCATGATCATAAAAAGTACTTTTGTGATGGTTGCTTACTATATTTTAATAATGAGCGTCAGTTATTCCAGCATCAGAGAAATAACTGTAATCATGTTTATACAACAACACCATCGACACAATTTCGGATTGATAAATATGGTAAACAAGTACCTGAAAATATATTAAAATTTGAAAACTTTGAAAGACAAATGCAAGTACCATTTGTAGTGTATGCAGACTTTGAATCAATTCTGAAACCTATTCATACTTGTGAACCGAACCCCGAACGTTCTTATACAAATAAAACTTTTATACACGAACCTTACTCCTTCGCATATTTCATAAAATGTTCTTTTGACAATTCTTTATCAAAATTTGAACTCTATCGAGGATCTGATGTAGCCAAAGTTTTTGTATCGCGTATTGAAGCCGATGTAAGGGAAATCTATAACAGATATATGAAAGATATAGTCCCAATGGCTAAACTCACAGCACAAGAAAGACAAGACTTCCTGAATGCGACCGTATGCGGTATATGTGAGAAACCATTTAAAGTAGAGGATGTAAAAGTTAGAGATCATTGTCATATAACTGGTAAAGTAAGATTTGGTGCCGCACACTCTGTATGTAACTTAAATTACAAATTACCAAATTTTGTACCTATCATATTTCACAATATGAGTGGCTACGACAGTCACCTATTTATAAAACAGCTCTGTGCACATAAGGACAGAGTTGATGTTATAGCACAAAATAAAGAAAAATATATATCTTTCACGAAACACCTTTATATGCATGATTACGTCAATAAGAAAGGGGAGAAAAAACGGAAATTTATACAACTACGATTCATCGATAGTTTTAAGTTCTTATCAACATCGTTGCAAAATTTAGGGGGCAACTTAACTGATAACCAATTGTTTGTTACGGGAAGTTTCTATACAGATAAGGAAAAATTTAATTTAATGAGGCAAAAGGGTGTATTTCCATATAGTTTTATGGATAGTTTAGAGAAACTAAATAATGTAGAGTTACCCTCGAAAGATGAATTTTACGATAACCTAAATGAAGAACATATAACAGATAAAGATTATCAGAGGGCTAACGATGTGTGGAACTTGTTTGATTGTCAGAATTTGGGCGATTACTCAGATCTTTATTTAAAATCAGACGTACTCCTTTTGTGTGACGTATTTGAAAATTTTCGTAAAATTTGTTTGGAAAAATATAAACTTGATCCTGCTCAGTATTACACTTGTCCGGGTCTCTCGTGGGACGCTATGTTAAAACTAACCAAAGTGGAGTTGGAATTATTAACGGACATTGATATGATCCATTTTTTTAAAAAGGGAATACGTGGTGGAGTAAGCCAGTGTACGGAAAGGAAACATATTGCGAATAACAAATTTCTCCCTAACTACGACCCCAAAGAACCTTCTTCATTCATCACATATCTAGATGCCACGAACCTATATGGGCATAGTATGTCGCAACAATTGCCGACAGGTGGATTCGTGTGGCTGTCCGAAGAAGAAATCATGAATTTAGATATTACGAGCATTTCAGATAAAAGCACCCATGGGTATGTTCTCGAAGTAGACATACATTATCCACAAGATTTACACGACTTACACTCAGACCTACCCTTTTTAGTAGAAAATATTATTCCACCAAAATCAAAATCGAAATTGACAAAACTGATACCAAATTTAAACGATAAGAGGAGATATATTGTGCATTATATAAATTTGAAACAAGCGCTAGATAACGGGTTAATGGTTATAAAAACACATAGAATACTTAAATTCAAACAATCACCTTGGCTTAAAAAATATATTGACCTAAACACTGATATGAGAAATAAGGCTAAGAATAAATTTGAAAAAGATCAGTATAAATTATTAAATAACGCAGTATTCGGTAAGACAATGGAAAATGTTGATAATAGAATGGATATAAAATTAGTTACCCACTGGGAGAGCGTTAGGCGGAGTATGGGTGCAAATGCATTAATAACACGCCCTAACTTTAAATCATGCTCAATATTTACTGATGATTTTGTAGCCATCCATATGGGTAAACTAAAGGTAGTCTACAACAAACCAATTTACGTTGGTTTTTGTATCTTGGAGTTGTCTAAGACAGTATTATACAACTTTTTCTACGACGTTATCAAAAAACATTTCGGCGATAATGCTTCTTTGCTGTATACAGATACGGATTCGTTGATTATAAAAACATTTACAGATAACTTCTATAATTTCATAATACAGAATCCAGACAAATTCGATACATCTAACTACGAAGAAATAAATAAATTTAATATTCATAAGGGCTTGTCGGTGTTAGGTAAAATGAAAGACGAGTTCCCCTCTGATCCCATTATTAGTTTTTATGGTACGGGTGCGAAAGCTTATTATATACAATCGGTGGATAATGAACTCAAAAAAGCTAAAGGTGTGAAGAAATCTGTTATTAGAAAGCAGCTGTCAATAGATGACTATAAGAAAATCGTTGAGCGGGGAGGTTTAATATTTAGAAAAATGAATACGTTTCGGAGTTGCTTGCATGACATTTACACAGAAATAAAGAACAAAGTGGCCTTGTCCCAACACGATGACAAACGTTTTGTTATTCCTAATACTACTAAAACATTACCGTGGGGGCACCGTGACATATCATTTTTTCAGAGCGAACAAGAACAAAATATAGAACGACTGATAGTTGCCATAAATAATATGGAGAAAAAAAATTAAAACTTGGACGCTTTACTTGCAGCAATAGCTGCAAGTAAAGCTCCCAGCACAAGCGGACTCTGATTCTGAATCGGAGGTGTTCTCGCAAGTTGACACCAAAACATCTGTTAAACAATTTTTTAAAATATACGGTCAACTTAAGAGAACACATGATTTAAATTTGAGGCTTTGTCGGGATCATCCGAAAATCTTGCGTCGTGCTGCTGATATGCGGGAAAGAGCCGCAAAATTAGAGGCCGACGTAAAGAGACAAAGGGAGGCTCTCGACAAAACTGCAAAGCAGATGAGGTTTATTTCGGATCAAATGGGTGGCTGAGCACTTGCGCACACGCGGCGGAAAGTTATTTTAAGTTAGATTTTAAGTTAGTTAAGAATATTGTTAGTTAGATAAGATTATTGTTAATTAGGTTTAAAATATAGTATTAATAAAAAAACATTAAAAAAATAAATGCCAAAAAAAATTTAAAATGTTTGTCAAAAAAAATAAATGACAAAAATAATTAAAAAAATAAATGCCCCCAAAAAAAATAAAAATTTGTCAAAAAAAATAAATGACAAAAATAATTAAAAGATCATACAAATAAAGGCAAATTAATTAAGTTAGATTTTTAAGTTATTTAAGAATATTGTTAGTCAGATAAGATTGTTAATTAGGTTTAAAATATATTATTAATAAAAAAATATTAAAAAAAATTAAAAAGTTTGTCAAAAAAATAAATGACAGAAATAATTACAAAAAAATGATACAAATAAAATACAAAAAATGATAAAAAATAAATTACTGTGTATTATTATGTAAGAATATATTGTTAGTTAGATAATATTATTGTTAATTAGGTTTAAAATATATTAATAATAAAAAAATATTGAAAAATGATAAAAAAATTATTAGTATATTCGTAAATTATTATATAAGAATATGTATAATTATAAAAATTATTTACCATAATTATGTAAACATATATTGTTAGGTTAGGTTAGGTTAGACTAGGTTAGGTTAGGTTAGGTTAGACTAGGTTAGGTTAGGTTAGGTTAGGTTAGGTTAGGTTAGGTTAGGTTAGGTTAGGTTAGGTTAGGTAACGTTGGGTTACATATTGTAGTATAATGCAAAGCGCTGGGGGGCGAAGCCCCACAGCGGGGGCCGCCGGGGGGCTTCGCGAACGCGGGGCGGGGGGGCGGGGGGGCGGAGCCCCCTATAGGCGGCGAAGCCGCCGTTATATGGGGCGCAGCCCCCTTTATAGGCGGCGAAGCCGCCGTCATAGGGGGCGCAGCCCCCTTTATAGGCGGCGAAGCCGCCTTTATAGTGGGCGCAGCCCCCTCTATACTTTACAGGGGGTGAAAGCCCCTTTATACCTAAGAGGGGGCGAAGCCCCCGATACAAAAAATTATGTGACATTCTTAAAATTTATTAAATAAAGTATTTATTAACATGACTTATTTATTAATTTATTAACTAAAACTATTTATTAAATTATTGACAATGCATCAACTAAATCTATGTATTAAAATCATGTAATATTCTTAAGATATTAACATGACTTATTTATTAATTTATTAACTAAAACTATTTATTAAATTATTGACAATGCATCAACTAAATCTATGTATTAAAATCATGTAATATTCTTAAGAGTTTATTAAGTAAATAAATGTATTAAAATGACTTACAATTAATTTATTAACTAAAACTATTTATTAAATTATTGACATTGCATCAACTAAATCTATATATTAAAATCATGTAATATTCTTAAGAGTTTATTAAGTAAATAAATGTATTAAAATGACTTACAATTAATTTATTAACTAAAACTATTTATTAAATTATTGACATTGCATCAACTAAATCTATGTATTAAAATCATGTAATATTCTTAAGAGTTTATTAAGTAAATAAATGTATTAAATGACTTACAATTAATTTATTTACTAAAACTATTTATTAAATTATTTACAATGTTTAATTTATATGGATGCCTAATCTGTTCCCTCGCGGACATTATCGCACTCTATCAAGAGCTGATAATCTGACCAGTGGCTCTGGTCAGGTGATGGCTGGCCGTCTGGATCGTAGAACACCGTTTCCATAGACCATGCTGATGGTGATGTTGCCCTATCAGTGCTGCTGTCCGGGGGGTTATCTTGGTCTCCCTGGTCCTCGCCTAGATTCTCACCTATCCAATAAGATGAAGGTGATATTGGTCTGTCGTCAATGCTATCTGGGGTAGCTTGGTCTTCCTGGTCCTCTTCGTCTTCCTGGTCCTCTTCGTCTATCGAATACGATGGAGGTGACCGTTCCCACCAATCACTGCTGTCTGGGCCGTATTCACTAGGCATTGACCAGGTCGATGACGTTGATCTTGAGTCGGTGCTGGAGGAGACGCAATTTACTTGAGAAGTGTCCATGATGTTAATAATTTTAAATCTGACAAACAAGAGCGTTGCTGTGTGTTATATAAAGCAAACTAATCTCCACCCCCAGCAGTGGCGCCTCCTACAAACATTACTTTACAGGCACCTCTATTATTGATGAGGGAGAGAAAATTCATAATAACACGTATCCTATGATTGGATATGAATACCCCCTCTATTATTTTAGAGTGACTCCCTCCCCACACTACTATATATATGGGAGTAATATTAAACCAAACTTAGTTGCATTTACTATTTCTATCTATATACCACGTATCGAAATGGCAAATCCATCTATTATATCTATTCTAAGACGGTTGGCGCAAGAAGATTCCAATAATTGGATGCTGTTTAATCATGAGGCTGCGGAGATGGGGATACCTGCTGAGGCTGTGGAGATTGGAGCACCTGCTGATGTTGATGCCAATGGTGCCAACATCGATATCCAGGAAGTCATCGAAGGCGGCGAAAATGGTATAGTGGACGATGGAGTCGACGAAATGGTGGACGATGGTATAGAAGTCGATGTTGCGGACCTCATCGAGGAAGACCAGCACGAGATGGCTTTCCAGATAAAAGATATGGTGGCTGGTACAATGGACAAGGTGTGTGCTACAGCGGCCTTCGTTGTGGTATGCAGCATTGACCAGGGAAAATATTTTATGTGCACTAGGTGCTACGTATCGTATTCTCGCATGGTCGTAGAGGGGGCTGTTCACCAACACGCAAGTCTGCACAACACGGTTGAGTGGTGGGACGTACCTACCATAAAGTGCAAAGCTTGTGGCGATGACACAGTGACAGTCGGTGCCATCGAAGGTTGTTTTGTGTGCAATAATACTGGAAAAAGAACAGTACCCATATAATAATATTAGATTTTCTAGTTTGTACTTTTTATATTATTTTTTATGTTTATTTAATGTTTAATTATAATTTTTAATTATATTTAATTAATTTTATGTTTTATGTTATATGTATATTTGTATCATTCTTATAATATAGATTGTAGGAAAATAAAAAGGAATTAAAACATTTATGTGTATGTTTATTATCTTTCAAGTGTTAGCATCTACATTAACTATTAGGGCTAAATATTTCAATATAAAATATAGCAAAATAATTATTACAGCTAAGATAAAGAATAAATATGTATGGGCTATTTCAATACAATACTAGTTTGTTTCATGAGAAAATAAATTTTACCCCAGCTAATAGTTATGGGTGTAATACACTAAATCTAAAATTTATTAAATCGACTGATGATATTAAACTATAGCAGTTTCATCAATCCATGAACTCTGTTCTAAGGGCAATCCCAGCCATTTAACGAACAGTTTGTTTCCTTTCTTTCTTAAAACTTTCTCTACTAAATATACATCAGGATGTTTACTTTTCTGCAACTCCATTTCATAAAAACCACCCTTTATTAGTCGACCCGTCATATCTTCAAGCAGGTAAGTTGTGGGGTTCGTTACATTTATTTTTACGACTTTAAAAAGTTCTGTTGAAAAATTTGCCGTATACCCTTTTTCAAATATACCTTTGAATTTACTAATTCTCACTATGTCCCCAATATGAAATTTAGGTTTTACAAAAATTTTAATACGATTGTATGCAGTTAAACGTGTAGTAGATGTGACATCCGCAGGCTTCATACCAGTTGTACTATGCACCTTATTATTGTACATTTTTGTTATGTTGGATAGAATGTCGAACCATTTGTATTTTCCTCTAACTGAGAACTCCTTATATAACCAGTTTTTTAGGGTTCTTATTACTCGTTCTACTATTGCTGCTTTTTTCGTGCTATACGTGGAATAATGATTGATATTATGTTCCTTCATTAATGTGGCAAAGATTTTATTGTAAAATTCTGTACCATTGTCACTCTGCAAGTTGAGAGGGGTGTAACCAGAATCTTGAAAGATGCTTTTCATAGCCCAGCTAACTTGGCTACCAGTTTTATTTTTAACGGGTCTACACCACACATATTTGGAATAACAATCAATCGCCACGAGAATGTAGCGGTAACCTTTATTGTCAGATGCAAATGGTTGCATTTCTGCCAAATCTATTTGCCATAAATCGCCATATCCTTTAATTATAGTCCTTCTTCTACGAAAATTTCGTCTAGCACATCTATGTAACTCGTTAACAACTTGTAATTTTTCGCTGCTAACCTCCATTATAAAATTGTCTTCAGTTACATATCAACTTCAGGCATTAGTTCTGGTGGAAATGCTAGGGCTCCGGATTGCACCTTCTTTGGTTGGAGTTCGGTGGCAATATGCTCTAATTTAGAGATTCTAGTGATTAAAGTATTGTGATTGTTTATGGCCGAACGTTTAACTTCAGAAATTGCTTTGTCAACATATTTCCTCATTTCTATTTTCATTTTCTGCATCATCTCATTATTTTGTTTATTAAAAATAGTGCGATTTTCTTCTCCACTTTTTATAAGTCCCACATCAACATATTTTTTCATTTCCCCAGTAATTATATCGGCTGTATTAAAAATAGCTTTGGCAGCATTTTCATCATTTGTTTGTAGACGCTTGTTAACGTAATTACATGTTGCACCATCTTGATCATCGACAGGTTCCCCTAGATTTTTTAAACGCTTGTTTTGAATATCATAGTGATTATCTCTGGTTAGTTTAAAACCAACACCAGGTAATCCACGCAGGGCTTTTAACTTATTCACACTAGCTCTTTTACTGCGTCCAAATTTGTCAATAGTGTTGTTTACAGTAGACATTTCTGACTGCATCTGATGCGGTTTATAAATTGCAGACTATATAATACTTATTGTGTATAATGATGTTTTATTTCCTCTTTAATACACAATTTTTTCTTCCCTAAGTTCTGATATTATTTCTATTATTTCATTGTCGTGGTTGTTATTTCCCGCCATTTTTGAACTCCATAAAAGGCGTAGACGATCCACAAGTTCGTTGGGTTTATTCCAGTAAATAAATTCTTTATCATTATTTCTATACAATTTGTGGGTAGGTACACGTCTTAATCCATAACCACTTGTTGATGATCGTGTCTCAATTGTAGAGGATGTTAATGGTTTGATAATTTTGTGAAATTTTGTACGTTTAGTGGTGTTATAGCCACTCGCTACATTGAATTTTTTGTAAGGCGCTTTTGTTTTTCTTAGTATTTCTCCATATATCTTGCTCCACTCATCATCGAGAACACCTTCTCTTTTATCATCTAAAATTGGTGGGCGTTTTAGAAATATTAGATCGTACAATTTAGGACTACCTAGATACACGCCAAGTTTCTTATTGCCATAGCACAGTGTAATATTTCCATGGGAAAAACGTATTTCCGCATTACCCATAAGCAGTTTGTCTGTCTTGGGATCTACACGCACTCCATATAAAGTATCATACCTGGAATCACCAGATTCTAAATTTTGTATATGTCTTTTTACTACGTCATATCCTTTTTCTAGTTTTCTAGCTAGAGAAGTTTCAGATACGGGGGTTGTTCTTATAGACGATGGTGGAGTTTCCATGATGGTGGTAAACGGTGGATCATCATCATCGCCTAAATACTTATCAGATACTCCTTCAGAAGCACTCTCCCATGGCACTGCCCTCTGAGTAGACACCCTCGATGATGATGATGGTGGTTGTTGGGCGTGTGGTTTGTTCTCCGCTGCTGAAGATATAGCATTTAAAGGTTCAGTTATTGGTTGATAGATCTTTTCAAGTGTTACATGCATCTCCATATCTTTGTTCTTAATAGAGTTAAACTTCTTACGTACCGCATCTGTAGCCTCAATCAACTGTCGCTTGAGGGCTATTTCACTACTGGGATGTGCAAGATTATTATATTTTTTATTATCTTTGGTAACCTTCATCTTAGCGCATACGTAAACGAAGTAACCCTAACGAAGTATGTGGTTCAATTGAAGTTTTCATTAAAATGCATTATGGATATATGAAGCTATCAAACCCTTTTCTATATCGCCCACCTTGTACTTCTCTATCCTTATCAATCACTAGAAACCCATATTTGTCATTCCAGCACTCTGCACACATATTTTGAAATACTGTAAACGTTACATCGGGTGACACATGATCGGAAAATATGTGGTGAAGGTTCACGTCGTCCTGTTTAAAGACAATAATTAAATTACTATTGTCTCTTATTAGCTGCTTCGGTATTCGAGAATATGTCTGACCAAGATAAAAACAATCCACATTTCTATGGCGGCCCATACTAAAATATGCTCTTATAACATCTTGCTTCTCACATATCACATCATCAAATATAAATAAAGACTCCGGCTTTGCCTCGGATGGTTCCACTATTTGCGTTCCGTTACTAAATGTATAAAATCCTAACCCCTTAATCGGCGCTAGTACCTTACGTAGATACTCATACTTGGGTTGATTTATAGACTTTGAGTATAGGTAAATATTTAAAAAGCGTAAACCTAAGCGATGGGTGATCAAAGATATTAAGACATTTGTTTTCCCACAATTCGACGGTCCTATTATGAGGGCACGTACAGTTGAAGGTAGTAGTGGTCCATGACGATTATGTGCACTTAACCCACGCCCAACTTTTTCATCCAAATTATCTATGGAAAGAGTTTGTTTCTGCTTCACAATGTGCATTGTATAGCGGCTAATTGGTATATAAATAGATGTGTGACTTGCAACTCTTATTTAAATGGTTTCCACCATACGATACACACGTGAAAAACGTACGAAGTGCGGTAGAGGATTAGTTAATTCCCTGATTAATAAGCTCCCCGTCGAGTTGCATTTGCCAGGTTATCAATTTTGTGGTCCAGGCACAGATTTAAATAAACGGCTGGCACGAGGTGATCCTGGCATAAATCAGCTCGATAAAGCGTGCAAGCAACACGATATTGCATACGACAAAAACAGCAGTAACCTAGCAGCCCGCCATAAAGCAGACTATCAGCTTGAACAGGCTGCGTGGAAACGGGTGAAATCCAAAGACGCAGGACGTGGAGAAAAGGCCGCTGCTTGGTTAGTTACAACTATAATAAAAGGAAAACAACGTCTTGGTATGGGATGTAATTTAACAATATCTCGTAATCCAATTAGGAAACGAATCATCAAGAAAACAAAGAAGGGTAAGAAGAATGTTAAAAAGACAGCGTTTGGATCTG
Source organism: Rhagium mordax (assembly GCA_963680705.1). Classification (NCBI taxonomy): domain Eukaryota; kingdom Metazoa; phylum Arthropoda; class Insecta; order Coleoptera; family Cerambycidae; genus Rhagium; species Rhagium mordax. The sequence continues at coordinate 104,742,368 of OY796656.1, read as the reverse complement.
GGATAGTACGAAAAGTGCGTGACACACTGCGAAGTGCTGGAGGCAAAAAAGTAAAAGACCAAAAGAAGGTGGTTGAAATTGCTCTAAAAGCTGCACGTCGATATATAAAACAGGCCGGTGGAAAACGCAATATTCGAACACCTCGAATTATACCAATACCAAAAGTTGGCGGTATTTTACCTCTAATACCCATTTTTGCTGGATTATCTGCATTGGGTAGTTTGGCGGGTACGGCTGCTGGTATTGCTAAAGCTGTAAATGATGTGAAAAAGGGTAGAGAAGAATTAGCTGAAGCAAATCGGCACAACAGAAGTATGGAAGCAATAGCTATGAAAAGTGGTAAGGGGATGTATATGAAGCCATACCGAAAGGGGATGGGTCTTTATCTAAAACAGAATTCAAAAAACTAATAGACTCCCTACCTCGGAGACCTCTTACCGACATTGATCTTAAATATTATGCTAATAAAATGAAGGTAGCATACTTTCGAGGTGTATTTATGCGTGACTCACTACCAAGACATGGGCCACATTACAATGAATCCGCAATAATCAATTTGGATAGTATATATGGTCCTGGGACACATTGGGTGGCATATAAAAAACGAGGTAGTTTAGTAAATTATTTTGATAGTTTTGGCGACTTACCCCCACCTATAGAATTAGTTACATATTTCAATAACGATTCAAGGAGGGCCAACCAAATATTCTATAACTACAAACGTGTACAGAATTTTAACACAGTGTTGTGTGGACATTTGTGTTTAAAGTTTCTCTCTACGAAACAAATATAAAACGCCATGGAACTGAAATCTATGACCCCAGCAATAGATCGAGAAGGTATCAAGCGAATGGGTCACTCACTAATTGCATTCTCCCGTTTGCCTAGTCTGTTGAAGATGAGCAAACAACAACTAGCAGATATGCCCAAAGAGGTGATGATTGGGTTGGCTTCACATGAAATTGCATTAGTATGGGATAAGCTACCTACACATCTTCAGAACGATGTCGATATATTAAAATATCAATATTGTACAGAACATTACCTTAATGATTATGAAAGCAATGTTGACGTAAATGATGGTCCAACACCTAGAAAAATGTTTTGCTGCTATTGTAAGGTAAACGATGTAAATGTGGCATCCAATAACAATGTAAATATATTACCATCAACTTCTAAGAAGAGGAAATTATACCATTATTGCTGTAATCCACAATAAATTGGGTAACACAATTTAATTATATCAGTCATGTCGTACACGTTCACACTAACGAGCCGCTTAAGTGAGCTAAGTGTCAACTTTGATCCACCCATTGAACTGGATAGGAGCAGTCGTCATGGGTTAGGTTTAATTGGATTCTACTCTTACAACTCCATATACAATGTGGATGAAACAAATAACATCTTCCAATATAGGGTTAGTGCTAAAGATACATTCACTACTGTTCACATACCTCTGGGGGCTTATGAAATTGATGAAATCTATGCTGCAATGTTGAAAGCTATGAATATTGATGGAAAGGATTACACGCAAATATTCACTTTAAGGGCAAACAACAATACCTTAAAGTGCGAGATTTTGTCAAAGTATGAAGTAGATTTTAGACAACCAAATTCAATAGGAAGTCTGTTGGGATTTGGACAAATATATTTACAACCAAATAAAAATTACGAATCAACACAGCCTGTTGATATTATGAAAGTAAGGATGATACGCGTAGATTGCAATATTATTTCTGGAGCTTATCTGAATGCAGAAGAGTCACACACTCTCTTTGAATTTGACATAGACGTTGAGCCTGGCTACAAACTTACTAGAGAACCCAAAAATATCATATATTTACCTGTTAGACCTAAAGGGTGTCAGTTAATAGACAACATCACACTACGCATACTGGACGACAACGGTGATTTGATCGATTTTCGAGGTGAGAAAATTATTGTAAGGCTAGAATTGAAGAAAGTCGGATATCACCAACCAAATGGGTTTTCGATATAAACAGCGACAGCAAGTACATCACCATCAGTATGATACTGTAGCGAACAACAGTATAGATAAAAAGAAAGGGAGATGTGGAAAGCAATTCATTCAAAGTCTATACCTTAAACAGTTAAGACATAGATTGTCAGTTGAGGATCAAGCCTTTTTAAAATCTATTGGATTAAAACTGCGAAAAAATTGGTCATAATAATGGTGGCTACTGCAACTAGTGACAAACTTGAGGTGTTTGATGAACCTGTGTTAGATCATTCCCTAGTTAGCCTACATGAGCATACATATAAACCATATGGATCCCCATATTACAGAAACTCTGATGAAATACGTATTCCCATCAATTTTCAAGATGTTATACTCGACATTTCAGAAAGTTATATATACATAGAGGGAAAATTTACTCCTAGCGACACCACAAAGCATTGTTATTTATCCAATAATGCACTAACATTTCTCTTTGAAGAGATACGACTGGAAATGGGTGGTGAACAAGTAGCAGTAGTTAGAAGACCTGGTATTACTACCACAATGAAAACTATGGTGTCGTATGGGCAAACGCATGCACGCTCATTAATAACAACAGGTTGGGGTCTCACTCAAACGAGACAAGATATTTTAGATACCGCCAGTCACGTGTTCAGTGGCAAACTACCCCTTAAGTTCCTTATGGGTTTTGCAGAAGATTATACCAAAGGCATTCTGAATGTGAAGCAAGAATTAATTATGATAATTGCACGCTCATTTAAAGACTCCTATATCGGTGAGGTTGATGCAGAGTTGGAAATCAGCAAAATTGAGTGGAAGATAAGGCACATTGTACCTGAAGATCGACAAAAGTTAAAATTATTGAATCGAATTAATAAAAGTGGTAATAATACCAAAGTTAAGATGGTCTACCGTGCGTGGGATTTTTATGAGCTTCCCTGTCTACGCGATACTACCTATGACATATGGGCTCTTAAACTCTCCACCCGTCTTGAAAGCCCACTTTTCATCCTTCTTGGCTTTCAAGGCACTGATCAGGCCAATGATAGAACAAAGGATGTTACACAGTTCAAACACGCAGACATAAATAATATTCGACTATTTCTAAACTCTGAAGTATATCCATATGAACGTTGGAATTTAGATTTCGATAAGAAGCTCGATTCTGCAGCATATTATGCTTATGAGAACTTCCAACGTAGTTACTATGATAAAGATATGAGCGAACCCATGATGGATCTTGGGGAATTCAGGAAGAATCCTTTGTTTGTCATTGATTGTTCACACCAACCTGTTGCAGTGAAATCATCTACTGTCGACATAAAAATAGAATTTGAAACACGAAAAGCGAAATTTCCGGAACAAACTCGAGTGTATGCACTTATACTTCATGATACATATTTAAGTTATAACGCATTAGATGGCTCGGTTCAGAATGGCTTTCTCGATGTCAAGTAAAAAAAGAAAATATTTATTATTGTGGAATTAAGTAGTGCAACCTATTTCTATCAATATATCTGGATAATTTTATCAACAATAATCATGATGTACTTGCAACTGTTTATTTTCTCAGAATGTAATTGTAGAATTAAATATAAAATTAAAATAAAAACTGTTCTAATTATACTAATGTATTTTTTGTTGTGTAATAAGAAATATGAAATAAAATGAATGTAATCTTTTAATGTGTATTTTATTTATTCAGTTTTATAATATAATATAAAATACAGAATATTGTTTACTACAGATACATACAATATTTGGTGTAATAAATATGACAATAGAAGATGAATATTATTTATGTATCTACATTGTTATCTTCTACATCAGACTGGTCGAGTTGATATTTTTCAATAATATTCTTAGGTAGGTACTCCATTATCTCGTATAGAAAATGTTTTAGTTCCACTCTGTCCATATGCTCACAAAACTCATCCAAATTTAAGAAGCCACGGGAATATCTACCACATAGATTTACACCAATGCTATACGCTTTAGAAGCTTCTTTAACCCGTCGAACTTCTTCAGCGTCGAAGCAGATATTCATATCATAATTTAATGAAACCAATGCATCCCTTATTAAGTCATCTAGTTTACAAGACAATCTCTCAATGGCAGATTTAATGTCTTCTGCAGGGGTCCATGTTTGGGTTGAATATTGCATCCACATCTTTGCTGCGTACCTACAAATAAAAAATGATATGTAAAAAAATATATAAAAAACAGCACTAAATGGACTTACGTTTGAGCTATTGGTGTACACGAAGTAAAAATATGTTGTACAAATGTCAATTTAGATATATCAGAATCTTTATAGGCTAACAAGTGATACTATTCTATAATACTCCTAGCATTCTTCCACAATATTCCATTTCTACTTAATACTTAAACTTAGCTAACTTAAATACTTTACGATTATTTTTGTTTGAGAATTAAACACCGAAACTTATTAATGGACTAGATTTTGCTCCAGGATAAGCTGGAGAACTTTGTCCTAAATATGTCAATGTAACTTTACCATTTGACGAATTTATTTTATCGATAGTGTTCTCACATATAATTTCCACAAACCGTTTCGGTAAAAATGATTTAAAAGTCGTAATTGAACTTTCCTCAAACAAAGTTACTATGATTGATTTTCCAAATCTTGTATTAACCAAAGATATTTTTTTTATGATATAAGGTTTATTTAAAATTAACGCTGAAATGGATCTTTGCTCTAAAACCTGCATATCTTGATTTATTAGCTCATTAAGTGCTAATAAGTCAACTTCGGAAATTGCCATATTTAAAATGAATATAATGAAAGAATTATAAAGAGTAATATAAGATATTGCTCACTTGAAATAACTGAAGTCACTGACTGCACTAGGCTGATTTGTTAGCTGTAGATGGTTCACGATAGAACACGATAGAAATGATTTTGTGTTGCGACTACATCTTCTTTATAGCAGTCTAGCTGAGCTACCCCACCACCACTACTTGGAGTACTCATACACATATTGGTACATACACTAATTACAACTACAATTGCATTGCACCACTCCAATTACCTCTATTGCAATTACATCAGTCTAATTACTGCACATTACTCTACTTACCTCTATTGCAACTACATCAGGCTAATTACCGACAATACTCTAATTACCTCTATTGCAATTACATCAGTCTAATTACCTACATTACTGTAATTACCCTAGTTACCCCCCACCACCAAAAAAAAGGGTGGGGGGAGACCCAGCTCCGCCATTACCACTCTACTTAGGTGGGATTGAGGTGGTCAATAATCAGAACAACAAACTGTTTTTTAATAAAGTTGACGTTTCCATATCATTTATTTTATCTTCAGGATATATATTAATATTATAAATAATATACTAAAAAATAGCAAACTATTTTAAATTGTCCTAAAGATGAAATAAATTATTTCGAAACATCCTCTTAAACCCCGTTTGTTGTTTTGATTATTAGCCTCTATCTCATCTAAATCTAAAGGAAATATATATATAACAGACTACTACATTCATTTAAGATTATATTTAATCTATAGTATATTTTTCAGTCATCAGACGATGTTAGCGAAATAAAAAAGCAAACTAAAAAAATACTTTAAAAACAACCCTAGGTTTCTTACATTGTCGTGTGTACCTTCCAAATGGAAAAGAAGTCGACTTTTTCACAGATATAAATGTGCCGTCTCTGAAAATGTTTACTTCAAATATATATTTTCTGAGTACAAGTGGATATTTAGTGAAAGGCGCTGGAGTTTATCCCCAAATGATTTAGAACAAATACTTGTAACATACAAGAAAAAAAAAGTCAAAAAAGATTATCAATTTCAAAATTACGTTCCCTCTCCTCCAAGTATATGTTTGAAAATTTACAGAAGTAGGTCGATTAGCAATCTATTTAAATACATGTATATGTGCATGCATATACTATGTAGTTGTGTAAACATGTACAGTTAATTTTAATAAAAATTAAAAGTGTATCTATAGGAAAATCTTGGTATTTATAATATTAGTACTTTTACAGAAAACCAAAGTTTAAAAGCTCTGAGGATGGTAAAATATATTACCGAAAAGTCGGCAAATTAATAATTAGTATTTTCGTTAAATGTAGAGCAGAAAGCTATAACCTAAAAACTATTTCAAGTAATCTTAAAACTTATAAAACCTGGAATGGCAAGTTCCTACACTGTCCATCATTTTTGTATCGATATACTTTGTATACTTTAAATAGTGGTCGAGTAGATATTTAATTCAGAACGTCAACTCTGTACCACAACTTTTGAACATTTAAGCTATTAAGTATTTCAATCTAATAGGTAGGAGATCGCTCAATTATAGTTTCTCACTCAGTTCATATCATAATTGATTGCTGTGCGGTTTCGTCTCTATATATGCAAATAATTCACTGAGCAGGATCAAGACCTGTCATAGTAAATTAATAACCTTAATACATTACAAATTGGCGGCAGCGTAAGCCTAAATATTTCAGCATCAGTTAGAGTAAACTTAGCATTTTGGGTACTTGAGTTCAAACTAACTTTTTCTATTGTTAAAGTCTCACGCCAACCTCAATAAGTGGGACATTTATGTCTGTCTAATTTATTAATTGATATAAATGTTTTGTAAAACTGAGTATTGCATTATTTTTACAAATAATTGGTTCGTGCTGTCGAGCATTATTATAAATTAATGGTATTTTCATGTTGAAAACATTTATAGAAACAAATTTAACGAAGAAACGAAAGATTTAATGTTACAAATATTTTCTATAAGAAAAATATTTTTTCTACCACTTATACAAAAGCAAAATGTTCTTTTCGTATTTTAGAAAGTATGCCATTCTTTTCTAGCAGTAAATAGTAAATATTACGCCTCCTTGCTATTTGGCAACAGGACGATAAGTGAAAATCCAGCCACTATGGACAACGCAACGGTGTTAGTTGACCTTTTTGTCAAATCTATATATTTTTTTATTTTTTCACTCTCTTACAAGAATATATCGTCTATATTTAATAAAGTACGCAGAATATGTAGTTTAAAAGGACTATAAGGATTTTTTTAGTTAAAACATACCATGGGAGAAAAATAGAGTACACATTTTACTGGAATGATTAATTGTTTTTAGGAAAATATTTTCTGAAAATTATATCTTTTAAAAATATCTACTGGATAAAATTTCTAATAATAATCAGAATAAAATATCCTCCAGCTGAAACTTTCGAAATCTTATCAGGGATCCGACTCTCGAATTAGTCAAACGTATCTTTGTCTTCTTTTACATCCATCTTATTCTCCTAGCAAATACACTAGTTAAGCTGCAGATTATAAATAAGAATTCAAGCCTATTTTCAAGAAATTACTTTTTCGTGAAACTGGTATTTTGATAAAATGCACCTTAACTATCGGTGTAATACCGTTGACAACATTTATTTCATGTGGTTCACATTTCATACACTTTATTTATGTTTTCACTCTCAGAATCTTCTAAGTTTGTATTTTTTGTTTGCAGGGTGCTCAGTGCTCACCAGAACTATATAATTCAAGAGAATAATTAATTTGTCTTGGTAAGTAATTTATTATCAACCAACTTGATTTTAATATTGAGAACCAAACATTTCTTGTGCATGCATGATTAGTTACTTAATGTGAACTTAACGCTACATATTAATTTTATACTCATGCATTTATAATTTATTGAAGTTAGTTATTAAATCATTAATAAAGAAACTAAATAGAAATGGACCCAGCCGTGATCCGTACAGTTTTCCCGAATTCGGAATAAACGAACTTGATAGATGCCCGTAGACTTTAATCTGGCGAGATTTATTGAAAAGAAACGATGATACGTGTTTTAAAAAATATCTACTGATTTTAAGTTTTGTTAGTTTTCCAATAAGTAAATCAAAATTTATTCTGTTGAAGACCTTACTGAAATCTATATACGGGTGGTCCAGGTTAAACGTCATTAATTTAGATAGGTGATAGAGCAACTAGAAAAAAGTAGACTTTCATAAGAAAATATTGTTCAAAAATGTTTCCTAACATACAGGGTGTCAAAGTTGCAAAAAAAATCTGGCTTTCTCATCATAACTTCCAAACCACTGGATCGATTTTCATCAAATTTCTCACACAGACTAATGTAGCACATCTCTAAAGTAATGATTAAAATCATTTGAAGAAATTCTCCAGTGGCGTAGATACCGGTGGTCGGCACCCCCTTCTCCCCTCCCAATATTCGGCGCCACTGGATATTTCACAAAGAAGAATCAATTTTTGGATTCCCTGTTTAATTTAGAAAAAAAATTATCCTTGCAGATTTTTTATTTATGGCTTCGTTTTTGAGATACTTATTTTAATTTAAAGTGTTGCAAGCAGGCCAAAACTATGATATGAGAGGCCAAAATTTTTTTAAACATTTTATTGCTTACTAGACATAATGTACATCAAAGATTCCAAAAAAGGCAAATTAAATAAATAATTACACTAATATAAGTTCTCAAAATGGAATCCACTTTGACACCCTGTATCTTTGTTAGGAAACATTTTTGAACAAAGTTTTCTTATGAAAGTTTACTTGTTTCTAGTTGTTCTATCACCTATCAAAATTAATGACGTTTAACCTGGACCACCATACAGCGCGGAGCTCAGATTCTTCGGTAGAGCATTTGACGTTACAAAGGTAGCCGCATTAATAGTTGTTGATATTCCAGCTTGAAAACCCAGTTGTTCTTCAATAATTATATTTTTAAATTATTGGTAACCTAAGGAGTTAGTTATAAATTTTTTAAGTGCTATTGAATTAGCGGACAATATAGTAATAGGTCTGTAGTTGAAAGGATCGGAGTTATTTCCAGTTTTAAACACAGGTTAATACACATTTTCAGATATCTGGAAATTTACTAAAAATACCGAGAAAAGGTGAAGTAATCACAGCGCAGAATTGTGTGAGCAATTTTTAAGAATAATTATAGGAATAGAATAGAATAGAATAGAATAGAATTTTATTCGTGTATACATAAATTCATGTTTACATACGTCAAGAATACTCAAAGCAGTTATAAATAAATACATAATAAAATATACAAAAAATTCACATTTACGTACGTCACAAAAGTACTTAGTGAACTGAAAAATATTTTAAAAATATTGTATAAAACAGTAAATCACTAAATCACATTGTATAACACAAAAGTACAAACATTTATAAAAGCAATAGAAAAACAGACAACAGGTATGTGTATAAATTAAATATAAATAGAAAAAGTGTATAAACTTCATATATTCACAAAAAACGTTAAAGAAGAGAAACAAATGCAGCTCTTTATACAGACGGTAAATTTGATAGCGAGTCAAAATAATCAAAGTATTCGTCATTCGTATAAAAACAGTTTTCTAAGAGAATATTTTTAATCTTATGCTTAAATGTATTTGTGCTCATGTCAGGATTTTGCAAAGCATAAGGTAGCACATTAAAAAATTTATAAGCTAAATATAAGTAGGACTGTTGCAATGTTGATAACCTGAATTTGGGTAGTCTTAGTTTTGTTTTTGTCCTAGTATTATGGTGATGTATGTCTTCCTGCTTGGTCACTTTTTCTCAACAAGGAGTTTTTTAATATAACATAAGCATTCATAAATAAAACAAGAGGGTAGGGATAATATATTCAATTGTTTAAAAATTGGTCTGCAATGGTCATCATGTTTAGCTCTTGCTATTACTCTAAGGGCTTTTTTTTGTAATTTAAAAATTTTATTAGAATGATTTGATGCACCCCATAGAATAATTCCATATGTCATTACACTGTGAAAAATAGCAAAATAAGCTATTCTCAAGCAATTTAATGTAGTTTTGTGACTAAGTTGCCTTATTATGTATATGCCAGTCGATAGTCGTTTAGATAGCTGTTCAGTGTGTGACTGAAAATTTAAAGTAGCATCTAAGTACACTCCAAGTAGTTTTACTGGTTCGTTGTTGTCACTATTTTTTTGTGTTGAAAAACTTAAGGTTTTTGTCTTATCTTCATTTATGGTAAGATAATTACTTTCCGTCCAGTTCTTTATCAAATTATTCGACTCTGTGACGTTATTATATAGATCTGGATATAATTCGTTACTAACTAAAAATGTGGCATCATCAGCATACAGTATTGGAACCGCTTCGGAATATGCCATCTGAATGTGGCCCTTTATTTATGTCTAACTTAAATATGACATATTGTACAATTGGATATCTTAAATTAAATTTTCTTCACAACTTAGAAAACTGATTGTTTTCATATTTTACACTAATAAGTATTTTTTTCTGACATTGTGGCGCCTCGTTAAAAAGGGAATTAAAAGCCATTGAGCCATAAAAAAATTCAATACGGCGCCCATAAGAAAACCAAAGTTACTTCGAACAAGAAAGCACTTTAAAAAAGTGTCCTAACAATGTACTTATTAAAATATCACCAGTCATCAAATTAGGCAGATACGGAAAGTTTTTTAATATACACATTTTTAGTTTTTTGAAAATATTTCGGGAACGGAAAACTTAGAAACATCATCGAAATGATCGTAAAATTATCCCCAGTGGAGATATTCTGAGACTTGACGGAATGGGGATTACGAACTTGGCCTGAAAAAAAATTACCACCGTTTTCAGGACGATAGACGTCAAAATTGAACTTTTTCGTTCGCTCCTCCTGAGCCGAAATCCGGAGCGAAACCGTGCAATTCACGATGTAGTTCCAAATTGGACCCTCTACCTTGAATATCTTATCAGAACGGCCCCCCGGCGATGTTTTTTCGTTTGGAAATAGTGTTTGAGGGTTTCGTGGTTTGCAATTTTTTCAATTTCTTGCAATCTAAACTTGCAATCTAAAAAATCATAAAGGTGCGTATAGACTCTCCGAGGCTGCCTCGCGCGGCCGCCTCGCGAGCCGAGCCTCCACGGCAGAGTTCGTATGCGTTGGCTCGAGAGAGGCCGCCTCAACCCGAGCCGATCAGGTTGGATCGCATTAACTTACGCGCACAACAACAATCAAAACGCGAGGCTGCCTCGCCAGAGCCAGCCTCGCGAGGCAGCCTCGGAGAGTCTATACGCACCTTAATAAGGTGCGTATAGACTCTTTATAACCTTAATAAGGTGCGTATAGACTCTCCGAGGCTGCCTCGCGAGGCTGGCTCTGGCGAGGCAGCCTCGCGTTTTGATTGTTGTTGTGCGCGTAAGTTAATGCGATCCAACCTGATCGGCTCGGGTTGAGGCGGCCTCTCTCGAGCCAACGCATACGAACTCTGCCGTGGAGGCTCGGCTCGCGAGGCGGCCGCGCGAGGCAGCCTCGGAGAGTCTATACGCACCTTGAGGGTGCCAAAGGAACTGACGGCCAAAGTTCGTAATCACCATTCCGTATACGGCAAGTCTCGTAGAATATCTCCACTGATTAAGAAGCTTGTTAACATAACATAAGTCTGGCGGTCACTGGCTCTTAGGCTATTAAGTGACAAGAGCAGAACGATCAAGTAGATTAAATTATAATGCCTCCTGCTTCTCCAACGAGAGTAATAAAGAGAGACAAAATATTGCAAGCCAATAGTCTGATTAAGTAATTCCATTTTCCTGAAAAAAAATATTTGGAGTGGTAAGGAGAACCAACCTCTTAAATCAGCCTTGCTTTATTAATTATTTTTATGTCCCAACAAAATGCATTAATCCTAACCTAAATCAAAAACATTTTAGAAAAATCTGATTTTTTTTATTTTTAGTCAAAAATTCACATCTCTCATATTTTAAAATATGAAACACTCTGTGATTATACCAACTATTCCATTTTCACCCTTCCTAAATTCTGCTGAACACTCAACTTCGTTCAAATAAAACAAGCCGTTAGGAGTCATTATCAGAAAAGGTATTATGAAATAAAAACTGAATACGTAAGGGATATTCGCCATTGAAAAGTGATTTGCAACACAGAAACCAAACAAATAAACTACTAAAGCGATGATGCAAACTGTAAAGCAACATAATAATTCCTTACAAGAATTATTGTTACTGCAATGAAGTCACTAATATGTTTGCAAGAGATTACCTTGTAAAATGAATGTATTGACAAATTTTTGTTTTTTAATGTCATACGCAATGTTAGTTATTAGGTTTGAACTAATTATGGAATTTGTTAAAATTTCACCTGACCCTTCCACTTCAGTGCATTGAGAATAACACACACATTTTTACTTAGCAGAACTACATATCTGTCAAATCTCATCAAAATATCTTAAAGCGTTCAGAAATCCCAAAATAATCAAAGAGATAGAAGTGAAAAAGACCAAGATAAGATGGTTAAAATGTCAAGAATTCAAAATATTCAACGCAAAAGAGAACTCAAAAACAAGACAATTTTTCATTAAATATAACTTAAAACTTGTATTTCTTCTCAGGAAAAACCATAACTGTATGACTTAAGAGTTTCCTTTCTCCCTCATTGCTGTTAATAAACAATGAATATCAGTATTGACTTATTGGCCAAGATTTTTCTTCAAATCAGTAACTAAGCGCTATATGGAGATAAATAAAATATATTAAATCGCCGTTATATCATCACCATTCACCCACTTCAACGAAGATAAAGAAAGAAATGCCGACTATTGTTTGTCACTGTGCACATGTAGTCTATTATGTAAGTTTTACTAATACATGTCCGTATATTCTTAAATTTAGCATGTTTCAAAATGACATTATTTCATTATTTCGAACGTTGTCGAGGTTTTAGTGCTTAAAATGCTCATTGCTCATATTAATATTGCAATTATTCAGGATCAACCAGGATTCTTGTTAGAAACGCACGCAACACACAATTGACCGTGTTAACGGGCAAGTGATTACCTGAAGATAAACATTTTATAAAACATCAGTTTTATATTCATTAATCTCATATTGTAATTTTAGAACTTTGAAAGTTTAAAATATCGTCATTTTAAAAATCCGATAAAAACAGCTAGCAAAGCCGTGTTTTCCTTACTTAAGCATTAACCTCCATTAACTCTAATCGGCTCGATTAATATTAATTCCTACTTAATACGACAGTTAACTTCAGATATTTGCTTCGATTAGTTACAAAGTCCTTCCATTAAAAGCTTCACGCAAATTCGCAGATATTAATGGGAATTTGGGACTTTCCACAAATAATTTATGTTTTATTCCCATTGCAGCTATGATGAAGTGTGATTACGTATTCAGGCAAAACGGACCATAGCGTCGAAATACGATTTATTATTGAGAAATGTCTAATCCCAATTCTAAATAATTGCTCTATAAAGTATAAAAGTTTTATATAAAAATTGTGTTTTTTGCAATTGTGACTTTTAGGATATCCTTAAATTAAAAGCTGTAACAAATGTAGGTACTTTTTATAATAGACTTTAAGTGTACCAGTAACATTTGTTTTTTTATATTTTGTTCATTATTATGATAATAGATAACCCAAATACTCAGACAATACAAATAAATTATAACGAAATGTGGATTATTTGAAAATTAATTTATTTTATTATTGGCTATTGGTCCTGTTTCACATTTTGTTAAATACCAGAATATTCAATAATGTTAAGACTTAGTAATCCAGGAAAAACAGACACTGAACCTCAGAAAAATTCGTAAAATGCTAAAAATTGGTGCAGCCGTATAGACCGGGCGCTAGAAGGAAAGTGAGTATACAAAATGTGAGGACTGCATTTTATCAATGGATATGAGCTTAATAGCTCAAAGAATAATAATTCGGATCTTGCTGGTCCATTTTTTGGTCCAATTTTTTTATCCCCCCTCCTCTGATCAATAAAGGAAATCGATGGAGTACATGCTATGGAGCCATTTTAATGATTATTTTAGTCATAATTTAAAGTTTTCTCTTATGATAAAAGTTATGATAGGTTGTTAAATGAAATAAAGAACAATAATTATAATAATAAAAAACATTTTTTATTATTAATAAAAAATATATACAGGGTGTGCGATTTAAGACCGGAACATCCCATTATTTCGGAACGCGTTGACCGATTTTAATATTTCTTTTTTTTGGGATATAGTGCTCGATGAGCTCTATTTGACCATGTGGAAAAATTTTAAATTTTAATTTTTTCAAGGCCTGCTAAGACCCGCTAAATGGGTCGAAATTTAGAGATCGACCATTAGGCAATTTTTTTTCAAAAAAATGGATAGCGCATTCGATTCAGACGTGCCTCAAATACCTTCATACAAATTTTGAGCTCAATACCTTATATAGGGTGTTTGTTACAGCGTAGCGAATTTTCACATTTTTTACTTTTCGACTGACCCTGTAATAAAAGTCTATTATGCGTACAAAAAAGGTAAAGTATTCATTCGACTTAGAGCCATGTCAGATATCTAGGAACGAAGTTTTATCGCTGTAACTTCTACAGGTAGATATCTGGATTTCAACAATAAAGTATCTACTTAATAAAAAAAAAATTGTTGAAATCCAGACATCTACCTGTAGAAGTTACAGCGATAAAACTTCGTTCCTAAATATCTGACATGGCTCTAAGTCGAATGAATACTTTACCTTTTTTGTACACATAATAGACTTTTATACAGGGTCAGTCGAAAAGTGAAAAATGTGAAAATTCGCTACGCTGTAACAAACACCCTATATAAGGTATTGAGCTCAAAATTTGTATAAAGGTATTTGAGGCACGTCTGAATCGAATGCGCTATCCATTTTTTCGAAAAAAAATTGCCTAATGGTCGATCTCTAAATTTCGACCTATTTAGCGGGTCTTCGCAGGCCTTGAAAAAATTAAAATTTAAAATTTTTCCACATGGTCAAATAGAGCTCATCGAGCACTATATTCCAAAAAAAAAAAATATTAAAATCGGTCAACGCGTTCCGAAATAATGGGGTGTTCCGGTCTTAAATCGCACACCCTGTACATATAACAGGAAACAGCGAATTTAAATGGAAATATATGAAACCAAGACAAATAATATTAGAAAAGAAATGAAATCTAAAGAATTCATAAGTCCATAGAGGTAAATTTTAATAATATAAAGAAATAAAATAGTAAAATAAATTTTACTATTTACGTCAAATGCGAGTCCTATATCCTCCACTGGCGTAACCAGGGGGGGCGAGGGGGCCTTGCCCCCCCCCCTCAGCAAAATCCACGTATACTAAACCAAAACAGTGAACACTATACTTTACTTTAGGTGATTAAAATCTATCATCAGAACCTTAAATCATCTTTCAGTTAGTTTTATCACTTGGCTTTGGCTCCCCCCTCAATTCAGTTCTGGTTACGCCACTGATATCCTCTAATGTCTTAAAACGACATGGAAACTCTTTACAGAGCTTATTTGCAAAAATCCACATTTAACTGATAAAAATCAATACTGCGAATGTAGAAAGCAAATAATTTAATATTGCAATAAGCCCCACCAGATGGATTAATCCGAAAGGACTCCTCTGTTATAGGCAGCGCACATCACCATCCCATGGGCCGGTTTCTGGCTTATTAGCCAGCCTTTCGGATTAATCCATCTGGTGGGGCTTATTGCAATATTAAATTATTTGCTTTCTACATTTGTAGTATTGATTTTTATCAGTTAAACGTGGATTTTTGCAAATAAGCTCTGTAAAGAGTTTCCATGTATTTTTAAGACATTAGAGGATATAAGACTCGCATTTGACGTAAATAGTAAAATTTATTTTTCTATTTTATTTCTTTATATTATTACAAATAATACTAGTCATTTTTATTTAGATAATCATTATTTATACATTTACACAATGATATACACGGTGATTCTGACTTTTTGCAACTGCAAGACATTGTTCGACAATTGGACGTACATTTCCAAGGCTGAATTAATGACTTTGGCATCATTCAATGGGCTCCAATTGTGTTTGAAGAGCATTTTTCCAAATAAATATTTGTAGTGTAGCTCTTAACAAATGCAAATGCAAAGCATCGGACGCGTGCATATCACTTTCATTAAATTAAAGCCGAAACCTATTTTTTGGGAAATTAGTTTATATCGGAGTTCATCAGCAGTTAATTTTTCTTTTGAAAAATCATAGGTGCAAACTGTTTCTAACTTGTTTAATTGTTCAGCATTGAGGTCACGGTTTCCCAAAGATACAAGGGCTGTTTGTACAAAATCCTCCGACGCAGCTTTCAAACATTGTTTTTACCACGTAATCTACTGGTAGTATCGCAACCCATTACGGAATGTAATGCTGGCAAAATATTACATATGCTTTCACCAAGGGACTCAGCAGCTAAAGGGCATCCTAGAAGATGTTTTATAAGAACCGTCGAACCATAGACCAAGACAACCAATATTTGCTAGTTATTTCCAGTAATAAATCGCCAAGATGAAAGATCGATAAGCAATTAAAAAATGAAGATTTCGAAAAAAGAAAGCTTTCCGATTGCTTAAGTATTAAGACCTGCAGACTCATTTGAACAAAAGAGGTCACTTTTGCCCGACTCTGCGGCAGGGTACTAGAAGGGACCACCGTAGCTGCCGGCAAGATGGGTTTTTCCATTATTTAGGGTCGGTCCTCACATTTTGCATACTTATCTTTTTCCAGCGCCTGCACTATCAACATCATCATTACAAATTAAATATCAAAGTCTCCATCGATCCCACTTGTGCTAAAAATTATTCGAGATCAAAGGTCAAAAAATCGTTTTTTCGCAAATCTCTTAAACGGTAAATATTATTGTAAAAATAGTTATTACAAAGTTTGTAGATTATGCGATCCTCTATAAAAAAGGTTCTTATCCTACTTTTTTCCTACGAATGGTTTTTCGTGAGATATGCGAATTCTTCCGAGGTTTGGATTTTTTAGTCTATTAATACAGGATTATAACAAGCTATAAGACTATTTTTTTTATTCCGTCTTGGCCTTGGACAAAAACCATAAGCCAGTTGCACAAGCTATAGACTATAATATTATAGTCCGGGCGGCGGCTGCAGGAACACTTAAGTCATCGAGTTAGAGGAATTTTTGCTTTTTTTTAGTAAAAGTTTACCATTAGTAGATGATACAAGATACGCTGGTCGATCGCGGTATATCCTGGAGCATTATATGGGGGAGAATGTTTACCGGCTCACCTCATTCGGACTCAACTTTTATCCTATTTAGTTAATTAATGAAACCTTTTTCATTTAGTAGAACTAGACTTGACTTGGCTTGAATCACACCTTGATTTATTTAGGCGTCGAATTTTGAACTTTTAAAATGTCATCACGTTTCTTGTAAATAGAGAAATAAAGAACGGCAAGCCCGATCATATTGACATTTGGACAATATGTAAGTGTTGTTAGCTGGAGAAATAGCCCTATGCTTGTGACAAATATCAATAAGTAAAGAAGAAAGTTGAGAAATCGACAACATGGTCTTAAAGAGACTTGTGTGTGAACACTGAAATAGTTTCTACAAAGACGATAACATGAATTCCGCCAACATGCATTCTGCCAACCAAGCAGGTATTATTGGAAGATAATTAAAATAAACATTTAGCCAACTTCGAGGAGTATCCTATAAAATGTAAAACAATTGAAGTAATCAATTGTCTGCAATGCTACTAGTTTTAGTTTAAATCTACATTTTACTATATCTTCACACTCAACATATTATCTCTACATATCTGCAGAATTATTATTTATCTAACGGTTAATATAAAAAGATTATCATAATTACATTTACGCTTCTTTTAAAAGTTCAAAAAAAATATATATATAAATATTCTTTATTATTATATTCGAAAATTAAGTTCATTGGGATAACCTTTTATCACACAGTTGTATTAAAGCCAATATAAATGTTTTTATGGCGTCCATGACGTTAAACACGAATATTGCCTGCACGTCCAGCGAAATCCCTCGCCATTTAATTCTCCGGTTTATGTATTCACCGAATGCTCAGAAAATTAGTAGTAGATGTAATTCGAATAACCTGTCCAGGATATTTATAAAGTAAAATTAGGATTATTGTTCATGAATAAAAGGCCACTGATTTTGATTGATTGGTTATTGAGAGAAGTTAAATATCATTTGAATAAATACACAGTGCCGATTTAATTGCATTACTCCAGATAATCCGTTCTGTTTTAATTTACTAATTCGGACTAAAATATTCCGGTTAAACAACAGTATTGTTAAATATGCAGTATTTTTTAAATGCCAAATTAAAATCGTATTGAAATATTGTTTCAATTAAACATATTTCATTGTATTCCCTAAAAAAGCAAAAAATGTATTTAATATTTACTAATAGTATCTCCTCAGCGCTGTTGAAATTTGAAAAAATGTCAGAGATCAAAATAGTTTCATTTGATTTCTTGCATTTGCTCTTAATCAAATAAAACATGAAATTAGTTATAGTTAAAAATAAGTATTTTGGATATATTTATCAATATTATGCATATTAACAAGATACCCCTCCGTTATTTATATCATATTACGATTCTCAAAAATTGTTAGTTTTTTTATTGCCCTGTACAAAAATGATTCTTTGTTACAATATTCACTTAAAATAACTTAAAATACAATGAAGGTAATGAAACACGGTCTTCTGGAAAATTATGTCTTTTGAAAATGGTAATTTCTATAATAATATGCTGCATAAGCATGCTATAGAAATAAAATTGAGATTTCGTAACTTATGGCGAGCTTTTTCGGTAGGCCATGGAATAATAATAAAAATAAATTGCTTATGACAAAGTAGATACCTTCAAACACTGCATACTAAAAAAATATATATTTAAAAAAGAATCTATCAATGCAAACCAAAATATTAGGTGGGGCTGTTTTTTGAACTTCGTAGTGAGTCATTTAAGACATAATTTTATTTATTTTTAACAAATTCTTCATGGTTGATAAGCCGACAGATATTTTTACAAAGTAAAATGAAATTAACTTATTACTACAAGAAAAGAATTTTAAAATTTTTAATATAAGAGATAAAATTGCATAGGAAGGTTACAATTCTGGAATTGAGTTCCAAGTGCATGAAGTTTTCACTAAATTAAGTTTTAAAGTAAATAAAAAAGTATCTAACACAATTTTACAACACTTGCATGACATAATCAACCATTTTAAATATTTTCCTAAATCAAAGGCATTTCCTGAGTTGAAATCAATTTACACTGACTCTACTTAAGCCAGCAGGTTTCAGCGCAAGTGGTTATGAATATCTAATTGATTTAATTAAAAACTCCGATTCAAGATTTTTGAAATAACTGCCATTAATTGATTTTTGGACAAATTTGACAGTCCCAACGTGTTAAAATTAACTATTTTTATTTCACTTCCAATGACATATTATTGGACCTCTTTTCAGTTTATTTTAAATAATCAATATTTGATAGTAAATATTTGTTTGTTTCCATTCACATAGATTAACTCGTTTATTTTATTTATTATTTATATCTACCTAGCCTACAAAATAGCCAAGGTGGACTTTAAATATTACGTAATTTACTAAATATAATTCATATTGTTCATAGAGAACCAATTCTGGTTGTAACGTAATCATGACTTTGAAGCTAATCTTTGAAAATTTGCTTTAGTATCTATTGCATTCATTCTCCTCACATTGAATTATTCACAACATAATTTACCCTTGCAATATGCCGTACACAATGCCTGCATTATACAGCCTACGTTTTCGGATGAATTTATCTACACCACTACAGTTAGTTCATTTATATTTACCTTTCCCTATCAGTTTGCAAACAAACCAATGTAAAATCTGGCTCGTTTATGGAGTTTTCGATTACTTGAAAACCGATATTTGATCAGCAAATCACAATACATTTCCCAGTGAAGTAACAAAAGGAAGTGCTATCAGCATGTTTTGAATATGCAGATAAAATGACTATAAATAGAACAGGGTATGAATATTCAAAGTACATTTCGGTGAAATTTAAAGATAAATACTTTTTGTTAATTATTTATTTGTATGTAGTGAATACAATATGGTCAAAGAATAATAAACAACAAATATAAAAATAATTAAAATACAATATTTGTTATAGAAACCCAGTGAATTAATTATTTTAATCTAAGTATCATCGAGGTATCAACTTTATTTTATTAGTTTACTAGCTTAAATTACTCTTTCACTTAATTTAGCTTGTATATGTTATTCACATTTTATTTACATGAGGGGAGGCTAAGATATGTTTTTCTTAGGTTGTCTCAGGGTTGTCTACTATTGACAAAATATTGAAGTGTCAGATTTAATTGATCGTCACTGTCATTTATTTTTGGCTGAATTGCCAAATTTTTTATTGATAACATTACTGTGCTTTCTTTAGGATCTCACTCTGGCAACTATGTAGAATTAATTTGAATTTGTGGTTATGTTTTTGACTTTTCAACATAACCTCAGTAATTAAAACAGTCATTCATACCAACAGAATTCATATTTTCCAAAGCCTCCCCTCATGTAAATAAAATGTGAATAGCATATATAATACTACAAAATGAAAATTTAAAATTTAAATGAAGTATGTTCTACAGGGTTATCACACGAACGTTCCCACCCCAATTTTGTGGATTGTTTCTAAAGTTACAAAAAATTCTTTTTATATATAATTCGCGTGAATTTTTATGACGATTCTAATTATGAAAAAAGAAAAACAATTAAATGCCAATTTGAAAATGTATGAACCTCTCTCGCATTTTTTTAAATGGAACGCCCTGTATATTTAAAAAAATAATTACGTGAACTTTTTAGCATGGCCATCCTTAAATCTATGAGTCCAGGCTATATTGATTTAAGAGACTGCATTAATTTTCTTAACAAAAACTACATTTTTAAGTAATTCAAAAACTGTCAAAAATAAATGTATTAAACTATATAGGTACCGGGTGTAAACGAATAGTGGGCCACCCCTGTAACTTCCTCGTTTTTAAAGATATCGGGATAACATTTTGTATGGTGAAATTAGGTAAGATTTTGGATACATTTACATTATTGGACATATTGACGTTTTCGTATTTTTTATATGAATTACATTGGAACAGAAATAATTTTAACATATTCGCAGCCATTTAGATTTACAAATAAAATTGGAATTATTTTTCGTGCAACCCTGTATAAATTGTTCAAAATAGTATAAATGTATCCAAAATGTGATCTTTACTTCAAAAATGTAAAAACATACAGGGTGGTCTATTTAGAAAAGACTATTGGGGCCATTTCCGGTGAAACCGGAAGTGACAAATATGGCGGATAGGTCTCAAAAAGTTGTAAATCTTACCTAATTTCACCAAACAAAATTATATCCCGATATCTTTAAAAACGAGGAAGTTACAGGGGTGTCCCACTATTCGTTTACACCCGGTATATTTAGAATCAGAATGAAAAGATCTTTGAAAAAAATTCAGAAATATATAGGGTGTTCCATTTAAAAAATGCAAGTAAGGTTCATAACTTTTTAAATTGGCATTCAATTGTTTTTCTTTTTTCATAAAAATTCATACGAATTATATATAGAAAAAAACATTTGTAACAGATACAACCCATAAAATTGAGGTGGGAAATTTTAGGTCACTATCAAACATAATGCCAAGATACCATCCTTCGGAGGCGATGTAAAGCAGTCGGTCTCTTAAATATTAGGCAAAAAATCCCTACTCTTAGTAAGATAAGCGGTTCGATAAAATTTCCATAGGTTGGGGGTTGCTCGTCTCCTGGCGTCGGTGATTGGCCCTGGTAGCGGAAATAGACCCACGTTAAATTAATTATTAAAAAAAAATTCTTTAATTATTTAGATTGCAATCAGCAATTTTTGGCGATAGTTCAGTATTTATTTTATTGATAATCTCGATTACTATCTACTACTGCCTATACACAATACTTCTTTAATAAAAAATTTAATAAAGCATGTGCCGCAGAAACAACCAAATTTATTATGTCCTGTTATTTAACTTTGTTTTTATCGTATCTTTTGAATTGGAAAGATTTATTTTCTTGCCACAGTGCGTTTCAGTAAATCTCTACTGGAGGATCCTATCGTAGATATATGTCACACTGTTAGATAATAAATATAAAAACTTAACGGAATGCCTTTATTATTGATAATTCCACCCACGTAGGTTTTCTTGAACTTGATGAGTATTTTGTATTACTTAACGTGCATCATTTTCACTAAAGATTCCGCTGTTATAAGGATTGCCTTGAAATTCCGCCACCTAGAACTTATTAAATAATTTTAATAGAAATTGATATGAAAGTACCTTCAGGATTTTCATTTCAATATAGGAAGCTAGTGATACATAATTTTGTAATATAAATGCGGAACAAACATTTTACATATTAAGGTAATGGAAAATTCAACTAAAGTTTATTTATTCTATAAGATGTTTTGTTGGGAGTTTTACAGTTTTGAACTAAGATATTTTATTTTGCAGTACCATAATAGCTACTGATACTTACCTTGTATTAATTAACTCTAATTTTGCAATTAATTTTTTCAACAACAGTGTCTAAATACATAAGTGTATTAGAAATGTATATATTCTTTAAATCAGAAAATTACGCAATTTAAAATACGTTATAGTATTAAGTACTTTTAAATAAAAAACGTATTACCTATTAACATACTTCGCATTTACGCCTACTTATTCTGACGATTCTGGAAAAGAGCTAAAAGTTTTGTAATTATTATTTTCTTTATATAGGTACAGTGTGTCTCATTTAAAACTAAGACACCCGGACATTTTCCTAATTTTTTTAAATCCAGATTTGAACTTTGGTACACTAATAAGACGTACATTTCGACGCAACCAACTTAAATTTAAGTAACAAACTGAGACAACGGCAGCCTCCCAAATGGGGCCCTTTCTCTATATTTTGCTTCGCGTTGAAGATATCGAAAAAAGTTATTGGAAAAAGTTGTTCAGAATACCAAATTTCATTAAGAAATTTGCATTTTTAATTTCTTCAATATTTTTCCTCAAATTATAAAAACGGTTATAATTTTCGTTTTCAATTTAATAGGATGCCATGAAAACATATACTAAACATAATCTAACAAAACGTTGAATTATATTTTGTAAAGCTCTAGTTTACAATCGTAAAAGGCGCCTGCATATCAGTAAAAAATCGAAATAATAAGGTAATTAATTAATAAGGTAATTTGGTGATGGGGCTCGTAGTAGCAAAAAAAAAGAACTTTGTGCTAAAATAAGACAAGCCAAGCCTGTCGCGAAATCAGAATTCCGGAACTGAGAAGAGTAGCCAATCTTAATCGTAAAAGAATTGAGAAATGTATTCAAATTGAAGAAGGATTCATTGATTAATTAATACTTGTTAATGAGTGTAATATCTCAAAAATTGTATGTCACTAAAGTGTTGTTTTTTACTTATTTCAATTACCAAAATTCAATTATTTGTTTTCTCTTAAAATGTATTTTTTTGTCAAATCGATCGTTCAATAATTTTTTGGCATTTTCCATGGTATCCTATTAAATTGAAAATCAAAATTGTAACCGTGTGTGGACTTGGCGGAGATATATTGAAAAAACTAAAAATGCGAATTTCGCAATTAAATTTGATATTGGGGCTTAAAATTAGATTCTGAATAACTTTTTCTAATAACTTTTTTCGATATCTTCAATGCGAAGCAAAATATTGGAAACGGGCCCCATTTGGGGGCTACCGTTAAAAATTGTGCCAAAGTTCAAATCTGGATTTTAAAAAATGATGAAAATATCTGCGTATTTTCATTTTAAATGAGACACACTGTATGTTGAAACAAACCCTGCAGATGGGTGTCAAAATACATATTATTATACAATACATATATATCCTTCAAGCAGTACCAGGATATAATATATATTTATAATATTTATTTATTTATTTATTCAAATCCAACAGAAAACCATTTACAATATAATATTTAAAAATATACATGAGACTCTTTATACTAACAAATTATTATTATTGAAAATAATAATATTTAACTTATACATTGACAGCTAAATTTTTCAGGCTCGATCCTTTCATATTTACGTCAACTTTAACTATATAAGGAAATTAGTAAGTTTATCTAAACTTTTTAAAGGTCTGAAGATTCGTTATCCTTTATGTAAAATATGTTGAATTTTCTATTCTGAATATTATTATAGTGATCTACGAGTATAAAGTTTACGTATCATGAATACTCGGAATCGAGAAGTTGTGCATAAGTAAAAAAACATAAACTTAGATCGAAATGATATTGTATTTTATTAAGGAATCACAGTGTTAATTAACAGAATAATAAATAATAATAATATACAATTCACAGTGCAGAACTGCAATTTTAAACAAATTACCAAGATTTAAATAAATTTCAATTATGAAAAATTATTGTTTCATACTGGAAGAAAAATTATAGGTATTAAAGCTGTATTACAAAATAGTTATTTACATTACTAGATGCGAAAGTTTACTTTTAGGTGCGAGGTAATTTTTGAAAGATCGAGGCGTAGCCGAGATCTTTCAAAAAACACCAAGCACCTGAAAGAGCTTTCGCATCGTGTAATGTATTATATTTTTTCTACTACCAAAAGATATTATGGTATTTAATAATTTAAAACTATTTATTTCATGAAATTATATGACGTATTTAATAAATTTTATAGTTTAGGAGGCTGTCCATGAATATTGTTTCCATGGCAACGTAACAATTGCTATCTCTCATCGAGGTTTATGTCAAACATTTTAATTTCTGGTAGTGTCAAACTAAAATAAACAAATATATTTGTTAGTTTCCAATAGATGGCAGCAGGGATTAATTTTGTAATTCGCATGTTGGCATTAGACCAAAGTCTACGAATGGAGTTCAGAACGAGGACGGGGTGCACTCTGCCTATGTCACACTGATGAGAGCAAAATAAGCTCGAAACCGGTCTGTGGCTGGCGAGAGCCCTCCATCCTCGGGATGGACTCCAATTTAAACATAATATTCTCTGCTGGTATTTTATTGGAAAATAGCGTTCTCTCTCTCTGTAATAATTTGTTTTATTCCTGAACGCGTGTATTGTTCTTAACGTTGTTTAAGACATTCTATTAGAGGACATATAGGACTATATATATATATTTTTCCACGGCCGGGAGTAGAAATCAGTTTCTATGACATCAAAATTAAAACAGAAATAGTCGATTATTCCCAAGGGAGTATAATGCTCCCAAGGGAGTTTACATTATGGAGAACGGTTTTCATGAAAAAAAAAAAAAGATAACATTGAAATTATTTATTGACATTTAAATTAAATGTTACATTCGTACAATTTTCAAAATTAATATTAGAAGGAATATTACTTTCGCTTACATTTACAGTTTTTGTGATTGCGCTAGTGGTGGTACCTACTAAAACCTGATTAGCAATTTTGGTCTTATTTGCAATGAAGTTCTCGACATAACCCTCAGCGACTGTCGGTGATTTTCAACCAGCATGACGCTTTATTGTCGTGATATCCACACCAGCATCTGCCAGTAATGTCGCTGAAGATCTTCGTAAGCAGTGACCAGTATAACATGCAACATCAGGTAATTTTAAATACGAAGCTACTACACTAGGAATTTTTCCCATGGTATTCTTGCCAACTGGCTGCGAACTACATTTTCCTGCTTTGTAATACAAAAAAAGGCGCTTATGCTTGACGTGGGGAGGACGAAGGGACAGGTATTTTCGAAACAATTCAAGCATATTTCCCACATCGGTAACCACAAAGGTTCGTGGAATCTTTGTCTTAGTGTTTGGAATTTTTACAATCAAGGAAGAGCCTACATCCTCAATATCATCTACAGTTAAATTGACTAGTTCATCAGTTCGACAAGCTCCGGCAATCCCCAGAATTATTCCAACCTATAAAAAATCAAAATACTTAATAATTGAAATACCTAACAACAAAAGTAATCTTACCTTAATCATTAAGAATTCTTTGTCACCTGCACTTGATAGAAAACGGTCGATTTCTCCCTTTGTCAATATTTTCGATTTTTTCGCTTGATATCCGTCACCGGTTCTTTTCAAAAATGCGATCAGTTTGGGGAATTTGCTTATATCTATGTTGTCGTAAATTATCAAGCATGACTTAACCATAGAATATTGCGCCCATAATGTGGAAGACTTATAATTCTTTGCATTTTCACTGAAGTATGCCAACAAAACATTCTCGCTGTATACTTGAACATTTTTCTCGGCGCACCACTTTTTGAACCGATTGTAGGCTATATCGTATAAAGATCTTGACTTCGTAGGCAGCAAATTGCTTATTGCAATATTTGCAGCCTCCACAATCTCTTCCGACTCACAATTATTCATTGTGCACTAAACAAACTTTAAACTAAACCAAACTAGCACCTTAATTTGACAATTCTTTTTGTTTGTTTATTTTGTAGTTATGACAATAACTCAACGACTACTAAATGAATGCTCAAATCCAAATACAATAATTCTGGTGCTACTTACTTCATAATGACAAAATATGTGTTTTTAAGTTAATGAGACCGTGGAAAAAATAGTATATACCATTCGGGAGAGATGCTATTTTGTCGGCGCATTGTAGCCCTCGGGCTTCAAATTGCACCTCTGCCAAAATAACGCATTTCTCTCCCTTATAGTATAATGTACTATTATTTTGTAAAATATTTTTATAGAAAATATATTTGTGCCGATGAAAATGGGACATAAGAAGCTACCAATATCGCGTTGTGTTTTTAAAATGGTGTGCCAACAAAAATGATGCAGAAATAGGCGAAAATGTAATGTTGGCGTACTTCCTTGAAAGATCGGGAGTTTTTTTTTCTTTTCTGTCCTGGCCGCAAAAGTTTTACTTTCGTACCTAGCAACCATAGGCAAAGTTTACTAAAAGTAAACTTTGCCATAGGTAACTCGAATGTTTACTTTCGTTATCAGGCGTGTGTGCTAGGGTTTCAAAGTTCACTTATAGGTATAGACGGTAGTAGAAAAATAATATAATATGGGTATAATGAAAGAGCAATGTACAATTTGTACATGTCCCATTGAAGAATGTAAAGTAGTTAAGATCGTAAATTGTATAAATGGGGTACTTCTTTCAATATAGGTATATTAAGATATTTATCGGTTTCAGGATATTAATCCTTTGTTTACATATACAAAAGTAGGATGGTAAGTAAGTCATAACTAAAGTTGTCCAGTAATATTTATTGCCATGCCAACAGCTTTTACAGTAACATTACAATACAGATCTGTCAACAGATGAAATAATAAATAATGAAACTAGAGTGCTATTTATTAGTACAAACGGACAGAAAATTCCAAATAATAATTAAATACTGAAATGTATCACTACTGCTTCTGCTTCTTATAATATCTATTAATAATGTCATTATTTTCTGAAACCCATAAACTATTGAACAAATCACGGATGTTATGAATCACAACAGCCTTAGATGTCTTAAAATCCTCGCTCTACGAGCTCGAATTTCAAACCGACATCTGGGGCAGTTATGATACTTATAACATTCCTAGATATGTTAATAGCTATAATCTTTTATGCGATTTCGTATCCTAACATTAGTAAATTATTCACTATGGACACGGACTCTACTGGAACCTATACCTAAAAAAAGTAACCCAGTAAATTTTTAAAATTCCAATCCAATTAGTTCTGTGCTATATAAAAAATAATTGGGAGACACGTCAGGTTAAATTTATGAGTATTTACAAAAAAACTAAATTAGTCAGTCGGATTTAAAAAAATATCGTAGTACTACTACAGCACTAACTCGTATAGTCAACGACGTTAATAAGGTATTAGATAATGGAAAGATACTGCTGGATTTCTAAAATCCCCTGACACACTTGATCATTCTTTGCTGTTATCAAAAGTATATTATTCTGGATTTTCAAGTAACGCGCAGAAGTTTGTGTCATGCCATCTTAAGGAACGTAATCAATCTGTTGTTATAAAACAAAATGTAAATCAATCACAATTTAAAAGTTTAAAGGCAGCTGTACCTCAACCTCAATGATCAATTGCTGTTTTTTCTAGTTGCGTTTCATACATATATATCTAGTTATTAAAATGCTACGCTCCATCAATAAGCTGACGACTTGCAAATTCTTTCACTTGACGTCTATATTAGACCTTAAAGGTTGTCGCTCATTTGCCCGTCACAGCACGACCCAATGCTGTCCCTCGCTTGAGGGCGACGGATAGGTTCGCCCGACAGGTTTCGACAAGATTTTATGCTGGTCACCGCCGTTCGCCGTTCGACGACGCGCTCACTTGGCCAGTCCATCACGGCACGTACCGTTGTTTGCCGGGGAGAATCGGAGACCGGCAATTCCTTCCGTCGACGTTCTCTCTGAGTCGTGCCGTGTCGGACTAATGAGCGGTTGTCCATTCATTTGCATTGTTTTAATCCCATCCGTATTTTGACGGGACGGGACGGGTCGTGCTGTGACGGGCAAATGAGCGACAAGTCTTACAAATGAAAATTAATTAAGCTTTGCATAATACCATTGAGTAAAAATAATAAAGAGGCGCAACTGTCAAGGTTTCGAGATTTTAGTGTTGTATTTTTTCACCAATAGCTTCATGATTGTCTTCAATTTTAAGGGTTATACAGCCACATTACAAATACCTTCCCGTAGCACTAAAAATTGTAAACAATCATGAAGTTATTGGCAAAAAAATACAATACTAAAATCTCGAAACCTTGACAGTTGCAACTCTTTATTATTTTTTACTCAATGATAATACATATAACAACGTCTATGTATATAGTTGAATGCCAAAATCATAAGTACTTTTACTGTGGCAATGAATAAAAAGTTTGAGTCAAATAATTTCACTCTCAAAATAAATGACAATTCCATTGGTTACTGAAGCAAAGAATCTGGATATTGTTCTTTGTAAATCCCAAATATTTTAAAATTTGATTAAATTTACCATATTTTCATTTAATAAAATTGTACCACTTAAGAAATGCCTTAAGCAGTACTTAAACAAATGTTTTGTGATACGTTAATATTATCAATGTTTGATTATGGTTATGATGTGTATGGAAACATGTAGTTTTTAATGAAAGATACTAAACAAAATGTTCAAAATTATTGCAGAAGGTATATTTATAATATTCCTCACACTAACCATATTTCACCTTACCTAAAAGAGCATAAAATATGGAAAATAAATCAATAGTTTGAGCCAGTTTGTTTGAGATCCAAACTGTTTTATATAACAACGCTCGCAATATGAGAAATATAACTACATAATTCCATATAAGACAGACAAAATCATTCGCCTACGTAGCAGCTATTTATATCGACAGAAAATTTTAACACGTGTTATTAATTAGACTGTGTAATAAGGATTCTATAAAGGTACAAATTAATAGGATTAATTATATTATATTGTGGAAAAAATAGAATAATACTCATAAAATTCCTTTATTGGACGTTACCGGTTTCGTGAACAACTTATTGCTTCACATCCTCAGACGTAACAGGACTACAATTATTAATTACAAACAATGAATATAAGGTGACTATATATGTAAGTAATAATTAATATTAATAAGTTATTAAAACTTAAAATAAATCACAGAAAGCAACTATATTTGACTATAAAAACAAAAGAAATCTATATAAAAACCACACACTAAAAGGCTAGTTTTCACAGTGCGGTCTACTGGATGGGCAGTTAGCCAGTTGCTGGCCTCCTTACTGGGTAGAGAGCTACTGGACCGTGAATGTACCGACCCGTACCATTTACACGATACTAGTAAAATAGTGACATGTCTGTAGAAAAATTGCCAGTACAAAGATAAGCTGTCATTTCAACAATGCGGTAAAGCCATTTCTTCCACAATATGTTGCAAAAGAGGTCTTCCGAATATCTGTATTTTTGAAATCGGGGTTAAACATATTCCACAAATTCTCAAAAACACAGGCAAAAATGATTTTATATAGGGTACGGCAAAATACACCAAGCTATGGAATATTGTTATAATTTAGTTATTTCCTTGACAACTGTGAACAGAGAAGTTTCATATCGAAGTAAAAAAATACAGAATTTTGTTAAGAAGCGTTATTCGCCTCAAGAATGCGCAGACATTGTTAAATTGTATTTCCAAAACTTTTCTTCGATAATTTCAACTCAACGCAATTTTAATGGAGAACGGTATCGATCAATGATACGTGAATTTCTGCAACCACAGTTGGACGAACTTAGCATAGGAAAGTTCTGGTTCCAGCAGGATGGCGCTACATGCCACACAGCGTATGAAACGGTCGCTC
The DNA here is from genome assembly GCA_963680705.1 of Rhagium mordax. Taxonomy (NCBI): domain Eukaryota; kingdom Metazoa; phylum Arthropoda; class Insecta; order Coleoptera; family Cerambycidae; genus Rhagium; species Rhagium mordax. The sequence goes on along the minus strand of OY796656.1, from coordinate 104,712,083 downwards.
TTCTTTGAGAAATCTTCCCTGCCAGTCTGCTCTCAAAAAATGAAGATATTGAGTGGCCGCCTCATTCCCCTGATTTGACGGCACCAGATTTTTTTTGTGGAGATACTTGAAAAATAAAATCTATATTAATCGCCACAAACGTTAATAGTATATTACGTAATGAGGGTTGGAAATAGCATATTACTCACGAATGGAAAAAATAGTCACGACGCCGCGTAGCGGCGAGTGCTGCAATTCCATGAGTGCGTAATTGCTTTACGACTCGAATTATGTACTATACTTTACCTACGATCGTACTTATTTATTGAAATTAAAACACGATTTTATCGCTTATGTCAGTTTTGACAGCGTTAGAAAATTAAGTTTTGCACCTGCCATTTTGAATAATTTTAGCCTGGCGTCAGAAATATGAAGTACAAGTGTTGTGTTATGTTGGTCACGTGGTCACATTACAACACACCTCAGTGGCTGAGCGTGCGATTTTTTTACTGTGTGTAAGGTTCAATTTACATAGCTGACGGAGAGTGCGTTTTCAGCTATTTACGTTAGTGATCGTAGGTAAAAGACTTAAAGGCAAATATTCGTGAAGAAATAGCGCAGATTCCAGTTCAAATATTGCTACACGCTCAAAGTAAAGTTGTCTGGCTTGTTGTGGCGGTCATTTACTCGATGTTGTTTTTCATAAATAATTTTACATGTTTTAATAAATAAAAATGAATTTTTTTTAATTTTAAAAAAACTTGGCTGGGTATATTTTGCCGCACCCCGTATTTGCATACACATAAACGATAAACATATAAGGGGGTATTACTGTCATTAATATTTTGTAATCGTTTGTTTCTGAGCAAGTTTTTGAGATTAAAATAAATAATTCAGCAATCAGACCTGGTTTCAGCAGCTCTAAATGCATAGGAAGGTCATAGTCTCGTTCGTTTTATGTAAGTAGGCAAACGATATTTTTCTAAATAGTATAATTTTGCTAATATTAAGCTACTTCATAGTTTTATTCGCTTTCAGTTAACAGGCGAATGATATCCATTTTTTTTTTTATTTAAAAGTAACTATGGCCCAACCCCAGATTCGGTTTCAATGATTCGAAATGCTTTTATTGCTTTTCATTTAGGTGTCATATCTAATAGAAAAGTGGGTGGTTTAAAAAAGCAATTTTTTGAGTTTAAAAAAATGTCATCCAGCTAATCTGATGCCAGATTCAAATTCAATAATTCAAACGCATAAAAGTTTGGTAGTCGCTGGGCATGGTACTTGTTTCATTTGTGTATCTGCGTTAAAAGGTAGTCAAACATAAGAGAAAACAAACGAAAAGAAAAAGTTCATGTACTTACATGAAGTCAAACCGTATACACTTAATGTCTTTGAATAAAAATATTATTTTGATTTAGCCGAAGAGAGGGGTAACGCATTCCCACCGCTCTTCTCCTGTTTAGGTTAACCAAAAATGTTGTTCAGAGTCCAACATCCAGCTAAGTGAATAAATTTGGTTGCTGCATTATATTTTGAAAGGAATGTAAAATACGGTGTGTATCTCAACTCATAACAAGGACGAGGTTGTGATTTATTTTTCGGGCGCTAGTATTTACAAAACGATTAATGTTGCTTATACTATTTTTGTATTTGAATGAACTTTACGAAAATCAAACCCATTATACACAAAGATCGCAACCAGTGCGAGCAGTTTGGGGAAGATAAACCTTACAGGTCTGATGAGATTAATGGTCAGGAATTATATGACTTTATTGTTCGAGGTAAAAAAGATGACTGGTAAAGTGACGTTCAACAGTTTTGGAGCTTCAAGCGTTCTTACATTTTGACTAGTAACACGAGTATATAATAATCACCATGAAAATATCGACAGAAGAGACTCATCAACAATGCGACGATGCTCAAAGTGGTTATCATATTAGAGTGTCGATATTTTTTTAATTGAAAGCCGCTGATTCGAAAGTTCTGCAGAACGGCTTTGATCATAGACTTTATCTTTCAGCTTCCTTACTCTGTTGTTAAAGTTAGTTTTCGCCTTATTAATCTAGTGTTGCTATTATATTTGGCCTCAATAAATAGTTGCTTGTTCTCATTAGATTGGGTTCTGCGCCACTTATGATAATCTGCATTCTTTAAAAGCACAGCTTTAGCAGATTTACTATTAAACCACTGCTAATCTCTGTACCCTACCTCCCTAATTGATGGATGTATAACTCCATAGGTATTCAATTCCTTAGTATTTAATCTGTTCTAGATTGTGAACATACAAATAGATCATTTCTATTAAAACAAGCATCACTTTCTGCATATAATAAATGTAACAAAGATACTCTTACTGAACTGATTAAAAATGCCAGACTTTGCGTGCCAATTCATAGAATTACAAAGGAACAGCGAGCAATGCTAAGATTATAATCTGAAGTTCCATTGGGTGAAGACAACGTAATACATCAATTTAATTGTGTTTAACTTCTAAATTTGTTTTCCATCGAAATAAAAACAAAAACTCCTGAGAGCTGTTCTTGTAAAATTTATTATAAAAATATTTAGTGCCATTATATTACATTATTAACAGGACTTAATTCAGATAGGTATTAACAGCGGTAGTTCCCGGGCGTCGTTATTAAAGACAGTTATTTTTCAATAGCAGCTGTAACAAAGGAAGCGTTTGTGTTTTACTGGGATGAAAAATTGAATCAAGAATCGATTATCCATCAGTATTATGGATATCCATCTTAATAAAATGTTTCATGGAAACTCGTAAAAAAATATTCTCAATTTTAAATCTTAGATTAGTTTCATAAAGTTGAAACACGTGACAACTCTCGAGAAAACCTCATTTTCAAGGGAGGCATTAAGAGTATTTATTTTATTTCAAGCAGTTTGTAGTTCAATAGTTATTTTTACGAAAATTCTAATTTCGACTTGAGTTCGATTTATTTCGTGAGTTATTTATATTAACTTTGTTATTTATACATCACAAAGACTTCATAAAATCATCGTCATATAGAGTATAAGATATTATACAAACAGGGTGTAATATAGACACATATATAAGTATAGTATACCGGGTGGCCACGAGACTAGGGTCATGCTTATATCTCTTTCAATTATGAACCGATTTAGACGAAATTTGGTACAAGGATATTAGACCTAATTTCGGATGGACATGCAGATATAGTCAAAATGGCCGACTTCCGGTTTCACCGGAAACGCGTGTAGTACCTTCGATTTTTTAAATGCATCACCCAGTATATTTTATGTTTTTCGGAATCTACAACTCAAATTACATAGAATAGCGTTGCCAAATTTACATTTTTCTCAAGGAATTTTTCTTTTTTTCAAATTTATTTCTTACCGTAGAAGGCTGTGATTGGGAAAAAATATGTTCCAGTTAATTCTAGTAACTCATATTAATAGTGATTTCATCAATTAAATCAATAACAAATGCCTCATGAAAGAATAAAATTTGCCAAACGTGTTTTTTTAAGAAAAAATAATTTTTTTAAATGGCACTTATCAAGGGCCATAATGCCATTAAATAGCAAATTTAATTACCAATCTAACTGCACCACTTCATCGTTGTCTAAAACTGGAAAATGTTTATTATTTGTAAAGTGTTTACTTTTATGTAATAAGTAACGTGCATTTATTGGAAAACAGTATGGCAAGAAAATAAATTTTCAGTCTCTCGTAAACTATACGGATTTGCAAGTTGCATAAACTAATTTAAAAAGTACCTATGTATTTAAAATTTTAGTTAGAAACAATACCTATTTTTAGTAGAACATCCCAAACACGGCCCTCGACGGTTAAAAATAAATTTGAAAAAAAGAAAAATTCCTTGAGAAAGATGTAAATTTGGCAAATCTATTCTATGTTATTTGAGTAGTAGATTCCGAAAAACATAAAATATACTGGGTGATGCATTCAAAAAATCTAAGTTACACACGCTTCCGGTGAAACCGGAAGTCGGCCATTTTGACTATATCTGCATGTCCATCCGAAATTAGGTCTAATATCATTGTACCAAATTTCGTCTAAATCGGTTCATAATTGAAAGAGAAATAAGCATGACCCTAGTCTCGTGGCCACCCGGTACCTATAGAGTACTTAAAATATATATTATCCAAACATGAATTATTGTTTAGATCTCCAGGAGAATCACAGTAGTGCACGCTTATAATGTTTACTCTGTTTCTAATTTGCATCTTACAAGGGGCGAATTTTCTTTAATGTGATTACACGAGTATGATATACAACAGTTTAATCTTCAGTTATATTAATAAAGTTGTATTTTCATAACGTAACAACGCTTAATGAGAAATACTGAACATACCAACCGCTAAGTATAAAGATGATGCTATCTTTGAAATTAGAGGTTCTATATAAAAGCTAGAAGTAATATACAGGGTGTTCCGTAATAAAGTGCAAAAAATTTAACTGATGGAGATTCCTCGTCGAAAATTAAGGTGGATACTTCATATAAAATTTTCCAAAATAAGCTTTCCCTGTTCGGCTACACCCCCTTAAAGGGGTGGGCTAAAAAATGGTTTTTAATTTCTATCTCAAAATAGCGTAATCGGAAAAAGATGAAATTTGGGACATCTTGGTTACTAATCAAATGGCATCTAATGAAATCATTTCATCCACCTAGCATGTACACAAAGGGGTGAAATTAACTACCCTTCTTGAAATTTTGTAAATATCTTTCTGCTTGCTATTTTTTTTTTCAATTAAAAAAAATAACTAAATATGATTCATTTAGAAACTTTTTATCTCTTGAAAAAATTTCAAATTTCAAATTATAATTTGACACCAGCCTACTTTTAGTATTTTACACTAATATAATCGTGCTCATAGCTTTTGATTGATCACTTAGGCAGATGTAATTTAATTTTTTTCTCAAAAATGGTCGATTTTACGAAATTTTTTCAAGAGATAAAAAAGTTTCTAAATGAATCATAATGTTTAGTTATTTTAATTGAAAAAAAAATAGCGGGCAGAAAGATATTTACAAAATTTCAAGAAGGGTAGTTAAGTTCACCCCTTTGTGTACATGCTAGGTGGATGAAATGATTTCGTTAGATGCCTTTTGATTAGTAACCAAGATGTGCCAAATTTCATCTTTTTCCGATTACACTATTTTGAGATAGAAATTTAAAATCATTTTTTAGCCCACCCCTTTAAGAGGGTATAGCCGAACAGGGAAAGCTTATTTTGGAAAATTTTATATGAAGTACCCACCTTAATTTTCGACGAGGAATCTCCAGTTAAATTTTTTGCACTTTATTACGGGACACCCTGTATATCTACATTTATATTGAAAAATAAAATTATATCTCTTAATGTATGTAATCGACAAGGATATTGAATAGAAGTAGGAACGTACCTTTAAGATACACCTGAGAATAGACGTAGCAAGAAAACTGCATATAAACTTTTTTCAGAAAATGCTTCCTAAAGGAACTATACGGCCCTCTGAAGATGGCTGTTAAATGTAGGTTTTTATAATTATCTCGGAAATACTTTGAGACAACTTTATAAAACTTTGTTCACGATTTTGCATTATTAAGGCTTACTTTTGTACAGTACTAACCAAAATTGATTTCATCCATAGGTGGAAAAACGAGGGATAGTTACCCTTTTCTCCTATTTCTTTTTTGTTAATATTTTTATAGTTTTTAAGACCATTGTTATCAATAACTTGATATGTATTTTGAAATGTTTGGACATGAATGAAAATTATTTTGCCTTCAGACATTTCAGTTTATGCAACCATCTTCAGAGAAAACCTATATTGTTTTAAATTGTACAGAACTTATTTTATATTTTGTGTCTGTAATGTTGAGACTTTTGATACAATATTCTCCGAATTAAATAAACCGAAACGTCAGAAAGTAAAATAAATTTGATTCATCTGACCAAAAGTTTCTAAAAACTATACACATTGAATTAATTCTACATAATAAGAAACAATTCATCTGGAAAAGATCTTATAAATTGGCGTATACTTCAAAGATATAATATTTATGTAGTAAATAATGGAAATAATATGTTGGGATCATCTTCAAACAATATTTTCAAAAATATAATTTTTTTATCATTATTAATCCGTAGCCTGGTATGCAACTGAAAATACACCATATAATATAATATGTATTATCCTCTGTATTTATTGATGTGGAAGATATTCGATGTCAGAATATAATATTTAGAAAGACGTGATTATGTATGAGGAATCTTAATTATTATACCATTACACAGTTCACTACGCGAAACAGTAATACCAACTTCATAACTCGCGTTAATGTCACCAAATCTGCCTTGACATTTATATATTATTGAAGATACTGTATATGATAATTTAGCTGAAACATTAATGTTGCACTACTCTCTATTTAAATCAAAATGTGAAACTCTGCAATTTGTAACTATGTCATTACACTTGAGCTCAAAGGTTAACTTCATTCGATATATCAGGCACCAACTTATAGATTGGTATCAAATTAGCGACATATTTATGCTCTTACTGTGAAAAGCTAAGAGTGTGCTCTGCATTTAATTTGCCATTAATATAAAGTCTAACAAGAAGCTGTATAAAAGATCATGTTGGTCTAGTGGTTGCATATTTGACTCCACATGGGGAATCTAGTCCATTTTCAACCGTACACTGAAAATCTATGTCAAGAGGAAATAAATGTTAGTATACCAGGGTATTGCGTGTATTCCCATTATCGCTAAATGTGAAATATCCTTACAGGTTAAAAAGGGTTAAATTACCTGGTGTTTATTTGTATTGGATATTGCTTCTGTCCAATCAATTTTCTATCAGAAAGTGTTAAAATGCTATAGCAACATTTACAGGTAATTTTTAAGTGAATCACATTTTTGAGCGCTTGATCAGAATCGTATAATTGAACTTGTATGGTTATAGCGAAGAAAGAAATGATAATTAAGCGATAACTTTGTATAATAAGTTCCGGAAGGGTATTCTTTAGTTATTTCAATTAGCATATTTTTGAAAATTAACAAAGTTTCTAAATCTTATTTAGAACCAGGGTTATCCTGCTCATATAAAAGTGATTACGTCTCTAAAGAACCTAACAAGTTCATACTACGTTACGGGCGCTACCATACAATGATGACCATGCGACACTTTTAAATTTAAAATTAAATTAAATTTAAATTTAAATTAAGTTATGCCTTTGTTTACACCATTGAAAGTAAATATTTTGAGAAGCTTTTGTAAATCGGGTACGAAAGCCTTATTATTAGTAACAAATCTCTTTAAAAATAATCAAATACAGCGAAATGGACACAAATTAAAAACAGAAGAACCCCTAAAGTATTTAACATTATCTTTTATAAACGTTGTTTTACAATATTTTTTTAACTTAATCAACTGTTACCGAATGAAACTTTTTTTAAAATATTTCTTATACTATATTACTTAAATCCAGAAACATTCTGGCGAGCGGAATAAAATTTTTGAGTTTCAAACATTTTTTTCCAAACAAAATTAAATGTAGAGAGTATTCCAGTTCGGAAGTGGAAAGTTTGGAATAAATGCATCTGTAATGAATTCGACTATAATAATAAAATAGGTATATTTGTGCACTATTTTTGAAAATATTGAAATATAAAATCTCAGAAATAATTCTCAGAAATCTTTAAAACTACCAGTGTCTTGTTGCTGGTTCTGTAATTTAAATAAATAAAAAAAAATTAAAGTAAAAAAATTTTGAAATGCGTATGGAATAAGCTGAAATTTTCAGAATAGGTTGATCAATATGTATTAAATTAACTAACAAATTGAAATTAATATTGGATAATTATATAGATATGGATAAAACAGAATATATTTAATAACTTATACACGACGCAAGCGTATAAGTAATTTGGGAGTAAAATTTGTTCTTAAACAGATAATAATACAAAGAAGAGTTTTTAGCAAACTTCTAAACCATGAAATAAACGTATTTTGAACGATTTTGAAAAATTGCATAAATATTTAGTAAATATTTTGAGCACAGTAAATAATTTTGCGATGAACATACTACCAAGGGGCTCGAAAAATTAAAAGAAAAACAGCTGTAAAATAAACAATATTATACCTTCTAAAGGGTTTAAATGTTTAGAAACGTTAGATCAATATGTATAAAAAAATTCAAAGATTGGAGGATTATTTTGTAAAATGAAAAATATTAAAATTTGTTTGTTAGGTACTTGCCACGTAAGCATATAGGTGCTGCGCTGAAAATTACTGATAAATATGAGTTTACAACTTATGAATTGACTATAATGACAATATCTTATTTTAAATTATTAAACCGATTTAGCAACATAATTAATACAATTATTTTTAATGGACAAAAATGAAAAAGAGATGATGAGGAGCAATAATTCCGAAACACGTGTCCGTAGCTGCATCATTTCTCTATTTTTCAAAAAAAGTTTTTAAAAAATTCATCTAAATCCAACCCGTTCCTGAGGATTCTGAAGCCGAAATCTTCATCGACTGGACTATAATACCTATGTATCAATAGACATATCAGATATATGGCCTGCTGTATTCTAATTGAATAATTAGTCGTGTAATCCAAGATCTACGCAAGAAGTACAATAGGCTTATTTAGTAACATTTCCAAAATTACTTTTTTATTTAATTTCGATAAAGAACTTTGTATTTGGAGCAGCAAAGAAATACCCCCTAAAAGTGTGCTCTTTCAGAATTTGTAATAAAAAAAAAATGATAAACGAGCGTATTACATATTTTTTGTAAAACTGTCATTAAAAATGACATTTTTAATGTATTGACAAGTGAAGTAAAAATTTACATTTATAATGTTACGTGTTAAAAACAGTTTTAACACTAGTGTTAAAAATATTTTTAACACTAGTGTTAAAACCGTCTTTGACACGTTCAAAACAGTCCTTCACACGTTTAAAACTCATTTTTGCGCACAAAATTTATGATACAGAATCATGATACAACAACACCAGATATGATATCAAAGCGTTCAAATTTCGTCCGGTTTGCGCATGACGTCACACGGTGAGTAATTTTTAAAATCTATGTCGCGTATCGAATTTAATATCAAATTTTGTTGGTTAGGAACTCTGTTTTATGGCTTTTATTCATAATATAGGTTCACTGATTATAGTGTAATACTAAGTTAATGACGGCTATTTAAATTATTACATTTTAGATGAAATTTATTAGAGCCCAGAGATAACACTGATTATTACATTTGATATATTTTATGCAGAAATTTCTATATTATACGTGAATATAAGTATTAATAATACGAAATTAACTCCCAATTTATATTTTTCGTAGGCATGTATTTCGATTTGTAATTGTATTAATATGTCTGGCCCTACAAATTAATAATTTTGGGGTTAATTGCTATTCGAAGTTTTCAAAATTAAAAAAATGGCAAGTCAAATGTAAAAAAGGATAAATTAACCATATATACATTCAATATATTTGATATTTAAGAATATTGAAGAATGTTTTTACGTAAAAATACAGTGCGATCGCCAGACAGTAGGCAGCATATTAGAAAACTTATTTATAATTAATTTCTCAAAAATTGTTTCTTGCCGAAAGTTAACTATATTAAGAAAAACCAGTTTTGACGTCAAGTTTTACCTTTAATATGTAGGAAGTTAAAAAAATATAAAAATGTTAATAATTAAGGTAAAAAATGTAAATAAACTTTCTCTAACAATTTTCTAGTTACTAAGAAAATTGATGCTAAATAGTACATGTAGTGTGCTTAGTAGGAGAAATTTAACATTCCCGGGCAACCGTGCAGATTGCTTGTCGAGGCGCAAGCAACACGGAGTTCGGAAATATGCTTTTACTACGATGGTACACATACTATTTTTTCTGAAACTGTGTTTCCATACACCCTGCATTTTTTTTATTTCAGGGAAATAAAAAACGTTATATCGTGCGTAGAATCTCTTGATTGATTATCAACATCACAATCGTACACAGCACATCTCATTTTCGACGATTTTTTAACTTTTAAACCCAAAAATATCCGCAACAACTTGACAATTCTACCTGACACTCCTGACAGCCGGGCGTTTAATGGCCTCCTCCTAGCTCACCGACTGACGTCACGAGCTGCGCGATATCTTATCTCTTATTTATTGTATCATGATACAGAATCAATAATTGTAGTTACTAATAAACACTAAACAATTTCCTTTTGTTTTACTTTACCCTTTATTTAGTACCTGACTGGATATAATATTTTATTGTCACGTGTACATGAAACGAAAAGGTGGTTCAGGTGGAACCGCGTTCGACAGGTAAGAAGTAGATCGGGAGTTCAAGCCCCGCATCCAGCAAGTTTTTTTTTTTTTTAATGACAGTTTTACAAAAAATATTGTATGATACATTTGTTAAAAGTGATTTTATTTTGCTCGTGGGGTTGCTCTACTCGCTACGCTCGTTCCGCAATATTCCCCACTCACAAAATAAAATCTCACTTTTAACACTTGTATCATAAATAACTATTATTTACACAATGTGTCTGCAAATATCATGTAATGGAACTTTCAAAGATGAATTAAATTATTATTAATGATTTAATGATTATTAATTACAAAAATTACTGCATGTATCATGGAGCAGCGTTGAACTTGTATTGTGGAATCACAAATTCCCATTCAAGAGGCTGTAGTTCCCTTAGCAAGAATTTTTAAATTCGTATTGTGGGAAAAATTATTGCACACCAACCTCCGGATATCCTGGTGTAAATACAAGTATAAAATAAAAATGGCCTACCTCTTAAAAAGTTTTCACCCTCTCGTTATGAACAATCCTAGTAAATACTGAAAGTAATAAAAGAGTGACACTGATTTAATCATTTACTGAAACTACCTTTATTGCCCTTTTCCTGTTGCAATTCGTCTCCTCCCCATTGTATCACAATAAACTTCCATAAACATCACATCACTAAAATCACATCATATATTAATTACACACCCCGAAGTCATACACTATACCAATATGTCTAAGCCTTTACAACTGGATCAATCGATCGATCAATCGAAAATGATTTTGATTTTATGCACATGCACTCTCGCCTCGACACCAACAAGTGAAAGGAATCTTTATTTGATGCGCTGATAAGTTTTTACAAAGTTTACTGCTACGTTTTATGTAATTCGTTTTTTTGTTTAAATAACTCAATTTCTTATTAATGTAAAAACAAAACGATTTGGGTGCAATATAACTTGAATGATAATTTATTACTGAGTATTTTAAAATGCGGGAATGATAAACATATTGGAAAAACTTGCTGCAGTGAAATATTATATTTATCAATAATTTATTAAAGAGAATTTTTTTTATATAATAAAACTATTTGACAGTCTCAAATTAAAATGTTAAATAATCTTGGATAAATCACATTTTAAATGATTTTTATCCAATTTCCTCTTTATAGCACGATTCTTTTGATAAGTGTCTGCTGTAGTAGGAAACAGGAAGGCTGAAGAAATGACCGATTTCCGTGTTTGAGGTAAATTCTCATTCGCCCTTAAATTAAGTAATTTGAAGGAGGTCAACGGCACAGCAGGGAGCAGTGACTCTAAGGTATTATATTGGTGTAAAATAAAATTCTTCTGACACTAGACACTAGATTTTTGTGGTCTTAAATATTTATGTAACATAATTTTACTGCTTAATTAAAGTAAAGTACGGAAAAACTAAATTTATGTAATAAATTATAAATACTTATTTTGTTTCCTAAAATTACAGATCATCAGGTTACTTCCATTTTGTTATGCTCCAAACATTAAGTGGTTTCACATTAATTATGATATTTGTTACGAATTAGTAACGTAGCCTAATTTTCAAAATATAATTCGTACCTACAAAAAATCGCCCAATAAAAATAAATCTTCAATTAAAACTTTTCTCATAACAAATAAATCATTCGAGACATGCTTATGGAAGATTCTAGTCGTTAATATATTATTCATGACAGATATCTGAAAGCAATTAAATGAAAAGGACAGGATTAAAACCCCTTAGTTGCGTTCTTTGTAAATAAATATAAAGTGGAACTTTAGGAAGAATTCCTGCCACTGACTGAACTCTGAGACTCCAGTTTTTTCAGGCAGCTGTTACTAATACGAAATGATCAAAAGAATATAGGAATAAGAAGTATGGGTCCATTCTTTATCCCAGCGGTTTTATCATTTTATGTTAAAAATAACTTTCTATTATATTTTACATGCAATACGCGTATTGGCTGTATCATTATTTGAGTTACTGTTTATATGGTAGTATTTTAGACTACGCTTTATTATTTTAGATGAATGCATTAGTCTCTTTTTACTGTTAAAATAAAATCTTTATTCGCAATGTATGCAATGTATACATTTAATTTAATAGAATAATTTGGTTGTTTGGATTAACCATTGGTCAAAATTTGAAATACAATATTTTATTCTTATTCTATATTTTCTTTTGAGTTATGCTATTGCAAAATACACTATTGTTGTTGAAGTGGGGTATATTATAGGTTCAATTAATATCATTCTTACAACTTACAATATTAATTAATGTCCTACAGCATTTAGTTCATATATTTTTTTTTGTGCTTTTTATTTTTACACCCAAAATATGTATTCAACTTAAATGAAAATCATTTTTAAAGACAAGCGAGAAGATATTATGATTCTGTAACAATTTAAGGTAGGTGTCCTTTGTTTGCAGTTATTTATCGCTTATTAGAAAATTTACCAATAAACATGCGGCCAATAATACCAATCTACAAATTTAGTTCTGGAAGCGTTAAGTATCAAGTTCCGTCATTCAGTGTGGATTTACATTTGACCACTGTATGAACCCGCTATTTATGTGCAATGAAACACTTCTTCATCAGTCCACATTTATTATATTTCACTCCAACTAACGACAATGAATAATATTTTTTTCACATCAATTATTGACATACCTATCTCTTCTGTCAAACATCTATCAAGACATCATTTCCTTTCTTTTTGGCTTCATGGATTCCATCATTTACAAAGGGGTAACCAACATATTGACTCGTTTCTCGGCTGTGGTTTCCACTATAGGGCTTGTATGGTTTCGTGTGTGAAGCCTTTGATGTTGATAGCTTTAGTCCATCGAATCCGTGATGGCCTTGAGTGTTTCTCCTGATAGAAGATGTAACTTTCTTAAGGTGGCTGATGTTGTTTCTTCTTTGTCGGCTATGATAACTTAACTTCTATTTCTTCAAGTGACCTAACATTCTGTGTTACCGGAGTCCTTGGCATCAGTTTTATGGGAAATCATGAAATATTTTGAAATAATTTTATCTCTAGGTCTTCTTTGGCATTTCTTGTTTCTTGTTTCCTGAGATCCAGTTCATGGATTTTCTCGTCTAGTTGTTAATTAGCAATAGCATTTTAAGACTGAGTTCCTTCTCGAATGTTTCGTTTATAGAGTAGTTTCTCACATGGGGCGTACCATTATTCATCAGGGTGAATTTCTTCATTATAGTTTCTTCCATCGGCATTGTTTGCCTTTATCAGCTGTCTATTGATCATGGAATACCGAACCAGCAGAATATTTCCTTTAGGTGTTTAATTATGATTCATTATGTTGGAAGTTTAAGTTTCCGCACCCAAGTTTAATTTGAAGCTAACACTGTCACTTGTGTGATTGTAAAGCTAACACAATCACTTTTTTCAAATTTTCCAACCTGTTGATCAATATGTGGATATTAGTTTTATTTCCACGTAATTTTATTGATCCTAATGTGGAAAGCTCTAAGCAAAAAGTAACTACTCGATTCTATGTGTTCTCATTATTGATTCTGATGCGGCGTCGATTAGTTCTTGGTGCAGGACTTTTAGCTGTGTTCTTTCTACCAAACATAATACATGTTGTTCATTACCTCCGCCATATGCCTCAATTTAATTCACATAGTCATGATGATTCACTGGCAATGCTTCTTTAACTTAAATGGTAAATCGCTTTAAATAAGTAAGGCAGCAATCTGAATACCCAACGTTCTATTCTTACTGGAGGTTTGCAGATAGGTTTAAATGTATCTTCTAGTGGTTGTTGTTCCGTATTTAGCTTAAATTCTAGAGCAGCAATAAAAATAAAACCGTTCTACTCTTTGCGCCGTATCCGAAAGATTTTTGCTCATAAATGAAACAACGCTGATCTGCACCAATCTATTCAGAGAAAACGTCGCTACATTAGAATAAGATGACTGCTGACAAAACTTTCGCATAAGTATACATTTTCATTATTACGTCATAAAATTTACTTATGAGATTAAAATCTTCATAGGGATGATATATTTCACCTTTTTAAGAGAATTCTGATCTGACTTTAGATTGACAAGTTCTCTAGTTGAAACTGCTAACGTTTTTTTCTTTTATCACTATAATAAGCTTTTCTCCGCGGATTGCTGTTGTGGAAGGATCAATTTTATTTCTGTTACAGTTTCTGAATCTGTAAATTTTTCAAACTACAGTTCGCTGATGACTGCGTAATTGGAGACTTATTGGGATATGCTGCGTTGAGCAAAATGTAAGTAGGTACCCTTGTTCCTGTACCTTTTTTCTATTTCCATAACCAACCATGATTAAGATATCAATTTCAACTTTTCCTTTTAAAGAGTTATAGGGCTGTTTCAGCATATTGGAGAAGATTGTCAAATTCTTATATTTTGACTATTCACATGACCAAAAGATAATGTTCAGAATATGATCATTATTTAACCTGTTCAAGAACCTGAAGAAGAAAAGTGTGGATTCCTTTTTCAAATGGTTTGACAGATACAGCAAGACAAATTTGCCTGTTGAGGAGTGAATTATTAGAGAATAAATCACACTCACGTCCGATTATGTTTTCTTTCCTCGCTGCTATTTATTATTATTTCTTTGGTTTTACGATTAAAGCTTTTCTGCTTCATCTGTAACTAATATATAAAAGCCACAAATACGACATATTTCAAAAAATAAAGATATATTATTATATTTATTTCACGATAATTAATTATAATATCAACGAGGCGAAAAATTATTTCGACATGTTTAAAACATTTATGATACTTATCTGGTCTTCTAATAGTTGGATCAGACTGGTGGACATCTCACGGAATGTTTTATATTGAAATTGAGCAAATTCCTACCCATGTTTGAGGAAGCGCAATAAATTCTTCTGGGATAAGCGCTCTAATACCTTCCCAGAACAGAAAGATATATAAACTGTTTAATTGAAAAAACTTGATCATTGCCATTGCGCCTACTCTAATGAACTGTTTAATAAAAATTAAATCGTTCGAAAATGATTTCGGGATCAAATTAATTTTTATTACGCAATTAGACTCTAGGCATTTCTACCAATTATTTATATTCACTTAATTTACTTTTTCTCAATAATGCTCAATAAGTTTAAAATTTTAACGAAATTTGGTTGATTTAGAATTCCTCAGTTAACTCAGACTAAGTTTTCAGTAAAGTAATAAGGAATCAACAATAAAATGTCAATGGAAATGCATATGTATTCCACATATGTATTTTTAAATTCCTGCACATATGTTTTTTCCTTTATTATACAAACGGTTTTTACTAGTATTATATAATTAGTACGTACTATTTTACAAATCCAATGTGCATTTATACTACTTCTACTATTTTACAGCAGACAATTTACATTTATTGTAACGTTGCGAATTTAATAGGATTTTATTGTAATTTATTGTAATATTAATAATTTTATTATGGCGTAATAAATTTCACTCCAATTTGCTAATTCAAATTCTCTGCTATAAAATTATTCACAGTCGATATGCAATTATTCTGTTAATATTTATCTGCATAGAAATCGATTTCAATATCTAAGTGCTGAATTTTTTATTTCATTCGAACAGAAATAATGCTTTGTGACATCGTGACAACCGGATTTGTTGAAAATGTGATTCCTTTTATAGTTAAAAAGCCCCTTCTGAGGGAATATTATTTGGAAATCGGGTTCTTCAACTTCAGGAAACACTGATATCCTTCACTCAACTGACTGGTAGAATATTGGATATTCTGCGAATGCTAATATGAATTTTAAATAAGTGTGAATTAGATTAAATATATCCTCCAAGTGGAGACATGATGATAACCATTTTAACTCAATAAACATAACTTTTATAATTTTTTATTTAACTAAAGGTTATTACTAAAAGTGAAAAATAGTAAAACTGGCTTTTGGAACACCAAGAGCTGACTTAACTTGAATAAATATTTTACCCAAATTACCCAAATGTAATGTAGAAAGATACTTAATGGATAATAATGAGAAATTAGCCTCGTGTCAAATATCAGTGAAGGTAGCCGTTTGAAAACAAATTGGAATAAACAATTGAGCTGTACAAAAACCACTGACTTTGTAGTTGGATTTCTAGTAGCAAAATTGCGAATAATATAGCAGACGAAAATATAATTACATTTTGACAAGAAATACTGTTATTAATACACGTACAGTGTTACCATATGCCTGTTCTTATATTATACAGGGTGATTCGTGACGAGAGGGTCGTACTTTACCAACAGATAGGGAACATTGAGGTGATCTTAAATCTCCATATAGTAATGGCTATAGCGGCTTCGTTTCCGAAACAGTATACAGAGTGTTATTTTCTAGGAATAATTTAAAAATAGTTTTATTCTGGGTTCGGCCCTGATATTTTATTAATATCCCACGCATTTGATGGCGAATGTCTACTGTAACAAAAATACAAAATTTCATTAAATTCCGTTTATGCATTACAGATATATGGCGAAAAGAAAATTCTTTCAAAAAATATAAAACACCCTGTATTTCGGAAACGAAGCCGCTATAGCCATTACTATATGGGGATTTAAGATCACCTCAATGTTCCCTATCTGTTGGTAAAGTACGACCCTCTCCTCACGAATATATTATTATATATTATATTTGCGCATGAATTTGCTTAAGACACAGAGTGTAAGAACAAACTGGTATAATTTATCACGTAGATATACTTTACTTTATTCTGGTGCTTTTAGAACATATATGTATTTATGTAATGTATGTATGTAGATAACAATATTTTGCGAGACCGTTTTAACAGACGACACTACAAAGTAAACAACTACACAACTCTCTGTTACCGGATTAGTGTGTGTCATGTAAAGCTTTTCAGTTGAGATTTAATACAATGCCAAAAATTGAATACCAAAAGCGAAACATAAAGTAGAAAAAAATCATTTGTTTGTCAAAAACAAAAGGGGATTTAATTATATAAAATGAACGCACTGAAATACTTAATGTAAATTTTATTAAATGAAACGTTTCACTTCTCGCTTCAAAGTATTAATGCGGTAAACATTATTTTCATTTTCAGTATTTCAGAGATTTTGTAAACAAATATTCGTTGCCAACTGCTATGTTTCACATAAATACCGATAAATTGAAAACCGTTGACCAATACATTGTCAAGTGCTTCGTAATACTGACATGTCAAAATGCTCGAATCCAATACTTATATTTTGTATATTGTTATTATTCATTAATTTTACAACTGTCAGATATTGTTTGTGTATTGCAAATTTTAATGTTCATTCTGATAAAAAAAATCTATTTGTATGTTTCATATTTTGATAATGAATAGAGTGGTTGTGTGTTTTTGTTACTAAATGTTTTTATTAAGTCAGTAACAATAATAATCGAAAATGACATTTATGTTTATTTAATTTTCCACTAACATTAGGTATAAGCCGTTTTTCAAATTATTATTCCACTTTCAAAATAAGTGGAATAATAATTAGTGAAATAAGTTTCATATGCTTCCATTTTGACCAAGTTTCAAGTTTAATTAGTATATTTTTAATTTACTAAAATTTTAAATACCTGAACCATTGTAAATAAATATCAATGAATTTCATTTAATTTATTGTAGCAACTAGTTCATTTCTTACAAAAATGAATATTTTAAATAAAATATCACATAATAATATTTTTCTAACTCACAATCGAAATGTACTTTTCAACTGTCATTTTAGTGTGAAAAACTTCACTTTAACGCACCAGTGGACCAGTGCGAAAACAACTGTCACTTTTCACACTCATTGCGAAAAGAACCGTCACTTTTAAACAACTGTCACTTTTCACACTCAGTGCGAAAAGAACTGTCTCTTTTCGCACTGATATAAAGAGAAATTAATAACGAACAATCAAATCAAAATTTATTATAATTTTGTAAAAGTTTATTAAGAGTACATTAAGAACATTAACATTAACAACAACAAAATATCGTACTGTGACATATGAATTGATTATTCAAAGAAACGTCCCTGATAATTAATATTTTTCAATAACTCTTTCTTAATATTTGTACGTTCGTAGAGAAAATATCTTGTATGATACGAGTGTGAAAAATGCATGTTGGCCTTGTATGAGTTACACAACGAGGCGTAACGCGTGACTTAAACATGCATTTTTCACACTCGTATCATAAATAGCTTATGTTTTGATTCACCAACATGCCGGATATCATATAAATAGTTTAAAATTCCCTTTAAAAATTGGCGTAGAACAATAAATCAATACATATTTACTTTTTTTATTTTTTTTACCTTTTTTACTATTTTAAGGCCCTCTCGCCCCTTTTTAACCCTCTTTCTGTACCAAAGTATCTCCTGAAAGGGTTTTTTAAAGTAATAGTTCGTGTGTAATTCTTATACATTTTACACGTAATCTTGTCGGGAAAATAATAGATTAGGCTAAACTTTGCAGCGATATTTTTAATACTTATCAAGAATGTCATTTCGAAAAACAGTGTCCCATATCGCGCCGCAATCTTAATTAAATTAAAATTAAATTTAAAAAAAAAAAACAAGAAAGCGAGACCACGTGACAAAATGGTCGAAATTCAGTTGTTAAAAATGGCGTTTTTTCGTTCGCTTCTGCTGGCCCGAAAATCGCACCGGGAACCCGCAATTCACGATGCGGACTTAAGTTCAACCCTCGGGATTTGATTTTTTGCCAGAGCAGCCCTCCGAAGACCCTTTTTAATTCTGACTTAGCGTTTGAAGTTTGCATATGTTTCGGCATTTTTTTCAATTATGTCAATTTTCTAAACATATACGTCTGGTCCGAACTTAATAACTATCGTGGAATGTTTGAAATGGACCGATGGAACATTTTTATTTAGAAATTAGATGGAATTTGATTATAAGTAACCGTTTTCCTCGATTTTGCCTTACAAGAAAGTTATGATTTTTTAAAAAGAGATGATTTTTACGTTTTGGAGAGTGCCCCTCAATTTGCATACTTTGGAACCGTTCCGAAGCCTTTCTATGGGAATAGCGAGTATCGAGACCATGACCCGACCGCTCCCAAGAAAAAAGATAACTGAAGAACTCTCTTTTCTTTCGTTTATCTTCCCAGGGCTTGTGATATGAATTTCTTAAAATGGTCGATTTCTAAGAACACTTTTTGGAAGGCCATAACTTTTGCAACCAGCCGAATCCTTCAACCAAACTTTCAGGAGAGGAATACCTAAAGTCAGGCAAAAAATATTCGTCGACCAAAATGCTAGAAATATCTATAAATATCGTAATTATGTTCATATAACCCTCAATACAAGTATCCATAGATATTATAATGTAACACTTTATATGCACACTTCTTCAAAAGCAATTGGATATTTTATAGAATATGGCGAATGCGCCAATGACAATAAAAGAAAATTTGGAATTCTTGATGAAAGAGAAACAAAAAAGAATTATTGAGATTATTGGAACCATAGGGACAGAGATAATTCACAGTCTATTGAATAATAATATACCAGCAAAGTCCTATTGAATTTGTTAAATCTATAAACGAAACATATCAGTCTATGTATCTAAGTATTCCAGGTGAAATTATCATAGATATCGTAGATAATTCATTTAAACATATATGTCAAAGGAGTCCTCGATTTGATAATGTATAATTAATTTTTCTAACATTTCTCTCTTGGCAAGTATTACGTCTACACAGTAAATGAAAGAAAAAAACAACTGGCAAAAATTGATTCGATTAATTCACATATAAAGAGAATCAGAGAAAGAATATTGATTTAATAAAAAGAGAAAATTCTCTTACAGATTCCGCTAACGCCAAAATCGGAAATTTCAGAAACTAATAATTAATATTTTATTATTGGTTTGGGTAAGAGGCAACACTAGATTAAGTTGATTTTAAAACTTCGCATAACATTTACTCTAATTCTGATTTCATCAACTTGCCAACAAATAGTTCATAGCAAGCACAATAATTGTCAAAGCTAGCATATCTACAAGGGTTGGGAACAAAAAAGGTTAAAACTTGTCTCTTCAACTCCCGCATCACCATATTCTTCTTTAAAAACTAAGAAATGAAGTTCTTGCACTTGGCACAAGCCAGCACAACCCTGACTTTCACTTTACATCATTGTTATTCAAACTTATTTATAGATTTGGTAACAGTGATTATAAATAAAACGAAAGTACATCAAATGGTCGCACTGTCTACAAAGAATACCGCAATTAACCCTTACTTATAGTGTAATATATATGCGATACGAGACAAAAGGATACTTTTTGCTTCCTCTACAAATTTATTTAACTTCCCAAAATTTGTTCCGTTTATGCAAACTTAATCTCCTCTGCAATAGTAATTTGTGTCAAGAAGGATAAAGCGATAGTTTAGTTTAAGATGTCCAAGGTGTCTGCATTAGATGCTTTTGTAGTTTCAAAGGGAATTCCGTTGTACAATACATGCTTCAAATAACTTGGCTTTGTTTCAGGTTTGTGAATACAAGCTCTTGTATCCCCTTACATTCGAGCAGTCCTACCAAGTATATAATAAATAAATAATAACCCGTTCAGCGTGTGCTGAATTCGCAGGTAAGGGTTATTTGGGTTACTAGACATTCAACTCTATATAAATATTATGTTTAGTAAAACCTTTTAATAGATGGATTGGTAATCGTAGTGAATTTTTTTTTGGTGAGCTAAAATTGAGGTCAATTATTTAATTTGTATAATTTATAACTTGGAATTATAAAAAGTAGTCGTTGTCAGGGATTTTATAATAATTGCGTTCTAAAGTGTTATCTCTCAGATATCCATGTTGACGTCATTGGACGGTATATAATAATATATTTTTTATTGAGAAACCGGATTCATTACCGCAGAATACCGCAGAATATTCGATAAAAAACTAACATCGTCGTTGGGAAAATAATTATGAAAATAATTTTGCTAGATTTTCCTATAAAAATACTTGAGTCATTTTGTATGTAGATTGACTTTTTATTTATTTGTGTGCGTACCTTTAGAATTCCATCAAAGTGTATTTAATAATGGGCCTGATGAAACGAGGCGCAAATAAAAGAGATAAATTGATAGATTAATTTCTCTTTAAGGAAAGTTTTGTAACTGATGAGATACAAGAAAACATAATTGAGTTTGACCTATTTAGATTACGAAAACAAAGGACATATCTAATTCGTATAAGAAATGTGAAACTGAAAAAATGAAATTCTCTTTCCATTTTATATGCCTTAATACTTGTCAAAGTTCATTTAATTCGAATCCTATCAAATGGAAACGTTATTGTTGATATCATTTCTAACGTGAAGGTCTTAAATTTATATTGGAGAGTCTAAAATACGAATAAAGTCCTACTCAAGCATTATTAAAGATTTTTTACAACGAGGAATGGGAAAACAGGGTCCAGATATTTCAGGTATGTATTAGTATTAACACTAATTCAAACTGGGAGAGTGTTTATCATAGTAAACTATTTGCATGTAATTTAGATTAACGAAAACTTAATAACAAGAACAATATTTGCATGTACAAATTTGTATTTATTTTTAAATTTTAGGACAATAACACAAATGATTACCTATATAAAATGATAGTGCTCCACTTACATCACTTTTACAATAATTTTTATTGTTCACAATCTTCAGTAAAATATATACGATGTGATGGCGTCTACTTACGTAACCTGTTCTGTTTGTAACTAGCTACTTACAAACAGAACTCTCTGGCTTTGTAACACTTTTTAGACGGAAACTCGGGCGCCAGTTCCTTATTTTTAAGTGCAAGGAAACAGCACTTGTTTGGTTCTTTGGAGTGAGAACGTTTAGGGGTAGCTAACAGATGGAGATACGGTTTTATTTGTCCAGAGGGTCGTAAGATGGTTGTCTTGTCAACTGGACTGGACAATTTCTCAAACGGGTTAATTAGAAATAAACAACTGAAATAATAACTCGTGAATTTTACCTATGTATCAACGTATTTATTTATTGGAACAGTAATGAATAAATCAATAAACAAAATATTTCAGCGACTTTGCATTCGAGTGTTTACAAGTTTGATAACGATAATAATATGCGTGGATATGATTTTATTTCGCAAGGCGGTGAGTTTTGGTAGCCGGGGTCTGTTTCGCGGCTGAAACGATTTTGGACGGCAAGCAAACGGAATTTCCAACAGGATATAGTACGAGCGGCGGGCAGTCGGTTAACTATTGATATTCTTGTCTATACAGAGGGTTTTACAATACGGCGAACTACTGTCACAAACGTAGAGTTATTTAACAAGGAGTATTTTTCCTTGACTACTGACAGTACTTTATTTGGTAGAACTTTATGCACTGAGGCCTTAAAGATTACCCGAACGAGCAAATCTAACCAGCCGATGCATATTTTATGGAGCAAATGACAAACGGAGGAATTACTAATTCGCTCTAGCTTGATTTAGTAGTATAATACAGCGATACTCACGAACAATAAAATCTCTGAATATCTATACTTAACTGAAGGCAGTACGGACGGATAGTAGTGGACCACGGTGTATTCTTACCAATATTATTTTCAAGAAAATGACTATTATAATTCGTAGCGGCGGTTACGGACGGAAGTAAAAACGGTGGCGAGGTGTCAGGTGTGACTATCTCGGACTCTTTCGGACTGTTTCTGGACTGTTGCGGATTGATTCGGACTGCTTCTGACGGATCGTGGACTGATGCATTCTGCACGTTCCTCCAGCGTTTTATCACTTTAATGACGTATTCAGAATGCGCGCTAAAGCGGCAGATTGACTTGAAACGAAGGACTCGTACCCACCACGTTACTTACGGAGGTCGGGCGTATTATGTAATTAGCCACATTGACTCGGAGCATCAATAACCGGAAATGGGTTGCTTGCAATTTCTAGACTATATTGCAAAAAGAAACGGATTAAAACGGACACGGATTAATATTTTAACCGATTTTAGTAACTAATGATTTTTGTTTACGATTGTCATTATTTATAATAATTCACGGATTTTAATTATACGGGGGATTATCGAAAATTAATCAATTAATTATTTAACTGCTTGTTTACCAGCGGGTTTTTTACAACTCAATACTAACTTAACTAAAACAGGGCTTACTAAGCGGCGGTAGGGTGTACCCAAGTGACGGTAATATTTAAAGCAAAAACAGACATTCCTTGACTGGAAAAATCACTTCGTTACAACGACATAAACTTAAATAATATAAATGAACGACTGAAATAATAAAATATACTACTCACAAATTGGTCAATTATGTTTGGGCAAACCCTTAATTCAGTGTTAATTATCATACAAATATTTTTAATGAAATTATCTATTTCGATATGCTCTTGCATAAAAATTTAATTTTAAAACCACAATATATTTTGTCTACAAACTATTAAATTTTATAATACTTACTTTACATTTTACATATTAAATTGCTTATAAAATAAATGTGTTTCAAGAAGCATAATAATTGGAGTAAAACATGGAGATAATTAAATAACGTGATCAAATATTACATAGGATGTACCAAATATCCACGTCCATATTTTTTATTACCTGCTCTTTTACGTAATATCTTGAGGCACTAATAATTTTAAATTACATCTTTGGAAATATTAATAATAATATTGTCAGATCAGGTTTCTTCTTTCCCGCATACTTTAGATATACGACGATAATAGAACAAAAAGCAAGGAGTAACAAAGTTAGATCAATCGAGACAACATAGCATGCAGAAAAATTTAGATATTAATGAGCAACTCTTTAAAAAATACAAGCTAGTTGGAAAGTCATTACAAAAGTGAATATCGATGTGGGTGTCCCGATTTTAAACCGACAAACCTCGGATACAGAAAGTTCATATGAAATTATGACATACCCCTTCTAACATTTCTTCTCTATCGAGCCTCCTAACGGAGATACGGAGTGTTCAGATTTCAATTTATTTTTTGTTTTTCTTTAATAACTTCCACAATATTTTAGGGAATCCAAACTTGGTACACGTAGTTAGGTTGTGAGGATCCATCTTTGCCATGGTCCAGAGTTGAACTGAGGCGTGCGGTGCGGTCACGTCGACATAATTTTAAGAAAGATAGTATGTGCACTAATTTACGGTTCGTTTTCTAAAAAAAGTCGCTCTTGTAAAATTTTGACTGGGGCATTAGTTTTCGAGATATTTGCGTCTGAACAAAACGATGCACCAAAAACACAATTATCATGTCGGGAATGGAATAGAAACTTCAGATGAAATCACGACATATCCCTTTTTTATTTCTTTTCTATAGCCTTCAACTGAAATACGGGGGTGTTGATTTTTTTGATATTTGGATATTGATAATTTGTTTATGCAATTTCGTCACAGAAACAAATTTTTCTTTTGACAGAAATAATATTGACTGCAAAAGGCCTTAAAAACGCCTTATTGCAAAATAAGGAAAATTTTCTAGTTTTTGTTGAAATTGATGTATGGAATTGGAGAAGAAAAACGTGGTATACCAACAGATTCATGTCAAAATTCTATTTCCAGCGTTATCGAGACTGAGGGGAGCAAATGAATATCACGATTTTTGTGCATCAGTCTCTTCTATCGCAAACAACTCTGAAACTAACGCCTATATATATCAATATTATGCAAGAATACTTTTTTGTTGCAAATTATTAGCAAAATTAAAAGATTGGAAAACATTTAAAAAAAATTCAACTCCCTGTACCTCCCTTAGAAAATGACTTAACTTTCTGTACCTGAAATTTGTCGGTTTAGATTCGGAAAATAGAAACATTTTAACGATAAAAAAAAATTGGTGTGTTATTTACACTGATTTATATACATACATGGCTGAATGAGGATGTGTATTATGGGGCAATAACCGTTGTGTAATACAACATTGTGTTTTTGGTGCATCGTTTTGTTCAGACGCAAATATCTCGAAAACTAATGCCCCAATCAAAATTTTACAAGAGTAACTTTTTTTAGAAAACTAACATTAAATTGGAAATCTGATCAGAATTGCAAAAAAAATTAGTGCACATACTTTTTTTCTTAAAATTATATCGACGTGGCTGCACCGCACGCCACTGGGGCGCTTCAGTTCAACTCTGAACCATAGCAAAGATGGATCCTCACAACCTAACTATGTGTGCCAAGTTTGGTTCCCTATCTTTAATATTGTGGAAGTTCTTAAAGAAAAACAAATTGAATTTTGAACACCCCGTATCTCCGTTAAGAGGCTCGATAGAA
The DNA here is from genome assembly GCA_963680705.1 of Rhagium mordax. Taxonomy (NCBI): domain Eukaryota; kingdom Metazoa; phylum Arthropoda; class Insecta; order Coleoptera; family Cerambycidae; genus Rhagium; species Rhagium mordax. Next base: position 104,686,470 of record OY796656.1, on the reverse strand, counting down.
AAGAAATGTTAGAACGGGTGTCATAATTTCATGTGAACTTTCTGTACCCGAAGTTTGTCGGTTTAAAATCGGGACACCCTGTATATTAGTTGTAGCACAATAAAACAACGCCAATTCATCAAGAATTCCTAGAAATTGTTAGAAATTGATTTAAAACCACTAAATCGTTTCTGTTGTGTTTAATTTTTGTCAAATGATTATGTCGAAATAAATATAAGTATATCTGATGAAGATACTATTCTCTAATGATCTCCGTCTCATATTCACATCTTATCAACGTCTCTTATCTACTCTAAAAAAATAAAATAGGATCGAAATGAAACACATATTAGCTGCAAGCACAATTAAAGAATATACAGGATCATCCATTAACTCTCCAATATTAACATGCTTACTTGAAAAAAATCGGAAAAAAAATAAATATATACAATTGATACTTTTATAAGGAATACATTATAGAAATAGAAATCCCTCTTTTCTGTTCAACACCTCCTTTGTACACATTTTTGTATTTCAGAAACGTATAGATTTTATAGTATATTTTTTTAATAACAACGAAAACTTTAACTAATTTGATAATTAAATTCATTTCAATGAAAGTAAAACGCAATAAAAAGCAATAATAACAGGCGTGAAGGTTATATATTTTTTTAAATCCAGATATTTTTAGATTATCTGGGAAATGTTCAGAAGTGTGGTAGTAAATCCGAAATAATAAAAGAAAGAAAATAGTAATGGAAGCAGAAACTGACAGAACTTACACGACTATATCAACCAAGTTTTTAGTTTACTCCAGTTACCTATAACAAGAAACAAGTTTATAATTTATAGTTGGTTGACAGTTGGTAGTTATTATCATAAATCAAATGTATTTATATTTAAGGTGAATACGATGATAAATATGCTAAATTTATATTTCAAAAACAATAAAAGCTCTTTTACTCCAACGACAGTATGGCCAGAATTTGTATCTGATAGAAAAACAATTAAATTAACAAATATATTGTTAAATAAAACTGTGGTCGATAATACGTAGAGGAGACCAATTATTGCCGTTGTTATAAATAAAGAATTAAATATTTTATTATATTTCCGATCACATTCGAGAAGTTCCATTAAGGATGTGGTATGAGATTTACACATTTCATATGGAACAATTCACAGCACATTAAAGAAACATAAGTATAGGGATTATAAAATATTACCCACGCAAAAATGTTTGCCTCAAAATTCTGGGAAGCGAGTAGAATTTTGTACAGTTATTGTAATTAACCGATATAGTATTGACAACATATTTTACAAAATATATGTGACGGATTAAACATATTTTACCACATCCGGTGTTCTCAATAGAATAAATTATCATTTTTAGTGTCAGATAATCCACTTGTATTGCAAGAGGTTCGGTTTCAAGAAAGACAATCTGTGAGTATTCGGTGTAGGGATAAAAGTCTAGAAATTATAAATCCAATATTTTAGAAGGGTAATTTATATGAGCAACGATATATAAATCTTGCTGAAAATAATAATGAAAATAATACTAATATTTAATTATAAAATTTGTTAGCAATGTGTATAAGACATAAGAAAAATAAAGATAATGGCGTGAATAAAAATACTCCATAGAATAATTGCATTTGAAACTGTGCACAACAATTGAATATTCTAAAACTAAAAATCTATATAAAAACATTTAATATCGTAAAAATATTTTGAATGACTGACAAATTATATTATTTACAGGGTGGCCCAACATAAACTTCTTCTAAGCATTTAAACCTGTACCTGAAAACCTGAAAATAAATTATTCAGATTTGGAACATACTATAATCATCACTTTTTGATACAAACATGATTTTTCCCACTTCCGGTTCCACGAGAAGTAACACTAACTTTTGGTTTTCAAATGGAACACTATACATATTGTACTGATATTGATGTAGAATTTTGCGCTACGGAGTTGACTGAATTGAACTGTATAGTTATTTCAGCATTATGAAAATTTTCAAAATAAATTTATTGAATTGTTAGAATATTGTACAGACAAATACACTATTATATTACTGGCCGGTGATTTTAACATAAATTTCAGGGGATCGTCTGCTAATTTAAGTGATTTAATTTGTTCAACTTCTTCTTTTGGTTTAAAAGTTACTATTTGCGATTATACTAGAGTTACCAGTACCTAGCTCATCAACTTGTGTTGATAACATCTTAACTAATTTTGACGATTCTGTCTATAATTCTCATGTAATAGATCCTTGTCTTTCAGATCAGTTTGGTCAATATATTTCCGTAAATGGAGTGAAAGAGAGTAGAAAAACTACAGTTTCCTTTACAAGAAAAATAACATCTCGTGATTGCGATTTGAATACATCACTAAATACACTTAATTGGAGTGGTTTTAATTTATTATCTTATGACAATGTTGAACAGTTTGCAACTTTACTAGTTAATACTTATCGGTCTCACGTTGAAAAAATATTCCCTTTGACTAAGCGTTCAGCAACAAATACTCAAATGCAACCTCGATGGTTCTGTGATGAGCTTAGGCAAATGAGAAATAATCTGTCTGTCTTAAAAATGATTTTTAACATAACCAAATCCGATGAAGATAAAGATACATTTTATACATATAGGCGTATTTACAAAAAATCTATTGAAATAACTAAGAAAACTGCTTACAGTCTGTACATTGCAAATTCTAATAACAAAGTTAAGGCTAGTTGGAAAATTATGAATATGGAAAGAAATATTATTAAAACTCCCCAAACTCAAATAATATATCGAATAATGATTTCAATAATTTTTTTGCCAATGTTGCAGGCTCTATTGTGAATTCTATAAAAACTCAGGTTCAGGTTAATCAGCTACTGACCTTATATATGACATACATAGACCATCCAGTTCATTTTTCTTACTCCCCACTACTCCTCAAGAAGTAATTGATGCTGTAATGTCATTGAAAAATACTTCTTCATTGGATATTTACGGTATGAATACTGACATGTTAAAAAATACAATATCAAGTATTGCTGTACCTTTAAGCAAATTATTTAATGCTTGTTTTAGCACTGGCGTTTTTCCGGATATATTTAAATTAACTAAAATCATACCCATTTTAAAAAAAGGCGATATGTCACTACTTGACAATTACCGCCCAATATCCATTATACCCATATTTGGGAAAATCATGGAAATACTTTTAAAAATTAGACTAGTTAAATATCTGGAATCTAATGATATTTTGAATTCATGCCAATTCGGCTTTAAGAAGAACTGCTCCACAACCAAAGCTGTTTCGTATGTAATTGATTGCATAGTCGGGGCACTCGAGGAAAGCCTTTACTCGTCGATTACACTATGTGATCTGAGTAAGGCTTTTGATTGCGTTTCTCTTGGAATACTAATTCAAAAGCTTGAATATTATGGCATTAGAGGATTACCTTTAGCTCTTTTTAAGTCCTATCTTGAAAATAGAAAACAATGTGTATCGGTAGACAATATTAATTCTGAAATAAAAACTACAGAGCATGGAGTGCCTCAAGGCTCTGTACTAGGTCCCATTCTATTTATTATTTATATTAATGACTTGCCTATCTACCTTGATACCATTAAAAGTACTTTGTTTGCCGATGATTTGACTTTAATAAATTCGTCCAAAAATGCTAGAGAGCTTAACACTCAAGCTGATGTTGCTGTAGAAAAATCTAAGCTATGGTTCTCATCAAATAAGTTAAGCTTAAACGAAAACAAAACGCAAAGCTTAATAATTAGTTCAGACTTGGCTATGATCAAGGGAGATAGTGTAAAGTTATTAGGCATAATAATAGATGACTCGTTAAAATGGGATACATATATACAACAACTCTGTAATAGGCTGTCTAGTGCAGCTTTTGTTATTAGAGGACTTAGCAAATTAATAAATGAAAGTACGCTATTGACTGTTTATTTCGCCCTCTTTCATTCTCACTTGAGCTACTAGTCCAAGCAATGGAGGGTTTTCTATTCGCAAAAGGTCGGAAAGAAATGAAATTTGGTGGGATGGTAGACATAGGTCCCCTGATAGTACACCTCAGTTTGCGACCTCGGGGGGTTGCCGCTCGAGGGGTGGGGGGATGAAAACTCTGCGTCGCGACGCTTTTTGGGAAATAGCGCCGTTGTGGCAAGTGCTATCGAAAAAAAGTTCGATCAATATCGGAGTATGTAGGGGCGCACTTCAAAAAATCATATCTTTTGTTATACACGACCAAATGTATCAAATCGGGCATCAGCAGACTCAAAAAACATTACTCTTTCAGAAAAAAAAAAGAATTGTTTGATAGCGATCTTCGTCTTAATCCGCGAAGAAATTCTAATTTTGTTGAAAATTGCAAATCAACCCCCACCTTTGGCGCGCCGTAGAGCGGAAACTATTGATCGCAGACGAAAAATGTAAAGGCCAGATTATTGTGTACAATTTTGTTCTCTACATATTTCATTTGAACTTTTTTTCGATAGCACTTACCACAACGGCGCTATTTCCCAAAAAGCGTCGCGACGCAGAGTTTTCATCCCCCACCCCTCGAGCGGCAACTACCCGAGGTCGCAAACTGAGGTGTACTATCAGGGGACCTATGTCTACCATCCCACCAAATTTCATTTCTTTCCGACCTTTTGCGAATAGAACACCTTTTATTGTACCCATTGCTTGGACTATACGGAGTTATACTCTGGGGTAACTCTGCTTATTCGCAAAGAGTTTTTATATTACAAAAGAGAGTTTTAAGAATTGTTGCGGGTGACCCTTATCTTGAGCACTGTATCAAGTTAAAAATAATGTCATTACCTAACCTGTACAATTGTACATCTACAATAGCCTACAAGAAATTCACAACAAGAAAAAACACTTACAGACACACTCTGATATTCATTTACATAATACTAGGTACAAAGATTACCTTTACAATCCCAAGTACAGATTATCTAAATCCAAAAACAATTCTTTAAATTTTAATTTATATAATAAACTACCTAGTCATTGGAAAGGTTTAGCTAGTGCACAATTCAAAATGAAAATTAAATCATTTCTGCAAAGCAAATGTTTTTATTCTGTAGATGAATACTTAAACACTGACGTGGTGTGATATTTCTATTTCTGTCTTGCAGGTTTTTTTTAAATTATTTATACGTACATGTGACAATTAAATATTTTTTCTAATTGTCTAGTTGGATGTCCATTTGTATTTTTATACTATGGTGTTTTATTTTTATTTTTTGTGTAATCCTCATTTTTTATACACGTCATGTAACCATAGTGTTTGTATCTTTTTTACTTTTGTGTTATGCACTTTTATTTGTAGATGTCACATATACCGTAAATATTTTTTTGTATATTACTGATGTTTTGTATTTACTTTGTATTTCTTTGTTGACTTGCCACAAATGTATTTTTTATATGTAAAGTGGTTAAATAAAGATATCTATCTATCTATCTATCATATATTGTTGCATTTCAATTTTGCATAATTTTCTAAATTGACATTTCAAACCGCATTATTTATTTTAAAATATACAGGGTGTTCCATTTAAAAAACCTAACTTTTTTGGGTACCCTGTATATTTAAAACGCTATTGCCAATCCGTTAGCAGAAGTGGAATCTAAGTAGAAAACCGTGAAAGGGCCGTTTTTTAATTTTTTGAATCGGTCAAAAACTCGGTCAAAAATAAAAATAAAAATTTGGGTGGGTTACATTAATAAAACTAACCCTGTACTAGCTTCTAAAGTGAGGTGAGGTAGATATGTCATATACAGGGTGTTTCAGTTAACATTCCCACGGCCGATATCTCGGAAACAAAAAATTTTTTTTTTGTAAACGGTAATAGATTTCTATTGGTAATGCCTTCTTCGGGAAGTACAATTTACTATTATAACATTATCACCAGAAATGGTTCTGCAGTTTAAAAATATTTTTTGATCAAGAAAGTTTTGAAACATGTGCCATTCGATTAAGAACAAAATTTTAAGCAAAATTCGAAAAAGTCAGATCTGCAGTAGTTTTGGTTTTCGGATGTAAGAGAATTAATTACTGGTGGTAAATATTTTTTAAGATCACTTCTGGTTTAACCGAAATTTAACCGAAAATTACTTAAAATTGAGAAAATTTGCAATATTCATAATTTATTTTCCCATATTAGATCAATAATTTTATTAGTAGCGTTTTGCAGACTCATATTTTCCAATTTTTCCCATAATATATCTTTAAATTTTTCTGATTCATACGCTTTACATGTTTTTGTAGGTTAGGTGAACTCACGGTGTAAATACACCGTGAGGTGAACATGAAATTTTATTTTTTAATATTATTTCTAAAACAATGATGTATCTAATGATCCGTTGTTTCGGATTTTATTCCATAAGGTAACGACATCTCTTCCTCAAAATTCTTTACCATTTTAATGAAGATATGATCTATACAACTGTACTATCATTTTCTATTTATCAAAGATTTAAAACCATGAGAATACAACATGATTAGATATTCTATTGAAAACTCATTATAAGATTTATTAATATATTATGTATATGCTAATGTCGCCTATTAATGTATTAAAATTAGCAGTACTAATTTTGGCATATAGATTTGATCTAGACAGGTAATAAATTCCCTTGGACATAGTAATGTAGATCAGTACTTAGTTAATATACTTATAATGTTTATATCGTTGATTTTAATCATATTGCTTTTACAATTTAATACCTGTCTTATATAAACAATAACTTCATCGTTTTTGTGTATTGATCCTAGCTATTACACATAATCAATTCCTTATCAGGAGGATCAAAGGTTGCTGTAAAGACCATGCGTTCAAAATCTTTATTGATTTGTACAAATAAAAATTAATTGATCCGAATACAGCTTATATTATTTAGTAAAATTTTTAAATTGCAGGTACTACTACTTACTAATTAATTTATAAATTTTATTTCATTCACTAGAATTATTGATATAAGTTTCAAATACTACCATCGTCATAGTCTCTGATATATTGTTCCATGATTATAGAAATATATCTAATATTACTAATTAAAATTAGGAAGAGGTACAAATTGATTAATAATTAATAAAAGCTACATAAATACATAATAAACTCATCGCATTAAGATTACCATTTTTGATGTTAACTGGCTACAAGATGAGGCACCTCGTAATTATTATATCAGTGACAAATTTGTAATATCAGGAATCCAGAATGAATAAAATCCATATGACTACCTCGTAGCCCTTTCTGACGTTTTTGTATTTTGTCCCTTAAAAAATGTTAGTAATGTTACGAATAATTTAAGAAAGCAATACATTGTATCTATTGAATTGAATTGAATAACGGAGGTCATTTTGAACAGTTTTAATTTTGTTTATTTCTTGCTCATTTTCTTCGGGAAAATTAATTAGTACTCTCGAATACCTTTATATTAATTTTTAAATAAGTGTACTTGTATTGAAATTATAAAAATGAGAGAACTATAGAGTGAGAAGTTAAAATATTATGTTATTTCCCGTCAATATTAGGAATTGTTATTTTATAAGGTTTTATGGCTTGGCAGAGCAGTATTTTCGTCATTCCGCAATTTACCACAAGCACAAACCTACCTTTCTAAAACAAAGGTTATACTGTATTTACTTAACCGATAGTAGAAATACCTCATACAGGTCAGGAAGTATTTACTTATAACCTTGATAAATGACTTGAGAGCTTTATCGAAATTGAATTATATAGCGACCGGAAATTCTACTTTGAAATAACAAGCTTTCTTAATTGCCACTTTAGAATCATGTCTATAAGCATATTATGACATATTCGGGGAAATTGAATTGCTAAGTAAAAATATTATAACTTGCCTGACAAAAATTGATTTCTCAAATACATTAATCTTGTTCAATGGTGCCTTTGAAGTAGTTTCCGCTGGACACCATATCACAGAATACTTCACATTTGGCGCGCGTTTCTTCATACAAGTTGACATAATCAGGGAATTATTAAAACTAAATGTACCTACTCTATATTCTTTCGATAGATTTCTTAAATAATTATAATAAACTATTATCAATTGAAATGTTAATTTTACAGTTTGAAGTATTCCTAAGAATTGGAATTTATATTATCAAGAATTCGAAATAACAGATGTCTATTCATATTATGAGACTATTGAGGTAAATATAATACAAATATAGTGATTCTCTAAATAATAACTTGCAGCTTGAAAGTTACCATAACAGAGTGAAGAAAATAAAATATCGCCGCCTGTTAATGTAAACCTACAGAGGAAGCTCAAGGACAGAGTTTTAAGGTACGCCATGGGTAATCTTGGAGAAATAATTAATTTGCATTGCATTATTAAATACCATTTTACAGATTACTTGAACCCAATTATAAAGGTAAATCTCAAGCAAATTGCAGGCATCACTAAAAAAGCCTTTTGTTCAAGTTTACTCATTAATATCCAGCATGATTTGTGTCGACAAACGATAAAATGACAAAATTAAAATTTGATGAATTTTGGTATTTTAGGTTAATGATTTGTTTTTATATTAAAAGAAGAAATTTGATATAAATATGGTACCGTTAATACATATTCTGTTATCCTCAATGATATTGGACGTCGATAAATTATTAATGAAATTAATTTAATGTAGTTATGTAGCATCACAAAGATCTCAACTTCTGTGGGAGTTCTCTTTTCTTCTTAGAACACTTTGATATTGACGGATAATATATTTTTGACTTACTCATTTTTATTCATTAATGTCTGAGTTAATTTTTATTTTTGAGACAGAAAAAAATCATTTTAATACCTTTCCAATTATTTTATTAATAATACCAATACAAGAAGGAATAGAAATAACATAATTTCATTATCAAACTATGAAAACTATTATAAGTGGATATTGGCACTCGTTTGGTGTAAGATGACTAACTCTTCAATTAACCCACCACAATTTTGCGGAAACGTGCCTGTTTCAAATCAGTCCATTATCTCTACTCAAATATTATTTCGTCGTGTATTTCAGAGAACGCAGGGTTCGATATAAAAAGCGAATTTGGGATGGATTCGTAATTTTGATGCGAGAGGCAATTTAAAGTCTGAAAGAAACGCTGCTCCTAGACAGCAGTCCAATGATTTTCATGTTTGAGGATGAAGGTGATATGCTTTCTTGTGTCAATCTTTATATGTGATATTTGAAAATCCTTTTTTAACAAGTTTGTAGTTCTTCAAGGGAAAGCCTTCAAATTTTATGAGTTATGTTATCAAATAATGTTAGTGTTAAATTTTAGTAAAAGCTAATCTATTACAGCTCTACTTTATTAGTATAAATACATCATACAGCTAATATTATGCTTCAATGATATGTATAACATGTAATGTTTGAAAAGAGTTGGGTACTTTTCATCTTATTTCATGCTTACATGTTACAAGATACATTATTAACACTATACATCTATTATAGTACTAAATATTGATTAAAATTTTACATCTGACTTCTGAACTAAGTCACCAAAAGGGCTCTTTGTAATTAGGAGATTTAAATATAAGAGATGTAAATTTGTTTTACAAAGTTCTGCTCACAAAATCTGTTGAACAATGATTGAATTGACTATTATATAATTATCATGCCCTAAACTACCATAATCATGTCACCTGCAATGATTGACGAACTTAACAAGTGGTAAATTCACAACAACCCGGAAACCAATTTGCATTAATTCAGAATCCTTCATAGAAACTAGTTTAACTAGACCAGCTCGACTTAGCCCTACTCCCACCGTAGTTACTCGCACGCAAATAAATCTGCAATTTTTAGACACTATTTCTTGCATTGCGAAGAGAAAGTATCTGATCTGATCTCCTAATGAGGGTCATGAACGATATAACAATTTTTTTTCACATCAGTTCAAGGAACAGTTCTCAATGGATTACTGGTTAAGTTGCATCAGATTAATAACGTACGAAAAAAAACGTCGAATTGATGGCGCTGAGCTAATGATTTTTTATAAAAATCAAAACCAAAATGCAACTACTACTACTACTAAATGTCGAATTGAAACTTATATAGACTGTTCAAGACGATAATAATTTTCCCTTCCCTTTCATCATATAATGTTATTATCGATGATTAGCTGCTTGACTAGAGGTATTGTATAATAAATGCGTCTTGTCAGTGTCTTCTCTCCTGGGTTCGACACCTAACTCTAGTAGAAAACAATGTCAGAAGGAATGCCTATTGATCCACATCATTTCGATAATCCTCTTGAGGTAGCCTCAAGCCTCAGCTCTAAACTTGGGAGTTGTCTAATTAATGCAGTGAGTTTATAGGATATACCGGGATATCAAACATTATTTTGGTCAAATACGGTCATGGAATTAAAAACTAATAGATTAGCTCATTTTACCCTTTTGTAATGATTAGGTATGTCAAAGTTTTTCAAGTTACGTCCAACACTGACATCATCTGCAATAATGTGCACATGTTTTTAATTCTAGAGATAAGATACGTACCCCTGAATATGAAACACGCTTCATCAGAAAAAGTATCAAGTTTGGCATGTCGTCATTCATTCACAAACCACTGGCAAATGCGCAAGATGTCTGGGGTGGTTTGTCAGCAAAAGAGATTGATACGATTGCATCTTATATGGATGCAAGCCCAAGTCCTTCTTTACAATCGTTTGTTTGATATATAAGAGAGTCCAATTTCCTGAGAGAGACTAATATAGCTTCACAGACAGTATTGACTTTTATATACAGTTCCTCAGCAGTTGATGCACAAACTGTTATCGCTGTCATCGTCATATGTTCCTCACTAAAATATTTAGGAAAATCATTTAAATATATTGAAAATAATATATTTAGGTCCCAACTCCTAATTTTACATCTTGTAAATCAGAGAATGCATTTTGATACTTGACAATAAATTTTCGGTTTTGCATAAACGAGTTTACCCAGTCAAGTATTTTGCCTCTTATTCCAATATTACGTAATTTTTCACCCAGAATATCATTATTAACTGTGTCAAATGCGTTAGTCAGATCAAATAAAATATATATAACATAATTTTTATATACGTAATCCATAAAGTTTCAGTTGACTTTAAAGTAGAGTAAATCTGCAGTTTCAGTTGACTTTCCAGGTCTGAAACGATGCTGTATGGTGTAAATATTTTTTTTACTTCAAGAAAAGTGAAGACCCGTGACGAAACAATTTTTTTCAGTAATTTAGAAAACATACTCAAGTGTATTTGGCGATAGATTTCTATGTTGGTAATTTTCCCTTTTTTAAATATTGGTATTACTGAAGACATTTTTAAACAATCGGGAAAGATGCCATTATCTTGTGTGAAGAATTAATTTGAAGAATAAAGGGATCAGTTATATGTTGAGTTATTGCTTGAAGAATTTGGGTTGTGACACCATCAACACCAGATGATTTTTTATTTTTAAATTCCTTAACAACATTAATCAATTCACTATGTGAGACAGGTTCAACATAAATGAATTCGACTATACTATTAGACAGTGTATAATATGGTAATGATAAGTTGTAGCTAAAATAAGTGCTAATCTTGTTACTACCAGTGGATGCAAGAAAAGTTGAAAATATATTTACTATTTCACTTTTTTCCGAAATAATATTGTTGTCAACCTTAATAAGTGTTAAGCTAAAACAGCTGTTTTTAATTCCATGACCATTTTTGACCAAGATAATTATTGATATGCCAGTGCCAGTACAAACACGTGCAATAATTTCGTATAATATTAATTTAACTATATACAGGATTATTGATTATAAATGGAACCCTCCTTAACTTCGTTATTTTTTTAAATAAAAATAATTTTTCAAACAAGGTTTTAGGGCATTCTATGAATTTTCTTGCTACCATATTCAATAGTATACAGGGTGCCTCATAAATGCCGGACAAACCAAATTTATGATTTTTTAAATAGAACACCATGTGTATCTTTTTGAATATTATAAAAGCCCTCGTTTTCCTGATTTCAAAATTGTATATGTTAATATTTACTGTGGCCATTTTCGATATACAGCGGTTTTTATTTACATAAAAATCGAATGAAAAACAGTAGATATGCCATGATTTTCAAAAACAAAAGGTTATAGAAAATGTATTGAAGAAAATGAGGGACATGTTGTAAATTTATTACAATAATTTTTTAATCTTTAGTTTGTATTGAATCTTGTTATACTATTTATATTAATGAAAATTTCGTACTATTTTTGTTTATTGCAAAATTAAAATATTGATCTAACAATCTAACCAATAATAATTATGCATAGATTAGATATAATAGTAAAGGTCAACATATTACATATTTTTGAAATCAGGAAAACGAGGACTTTCATACCATACAAAAATACAGTGTGGCATCGGCTCTTGCACCGTGGCTTATCGCAAACTACCAAGAAGTGGCAACAAGAAGTATGTGTCGATTCGTTTGTTTCCTTGACGAGTTAGATCGCCAACGCCATCACGCCATCACTATCGAAATCGCGATCGCAGACGTGCAGATGTGTTCTCCGCTTAAAAGGCGTGCCCCTCCCATAGTAATATTATATTATATGAGTAGAAGAGTAATGGCGGACCGCGGGCTCCCCCCACCACTTTTGCTCCCCCCACCACTTTTGCTCCCCCCACCACTTTTTTCTGGGGTGGGGGGCAATTAGGATAATTAGACTGGGGTGGGGGGCAATTAGGATAATTAGATTGGGGTGGGGGGCAATTAGAGAGGGGAGGAGGTAATTTGTAATTGCGTAATTAGTAATTTGTAATTGTGTAATTAGAAATTTGTAATTGGGTAATTAGACTATTTGCGCATTAATTACACTAATGTAATTAGTCTGGAGGGGGGATAATTAAAATCCAATTGTCGCGAGAAATGAAAGTAATTGAATTATTGCGCTGTAATTGCGTAATTAGTAATTTGTAAATGTGTAATTAGACTATTTGCGCGTTAATTACACTATTTTATATAGTCTGGTGGGGGGATAATTAAAATCCAATTGTCGCGAGAAATGAAAGTAATTGGATTATTGCGCTGAGAAATGAAAGTAATTGAATTATTGCGCTGTAATTGCGTAATTAGTAATTTGTAAATGTGTAATTAGACTATTTGCGCGTTAATTACACTATTTTATATAGTCTGGTGGGGGGATAATTAAAACCCAATTGCCGCGAGAAATGAAAGTAGTTGGACTATTTGCACATTAATTACACTAATTGAATTGGAGCAATTGTTGTATATTAATTAGTGCATCAATTGCTAAATTATGCGCTCTTAATTGTCAAAAATATATGTCTGTCAATATCGCTAACAAGGGATCTGGTATATTAGCAGAAATGCATTTATTTTCTATGGGGTAAAAGAACAAGCGACATCGCATTTATTTTATAATGATCAAAGATTAAATCAGCTTTTTAGTTTTTACTGTCGCATATCTCAAAACAAAATAGTTGGTTAAATTTATAGCTCCCATTTGCTCGACAGACAATAGGTCTGCATAAAGGACACAGGTAGGTACGTAGGCCAGGTGGCTCGCGCGAACGGTACCGACCTGAAATCGAGGTAATGCCATTAAGGCGGTCGACTTAAAACCGTCAATAAGGTATGTCGGCAAAAAACAACAAAGTCAAAAGGCAAACTACCTGAAACGTATTTTTTATAACATTCATACTGATCCATAGAAATCTCCAGGTTAAATCAGTTACGGGATAAGAAAAAAAAAAATGTCAGGTGTGGGATTCGAACCCACGCTCCCGTTAGGGAATCTGATGTTTTTTTACACATTGGACGCCTTAACCACTCGGCCAACCTGACTTATTAATTGATTCAGTAAAACGCCATATATTAGATGGGTAAAATTGGACAAAAAAAAAATTTTTAAATTACTTAGCTAACGTAATGAATATGTATTTGCATGTGTGCAAAAGACTCCACTTCTACGGCATTATTTACTGTTGCCATTGTATACATTTAATGAATACCTACGTAGGGGTCCTACCTTCAAATTTTAAGTTAAGAAATTAGACAAAAGAAATCGATGTATTGTCAATAGTACCACATTATGGGTTAACAAACAGGCGACATCGAATCATTTTAAATATATTACACAAAAGCCATTCTAAATAGTTATACAATAGAATAATATAATGGGGGATATTTGAATATTGAAATGTGGTGGTGGGGGGTCATATTCTGTAGATATATAGAGAGTGAGAGGAGTTGTCACAACCACTATTAGTAGCAACAGACTCCTAGTGAACACGCAAAATGTATAAGTGTACGTCTTGCAGTAAAAGTTTTACACGGATCAGCAATTTACGTCGTCATCAGAAAGAGTCGTGTGTGGGTTTACGTGATAATGGACCTCCAGCAAAACAATTTAAATTTGATTCAACCCCATCAACATCCGCAAGTATGCAAACATGTGATTGTTGTAATGTGACGCTGACGACAGCTCAGATGCATTCCCATAAGAGGTCGTTGCAACATAAGGCAAATGCATGTGTTCCTTCAATGGATGGTGTAAGCATTATCCAAAGCGCTTTCAAATACAGAATTATTTCATATCGAGTGCATAGTGAACATAATCACCTGGACTACGTAATGTTCTTTAATGAAATCAAACATAAAATTTTAAATCTGCTAGAAGAAGCGCTACAAATACATACGGCAATAAAAGTAAATCTGGAAGTGTTCGCAAAATACATGATACAAAGTAAAGAGTTAACGGATATGAAATCATTTAATACATCCAACAAAATATTGGATCAAGCTATGAATTTAAGTGATGTTTTGGATAGTTTTGTAGAAGAGATGATTACCCAAACTACAGAGTTTCAAGAGCGAGATTCAGGTGTGTAATTATTTTTATTAAGGTATTAGAATTGCATTTAACATTTGCATATTTTTAGGATGGGCCCTGGAACGAATCGAATTTGTTGAAATTAATGTGAACAAGTATAGTCCACTGCGTGGCTCATCATATATAAAATTACCAAAATTCATTGAAAATAAGAATGCAGTGGTAAACGTGCACAATCAAGATCAATGTTGTTTTGCCTGGGCGGTGACTTCGGCACTGCATCCTGCAAATGGTAATACATCGGACTTATCATCATATCCACATTATTCACAAGTGTTAAATGTAACAGGTATGGATTTTCCAGTAAAATTGCGGGGTATATCAAAATTTGAGGAAATGAATAATATATCGATAAACGTATATGGGTTAGAGGAGAAATTTAAAAATAATAGAATGGAATATGAAGTTGTAGGTCCTTTACGTTACTCGGGGAAAAAACTGCGTATCCACTTAAATTTATTGCTAATTTCTGAGGTGTGTAATATTAATCACCATTGTACGAACGATTGTGCTAAAACTCACTATTGCTGGATAAAAGATTTATCTAGATTAGTTTCGCGTCAAATTTCTGCTCACAATCATAAAAAATATTTTTGCGACGGTTGTTTGTTATATTTTAATACCGAACGTCACTTATTGCAACACCAGTCACACGATTGCAATCACATTTATACAACAATACCTACTACCCAATTTCGAATAGATAAATATGGTAAACAAGTGCCCGAGAATATGTTAAAATTTGAACATTTTGAAAGGCAAATGCAAGTTCCATTTGTAGTGTATGCCGATTTCGAATCAATTTTAAGTCCTATCGATACCTGCCAACCCAATCCAGAACGATCTTTCGGGAATAAAACTTTTAGACATCAACCACATTCTTTCGCGTATTTAATAAAATGTTCATTTGATAATTCTCTCAACAAGTTTGAGTTATACCGGGGGTCTGACGCTGCCAAAGTCTTCGTATCATGTATCGAGGCTGACTCGAGAGATATCTATAATAGATATATGAAAGATATAGTCCCAATGGCTAAGCTCACAGCGCAACAAAGACGAGACTTTGAAAACGCAACCGTATGCGGTATATGCGAGAAGGCATTCGAAGAAGGTGATGTGAAGGTTAAGGATCACTGCCACTTAACCGGAAAAATAAGATTTATCGCTGCACACTCTGTTTGCAATTTAAATTATAAATTACCATGTTTCATACCGATTATATTCCATAATATGAGCTCATACGACGGTCATTTATTCATTAAAGAGCTATGCGCTCATAAAGGTAGAGTGGGGGTACTAGCGCAAAATAAAGAGAAGTACATATCTTTTTCAAAAGACCTTTATATGCATGATTACATTAATAAGAATGGGGAGAAGAAACAAAAATTTTTACAACTGCGATTCATTGATAGTTTTAAGTTCTTGTCAACATCGCTACAAAATTTGGGTGAAAGTTTAAATGATGACCAGTTAACTATAACCAGAAGTTTTTATACGGATAACAAAGAATTTCGTTTAATGAGACAAAAGGGTGTATTTCCATATAGCTTTGTGGATAGTTTAAATAAGTTGAATAAACCAGATCTACCATCCAAAGCCGAATTCTATGACAACCTGAACGATCAGCATATATCCGAAGATGATTATCAACGGGCTAAAGATGTGTGGAAGTTGTTCGCATGTCAGAATTTAGGTGATTATTCAGATCTGTATTTGAAAACAGACGTATTGCTTTTATGTGATGTATTCGAAAATTTTCGGAAAATCAGTTTAGAGAAATACAAGTTGGATCCTGCTCAATATTTTACAGCTCCCGGATTGTCGTGGGACGCTATGTTAAAACTGACAGGAGTAGAGTTAGAATTATTAATTGATATAGATATGATTAACTTTTTTAAGAAAGGAATTCGTGGTGGAATAAGTCAGTGCTCTGAAAGAAAACATATCGCAAATAATAAATTTCTTACCGATTACGATTCCAACGAACCCTCGTCGTTTATAACTTATTTGGACGCCACAAACCTATACGGCCACAGTATGTCTCAATCGCTACCGACAGGTGGTTTCACCTGGTTGTCCCAACAAGAAATTATAAACTTAGACATTACGAATATTCCAGATGAAAATCCGCGCGGGTACATTTTCGAAGTAGACATTCATTATCCCAACGAATTACATGATCTACATTCGGACCTCCCTTTCCTAGTAGAAAACATGGTTCCTCCTAATGCAAAATCAGCAAAGTTGATTCCAAATTTGTTTGACAAGAAAAGGTACATTGTACACTATAAAAACTTGAGACAGGCCATGGATCACGGTTTGATGGTTTTAAAGACTCATAGAGTGCTCACATTTAATCAATCTCCTTGGTTAAGAAAATACATCGATTTAAATACGGAGATGAGAAACACGGCAACAAGTAAATTCGAAAAAGATCAATTTAAATTAATGAATAATGCGGTTTTCGGTAAAACTATGGAAAACGTGGATAATAGAAAGGATATAAAGTTGGTTACGCATTGGGAAAGTATTAGAAGGTCCTTTGGTGCAAATGCTCTTATAGCCCGGCCGAATTTTAAAACTTGTTCGATCTTTACAGAAGATTTCGTCGCGATTCATATGAATAAACTGAAAGTAGTATACAACAAGCCAATTTATGTATGGTTTTGTGTTTTGGAATTATCCAAGACGGTACTATATAATTTTTTCTATGACGTGATAAAAAGAAAATTTGGTGAAAATGCTTCCCTGTTATACACCGATACGGATTCTCTGATTATTAAAGTTTTTACTGATAACATTTACGATTTTATAAAAGAGAACCCCGATAAATTCGATACATCCAACTATAAAGAAGGAAATAAATTTAATGTTCCTAAAGGTCTGTCGGTTTTAGGGAATTTTAAAGATGAGTTCCCCGCCGACCCGATTATTAGTTTTTATGGAACGGGGGCTAAAGCTTACTGCATAAAATCTATGAATAATGAATTGAAAAAGGCTAAGGGGGTAAAGAAATCAGTTATTATGAAAAATTTATCAACAGGTGATTATAAGAAAATAGTTGAGCAGGGTGGGGTAATATTAAGAGAAATGAATACATTTAGAAGTTATTCGCATGATATTTACACAGAAATGAAAAATAAGGTGGCACTATCTCATTATGATGACAAAAGATTCGTCATTCCTAATACGTTTAAAACTTTACCATGGGGGCATTGCGACATACCGATATTTCAAAATGAGTTGGCCGTAATAACTAATACAAATAATGTTGTTGAAAAGGAAAAATATGATCCTTTAGATGCTTTACTTGCAGCAATAGATGAGTTAAGCCAGTCACAATAACATTAGCATATCAAATAAAATTTGCATTATTTATCGGTTTAAAGTTATAAAACTGGAAAATTCATACTAAATGTGAGATATTGTATTATATTTAAGTAGATTTATTGTGTAATAAAATATATATTTATGAAAAAATAATTGGTGTTTTTGAAGTTAAGTATTTGTAGTATATGTAATAAACTTAAAAATATTTTTATTTTGTTTACAATTTAACATTAAGGAAATAAATTAAACAAATATTAATTGAGTACATTCGTTTTATTATTTATTTATTATACATAAAAATATTTCATTTGACATAACCTTATAATGATACAATAATATATTTTCTAGACAGTGACAATTTTAAACAAGAGAAGCTCTATCAATCCACGAGTTGTGTTCTTTAGATAGTCCAAGCCATTTTACAAACACTTTATTTCCTTGCTTTTTTAAAACATTCTCTACTAGATACACATCGGGGTATTTTGCCTTTAGTAGCTCCATCTCATAAAAACACCCCTTGATTGGATGTCCAAGCATGTCTGCAAGCAGGTAAGTTGTGGGATTTGTTATGTTTATCTTGACAATTTTAAAAAGTTCTGTTGAGAAATTCGGTGTAAACCCTTTATCAAATACACCTTTATACTTGCTTATACGAACTACGTCACCGAGGTGGAATTTCGGTTTGAGAGCAATTTTTATGTTATTATATACATTTAAATGTGTAGTTGGTGTGACATCAACAGGTTTCATACCAATTGTACGATGGACTTTGTTATTATAACTTTTTGTAACATTGGGTAGGATGTCGAGCCATTTATATTTACCCATAGCTGAGAATTCTTTATACAACCAACTCTTTAATGTGCGGATTACTCGTTCAACAATTGCTGCTTTTTTTGTGCTATATGTAGAATAATGATTAATTTCATGCTGCTTCATTAGTGCGGAAAACTTTCTGTTGTAGAATTCTGTACCATTATCAGTCTGTAAATTTCTTGGCGAATAATTTGCTTCTTGAATAATAGTCTGCATAGTCTTAGTAACTTCTACAGCTGTTTTATTTTTAACAGATCTGGTCCATACGTACTTGGAATAGCAGTCAATCACTACAAGAATATAACGATACCCTCTATTTTTATCAGCGTATGGTTGCATTTCGGCTAGGTCTGCTTGCCACAAATCACCAAACCCCTTAATTATGGTTCGCCTTCTACGAAAATTTCGTCGAGCATTTCTATGTAACTCGTTAACAACTTGTAATTTTTCGCCGCTAACCTCCATTATAAAATTGTCTTCAGCTATATATCAACTTCAGGCATTAGTTCTGGTGGAAATGCTAGGCCTCCGGATTGCACCTTCTTTGGTTGGAGTTCGGTGGCAATATGCTCTAGTTTGGAGATTCTAGTGATTAAAGTATTGTGATTGTTTATGGCCGAACGTTTAACTTCAGAAATTGCTTTATCAACATATTTCCTCATTTCTATTTTCATTTTCTGCATCCTATCATTATTTTGTTTATTGAAAATAGTGCGATTTTCTTCTCCACTTTTTAAAAGTCCCACATCAACATATTTTTTCATTTCCTCAATAATTACATCGGTTGTATCAAAAATAGCTTTGGCAGCATTTTCATCATTTGTTTGTAGACGCTTGTTAACGTAATTACATGTTGCACCATCTTGATCATCGACAGGTTCCCCTAGATTTTTTAAACGCTTATTTTCAATATCATAGTGATTATCTCTGGTAAGTTTAAAACCCACGCCAGGTAATCCACGATAGGCTATTAACTTACTTGCACTAATTCTTTTGCTGCGTCCAAATTTGTCAATTGTGTTGTTTACAGTAGACATTTCTGATTGCGTCTGATCCATTTTATATATTTCAGGCTATATAATACTTATTGAGGATAATGATACTAGGTATTATATCTTTAATACACTATTTTTTCCTCCCTAAGTTCTGATATTATTTCTATTATTTCATTGTCGTGGTTGTTATTTCCAGCCATTTTCGAACCCCATAAGAGGCGTAAACGAGCCACAAGTTCACTAGGTTTATTCCAGTAGATATATTCTTTATCTTTATTTCTGTACAATTTGTGGGTAGGTACACGTTTTAATCCATAACCACTTGTTGACGATCGTGTCACAATTGTAGAAGATGTTAATGGTTTGATAATTTTGTGAAATTTTTCACGTTTAGTGGTGTTATAGCCACTCGCTACATTGAATTTTTTATACGGCGCTTTTGTTTTCCTTAGTATTTCTCCATATATCTTACTCCATTCATCATCGATAACACTCTCTGTATTATCATCTAGAATTGGTGGACGTTTTAGAAATATTAGATCGTACAATTTCGGATTACCTAGATACACGCCAAGTTTCTTATTGCCATACCACAGTGTAATATTTCCATGGGAAAAACGTATTTCAGCATTACCCATCAGCAGTTTACCTGTCTTGGGATCTACACGCACTCCATATAAACTATCATACTTGGAATTACCCGATTTTACATTCTGTATATGTCTTTTTACAACCTCACGTCCTTTTTCTAGTTTTCTAGCTAGAGAAGTTTCAGATACGGGGGTTGTTCTTATAGACGATGGTGGTGTTTCCATAATGGGGGTATAAGGTGGAACATCATCACCGCCTACATACTTATCAGATCCTTCTTCAGAAGCACTCTCCCATGGCACTGCCCTCTGAGTAGACACCCTTGATGATGATGATGGTTGTTGGGTATGTGGTTTGTTCTCCGCTGCTGAAGATATAGCATTTAAAGTTTCAGTTATTGGTTGATAGATCTTTTCAAGTGTTACATGCATCTCAATATCTTTGTTCTTAATAGAGTTAAACTTCTTACGTACCGCATCTGTCGCCTCAATCAACTGTCGCTTGAGGGCTATTTCACTATTGGGATGCACAAGATTGTTATATTTTTTATTATCTTTGGTAACCTTCATCTTAGCGCATACGTAAACGAAGTAACCATACGAAGTCTGTGGCTCAAGTGAAGTTTTTATTAAAATTCATTATGGATATATGAAGCTATCAAACCCTTTTCTATATCGCCCACCTTGTACTTCTCTATCCTTATCAATCACTAGAAACCCATATTTGTCATTCCAGCACTCTGCACACATATTTTGAAATACTGTAAACGTTACATCAGGTGACACATGATCGGAAAATATGTGGTGAAGGTTCATGTCATCCTGTTTAAAGACAATAATTAAATTACTATTGTCTCTTATTAGCTGCTTCGGTATTCGAGAATATGTTTGACCAAGATAAAAACAATCCACATTTCTATGGCGGCCCATACTAAAATATGCTCTTATAACATCTTGCTTCTCACATATCACATCGTCAAATATAAATAAAGACTCCGGTTTTGCCTCGGATGGTTCCACTATTTGCGCTCCATTACTAAATGTATAAAATCCTAACCCCTCAATCGGCGCTAGCACCTTACGCAGATACTCATACTTGGGTTGATTTATAGACTTTGAGTATAGGTAAATGTTTAAAAAGCGTAAACCTAAGCGATGGGTGATCAAAGATATTAAGACATTTGTTTTCCCACAATTCGAGGGTCCTATTATGAGGGCACGTACAGTTGAAGGTAGTAGTGGTCCATGACGATTATGAGCGCTTAACTCACGCCCAACTTTTTCATCCAAATTATCTATGGAAAGCGTTTGTTTCTGTTTCACAATGTGCATTGTATCGCAGCTAATTGGTATATAAATAGACATGTGACTTGCAACTCTTATTTAAATGGTTTCCACCATACGATACACACGTGAAAAACGTATGAAGCGCGGTAGAGGATTAATTAATTCCCTGATTAATAAGCTTCCCGTCGAGTTGCATTTGCCAGGTTATCAATTTTGTGGTCCAGGCACAGATTTAAATAAACGGCTGACACGGGGTGATCCTGGTATAAATCAGCTCGATAAAGCGTGCAAGGAACACGATATTGCATACGACAAAAATAGCAGTAATCTAGCAGCCCGCCATAAAGCAGACTATCAGCTTGAACAGGCTGCGTGGAAACGAGTGAAATCCAAAGACGCAGGACGTGGAGAAAAGGCCGCTGCTTGGTTAGTTACAACTATAATGAAAGGAAAACAACGTCTTGGTATGGGATGTAATTTAACAATATCTCGTAATCCAATAAGGAAACGAATCATCAAGAAAACAAAGAAGGGTAAGAAGAATGTTAAAAAGACAGCATTTGGATCTGGGATAGTACGAAAAGTGCGTGACACACTGCGAAGTGCTGGAGGCAAAAGAGTAAAAGACCAAACGAAGGCGACTGAAATTGCTCTAAAAGCTGCACGTCGATATATAAAACAGGCCGGTGGGAAACGCAATATTCGAACACCTCGAGTTATACCAATACCAAAAGTTGGCGGTATTTTACCTCTAATACCCATTTTTGCTGGATTATCTGCATTGGGTAGTTTGGTGGGTACGGCTGCTGGTATTGCTAAAGCTGTAAATGACGTAAAAAAGGGTAGAGAAGAATTAGCTGAAGCAAATCGACACAACAGAAGTATGGAAGCAATAGCTATGAAAAGTGGTAAGGGGATGTATATGAAGCCATATCGAAAGGGAATGGGCCTTTATCTAAAACAGAATTCAAAAAACTAATAGACTCCCTACCTCGGAGACCTCTTACCGACATTGATCTTAAATATTATGCTAAGAAAATGAAGGTAGCATACTTTCGGGGTGTATTTATGCGCGACTCACTACCAAGACGTGGCCCACATTACAATGAATCTGTAATAATCAATTTGGATAGTATATATGGTCCTGGGACACATTGGGTGGCATATAAAAAACGAGGTAGTTTAGTAAATTACTTTGATAGTTTTGGTGATTTACCCCCACCTATAGAATTAGTTACATATTTCAATAACGATTCAAGGAGGGCCAACCAAATATTCTATAACTACAAACGTGTACAGAATTTTAACACAGTGTGGTGTGGACATTTGTGTTTAAAGTTTCTCTCTACGAAAGAAATATAAAACGCCATGGAGCTGAAAACTATAACCCCAGCAATGGATCGAGAAGATATCAAGCGAATGGGCCACTCACTAATTGCATTCTCCCGTTTGCGTAGTCTATTGAAGATGAGCAAACAACAACTTGCTGATATGCCCAAAGAAGTGATGATTGGGTTGGCTTCACATGAAATTGCATTAGTATGGGATAAGCTACCTACACATCTTCAGAACGATGTCGATATAATAAAATATCAATACTGTACAGAACATTACCTTAACGATCATGAAGGCAGTTTTGATGCTAATGATGGTCCAATACCTCGAAAAATGTTTTGCTGCTATTGTAAGGTAAACGATGTAAATGTGGCATCCAATAACAATGTAAATATATTACCATCAAGTTCAAAGAAGAGGAAATTATACCATTATTGCTGTAATCCACAATAAATTGGGTAACGCAATTTAATTACATCAGTCATGTCGTACACGTTCACACTAACGAGCCGCTTAAGTGTGCTAAGTGTCAACTTTAATCCACCCATTGAACTGGATAGGAGCAGTCGTCATGGGTTAGGCTTAATTGGATTCTACTCTTACAACTCCATATTCAATGTGGATGAAACAAATAACATCTTCCAATATAGGGTTAGTGCTAAAGATACATTCACTACTGTTCACATACCTCTGGGGGCTTATGAAATTGATGAAATCTATGCAGCAATGTTGAAAGCTATGAATATTGATGGAAAGGATTACACACAAATATTCACTTTACGAGCAAACAACAACACCCTAAAGTGTGAGATTTTGTCAAAGTATGAAATAGATTTTAGACAACCAAATTCCATAGGAAGTCTGTTGGGATTTGGACCAATATATTTACAACCAAATAAAAATTATGAATCAACACAGCCTGTTGATATTATGAAAGTAAGGATGATACGTGTAGATTGCAATATTATTTCTGGAGCTTATCTGAATGCGGAAGAGTCACACACTCTCTTTGAATTTGATATAGATGTTGAGCCTGGCTACAAACTAGAGAACCTACAAATATCATATATTTACCTGTTAGACCTAAATGGTGTCAGTTAATAGATAACATCACGCTACGTGTGCTGGACGACAACGGTGATTTGATCAATTTTCGAGGTGAGAAAATTATTGTAAGGCTAGAATTGAAGAAAGTTTGATATCACCAACCAAATGGGCTTTCGATATAAACAGCGACAGCAAATACATCACCATCAATATGATACTGTAGCGAACAATAGTGTGGATAAAAAGAAA
This sequence comes from Rhagium mordax, assembly GCA_963680705.1. Taxonomy (NCBI): domain Eukaryota; kingdom Metazoa; phylum Arthropoda; class Insecta; order Coleoptera; family Cerambycidae; genus Rhagium; species Rhagium mordax. The sequence goes on along the minus strand of OY796656.1, from coordinate 104,661,904 downwards.
GGGAGATGTGGAAAGCAATTCATTCAAAGTCTATACCTTAAACAGTTAGGACATAGATTGTCAGCTGAGGATCAAGCCTTTTTAAAACATATTGGATTAAAACTGCGAAAATATTTGCCATAATAATGGTGGCGGCTGCAACTAGTGAAAAACTTGAGGTGTTTGATGAACCTGTGTTGGATCATTCCCTAGTTAGCCTACATGAGCATACATATAAGCCATATGGTTCCCCATATTACAGAAACTCTGATGAAATACGTATCCCCATCAATTTTCAAGATGTTATACTCGACATTTCAGAAAGTTATATATACATAGAAGGAAAATTTACCCCTAGTGATGCCACAAAGCGTTGCTATTTATCCAATAATGCACTAGCATTTCTCTTTGAAGAGATACGTCTGGAAATGGGTGGTGAACAAGTAGCAGTAGTTAGAAGACCTGGTATTACTACAACAATGAAAACTATGGTGTCGTATGGGCAAACGCATGCACGCTCATTAATAACAACAGGTTGGGGTCTCAGTCGAAATAGACAAGATATTTTAGATACCACCAGTCACGTGTTCAGTGGCAAACTACCCCTTAAGCTCCTTATGGGTTTTGCAGAAGATTATACCAAAGGCATTCTGAATGTGAAGCAAGAATTAATTATGATAATTGCACGCTCATTTAAAGACTCCTATATCGGTGAAGTTGATGCGGAGTTGGAAATAAGCAAAATTGAGTGGAAAATAAGACATATTGTACCTGAAGATCGACAAAAGTTAAAATTATTGAATCGAATTAATAAAAGTGGTAATAATGCCAAGGTTAATATGGTCTACCGTGCATGGGATTTTTATGAGCTTCCCTGTCTACGTGATACTACCTATGACATATGGGCTCTTAAACTCTCCACCCGTCTTGAAAGTCCACTTTTCATCCTTCTTGGTTTTCAAGACACTGATCAGGCCAATGATAGAACAAAGGATGTTACACAGTTCAAACACGCAGACATAAATAATATTCGACTATTTCTAAACTCTGAAGTTTATCCATACGAACGTTGGAATTTAGATTTCGATAAGAAGCTCGATTCTGCAGCATATTATGCTTATGAGAACTTCCAACGTAGTTACTATGATAAAGATATGAGCGAACCCATGATGGATCTTGGGGAATACAGGAAGAATCCTTTGTTTGTCATTGATTGTTCACACCAACCTGTTGCAGTGAAATCATCTACAGTCGACATAAAAATAGAATTTGAAACACGAAAAACGAAATTTCCCGAACAAACTCGAGTGTATGCACTTATACTTCATGATACATATTTAAGTTATAATGCATTAGATGGCTCGGTTCAGAATGGTTTTCTTGATGTCTAGTAAAAACATTTTATCAACAATAATCACGATGTATATGCAAATGTTTATTTTCCCAAAATGTAATTGTGTATTTAAAATAAAACTGTTTTAATTATACTATGGTATTTTTTAGTTGTGTAATAAAAATAGGAAATAAAATTAATGTAATCTTTTAATGTGTATTTTATTTGAATCCCTCCTTATGTCATCTAGTTTACAAGACAATCTTTCAATGGCAGATTTAATGTCTTCTATCAGACTTCATGTTTGAGTTGAATGGTTTTTTTTGTGTATTGCCGACCTATTGTCCATCATCTTTAGTTAGTTCATCTGTAATTATTACCAATAAACCGTCTGATTTGTAGATCTATTATAATGACGAGGCATTTTTTTTTTTTAATTAAGCTATGGGAAAATAAAGTTTTGCAAAAAAAAAAAATGATCTGATCGTTAAACAAATACCGATATAAATGTATCTTAACGTATCTTTCTTATCTAATCAATCTCGTGGGAAAGGTCGATCGAAAGACAGGGATTCCATTTGATAACAATCAATATTTACTGACTATAGTGTCTTCCTTAATGTCCCTTTTACAAAAGAAAAAATATTTTATGGGCTTTGTACTAACAGGTGATTTTTGTGGATTTATTTCGCCTATTTATTATACAGTTAACAAATATTGATGCTTTGTTGAATGGTGTAACTACCTGCCCTTATATTTTAGTATACAAGCGTATACATTGCAATTACAGAAATCTAATTATAATAAGGTATTTTTAGCTATGTAATAAAAATAGGAAATAAATTGAATGTAATCTTTTAATGTGTATTTTATTTGAATCCCTCCTTATGTCATCTAGTTTACAAGACAATCTTTCAATGGCAGATTTAATGTCTTCTATCAGACTTCATGTTTGAGTTGAATAATAAAATGGATCGTGATTAACTATATCATAAATTATCATAGCTTCTTTATGGAACTGAATTTTTAACTAGGTTTCATTAAATAGTTTTACAGACGGTTGAAGAGAGCCACCCCCATTATTCTGTAAAACAGATTAAAAGAGGCATATAATTATCCAGAGCTTTATTAAAGCATCGCTGTAATTTCCGTTAAAATATTGCTTTTTAATGCATTATCAAAGTAGTCATCGTTTCCGCTTGCTTTTGTTAAAACGCCGTCAAGTTGGACGTATACCGATCTGTAAATATATCTTAAGATATACTGCTTTTCTATAAGGTAATAAACCATAGAATTTCGAGAAATTGCACCTAGTCTAATTAGAGCGCAATATAGTGTGCCATCATTTCAGTGTTTCAAACAACAAAAAAAATTTTGCATGTTTCTTTAACACCCTGTATCTCGGAACTATGTGTTGCCGGCCCACATTTACATATGAACTTTTTTCATATTATTTTGGTAGTTTATCACACCATAAAGTTTGATCTACTAAGTGTCTATGTTTATTTTCTCAAAAATGTAATTGTGTATTTAAAATAAAACTGTTTAATTATACTATGGTATTTTTAGTTGTGTAATAAAAATAGGAAATAAAATTATTGTAATCTTTTAATGTGTATTTTATTTGAATCCCTCCTTATGTCATCTAGTTTACAAGACAATCTTTCAATGGTAGATTTAATGTCTTCTATCAGACTTCATGTTTGAGTTGAATGGTTTTTTTGTGTATTGCCGACCTATTGTCCATCATCTTTTACACATCAATTACCTGCAATTATTATCAGTAGTTCTTTATAGAGCAACATTGGAAAGTATAGAAAGTGTGTCTTTTAATGGAGCACCCCATATATATTTTTTAGAACATATGTTTGATCTGTACAATTCGGGGCACCCTGTATGTTAAAATTTGTAAATCAATGAAAATTTTATTATTGTTTATTTAAGCTGAAAGATCTTGACCGTGTCCTTTTGTTATTTTTGCCAAGCGTATTTGTATTTAAATGGCTTTTGAATAGTTTTACTATTTAAAACATTTATGTTTATCGACCCTTGACAGCAAAACAAAGCATGAATCTAATAGCTATATTTTAACTTTCATTCAAATGGGTCCATTAAGCTGTGACATTATTGCTTTAAAAGGACTGAAAAATTTCTCGTCAGTGCAACAAAGGCGGGTTGCCTTTTGTCTATTTAATTATTACCAATAAAGACATTTAATGACTTCTTTATAGTAGGCAGTTCTAAACCTTCCATCCTATTCGAATTACACTCTCACCTGTTATTTTTAAGTTTAAAATTTCAGGTAATTGTGTGGCTTTGTTTTTTAAAAATCGACGTATCTTTTGTTTAGATAGGAGATGGCTAATCTTTTGTGCAATATATTTGTCCTTAGAAAAATGAATGCATTTCGACTAGAAATTAAATACCAAATTGTGTTATTGACGGTTTTAAGTCGACCACCCTAATGGCATTACCTCGATTTCAGATAGGTACCGCTCGCGCGAGCCATCTGGCCTATGTACCTGTGTCCTTTATGCAGACCTATTGTCTGTCAAGCAAATGGGAGCTATAAATTTAACCAACTAGAAAGTGTGCCCTTTTTAATGGAATGCTGGTCGAAGACTACCTACAATTTGGAATTTTAATAATTTTTAAAGGCACAGTGACAGTAGGGTATGTGAAATACGAGTGGTTTGATTTTCAGATAGGCACCTGTTTCGTGAAATTATGCGGCAGTCTGTAATGTTCTGACATACCTTTAACTATTTGTTTCGAGAATTTATGCATTTCGACTAGAAATTAAATACCAAATTGTATTATTGACGGTTTTAAGTCGACCGCCTTAATGGCATTACCTTGATTTCAGGTCGGTACCGTTCGCGCGAGCCACCTGGCCTACGTACCTACCTGTGTCCTTTATGCAGACCTATTGTCTGTCGAGCAAATGGGAGCTATAAATTTAACCAACTATTTTGTTTTGAGATATGCGACAGTAAAAACTAAAAAGCTGATTTAATCTTTGATCATTATAAAATAAATGCGATGTCGCTTGTTCTTTTACCCCATAGAAAATAAATGCATTTCTGCTAATATACCAGATCCCTTGTTAGCGATATTGACAGACATATATTTTTGACAATTAAGAGCGCATAATTTAGCAATTGATGCACTAATTAATATACAACAATTGCTCCAATTCAATTAGTGTAATTAATGTGCAAATAGTCCAACTACTTTCATTTCTCGCGGCAATTGGGTTTTAATTATCCCCCCACCAGACTATATAAAATAGTGTAATTAACGCGCAAATAGTCTAATTACACATTTACAAATTACTAATTACGCAATTACAGCGCAATAATTCAATTACTTTCATTTCTCAGCGCAATAATCCAATTACTTTCATTTCTCGCGACAATTGGATTTTAATTATCCCCCCACCAGACTATATAAAATAGTGTAATTAACGCGCAAATAGTCTAATTACACATTTACAAATTACTAATTACGCAATTACAGCGCAATAATTCAATTACTTTCATTTCTCAGCGCAATAATCCAATTACTTTCATTTCTCGCGACAATTGGATTTTAATTATCCCCCCTCCAGACTAATTACATTAGTGTAATTAATGCGCAAATAGTCTAATTACACAATTACAAATTTCTAATTACACAATTACAAATTACTAATTACGCAATTGCAAATTACCTCCTCCCCTCTCTAATTGCCCCCCCACCCCAATCTAATTATCCTAATTGCCCCCCACCCCAGTCTAATTATCCTAATTGCCCCCACCCCAGAAAAAAGTGGTGGGGGGAGCAAAAGTGGTGGGGGGAGCCCGCGGTCCGCCATTACTCTTCTACTTATATGTATAATAAATGTTTATTTTAAGCATGGAAATGAAGAAAATATCGAGAATTACCGTCAAATAACGCTAGTGTGCGTGCTGTCAAAACTATTTGAAAAAATTCTGTCTAACAGAATTATGGACTATTTGGAAAGTAAAAGTATATTAACTGAAAATCAACATGGATTTAGACCAGGGAGATCAGTAGAGACCGCAACTGCTAGTTTATTTAATTTTATATGCCGTGAAGTCGATAGTGGTAACCATGTTGTTTCAATTTTATTTGATCTTTCTAGGGCTTTTGATTCTGTAAACAAATGCATACTCTTTGATAAATTAGAGAGTGTAGGAATAAGAGGTAACATTTTAAACTACTTAATTTCATATATGGAAAATAGAAAATTTATAGTTAAATATAACGAGGCCGTGTCTGATACACAGGATACTATCTTAGGTGTTCCACAGGGGTCAATTCTGGGTCCGCTGTTATTTTCTATTTATATAAATGACCTTCCTAGTCATATAAAGACAGGCATGACAATTATGTATGCGGATGACACTACAGTCACAATATCCACTTCTAACTGTAATGATTTAGATAAACTGGTCAAAAATATTGGTGATGATATGAATGATTGGTGCAGTCGAAATAGGCTAATATTGAATGAGAAGAAAACTGTTTTTATAAGCTTTAAACCAAGAAAGTCTGGATCAGTAAATACCCTAAAATTAAGCACTACTACTAAATTTTTGGGTACCTATATAGATGACTCATTGTCTTGGGAACCACAAGGAAATCACGTATGCAGCAAACTAAACAAAGCGTACTTCGCAATACTGCAATTAAAAGATGCTTTGGATGAAGCAGGACTTCTTGAAGTCTACTATGCTTTGGCCTATTCACACTTGTCATTCAATATTTGTATATGGGGAAAATCAAGCCAAATGCACAGGGTTTTTGTACTCCAAAAAAGGATCATTAGATTAATGTACAATCTAAATTATAGGGAAAGTTGTAGGGATACTTTCATTGCAAAAAATATTCTAACAGCACCCTGTATTTTTATATATAAATGCTTAATATATGCAAAAACTAACTTGCACAGATATAAAACTCTTGATAGCAATCACACCTATAATACAAGACATGGAAGTCTCTTATCGATCCCACAGCATAAAACGGCAAAATTTAAAGAATCACTACAGTATAATAGTATCATATTATATAATAGTCTCTCTGAAGATATCAGAAATCTGCATTTGCTAAAATATAAATGGCAAATAAAGAAATTACTTGTTCAGAATGCATATTATAGTATTGATGAGTTTATGAGTAGACTATAATAGTGGAAGTATTGACAATTATGTAGGTACTAGCTTATAGTATTATTTATTATTATATTTATTTATTTATTATACTTTATATACATATCTACAGTATTTACAATTTTATCGATATATTATATAATTTTAAATTGTGATGTTATTGTACCTGACTTACCATATGTACATTATTTGTATCCAACATGGTGAAATAAATATTATTATTATTATTATTATTAATAAGACAACATAATCTACATACCAAACTAAGGCAAATTTTTTTCAGTAATTATTATTTTTCAAAAACCTAGTGAAATTATCTTATTTCAGAAAGGCCAATAAAAAATTTTATAAAATAAACTTACAAATACCAAAAAGAAAACTAAACCTTTCAACAGAATGAAGAAGTAAATATACACAAAAATGATATCAAATAATATCAATGAACTACTTTTTATTCTCTTTTTTAAAGATGATATCAGAAAAATTCTCAATTAAAATGTTTAAATTACAAATGTAGCAGGCCATACAAAATATAAATAATAATAAATAAACACACTAAATGTAATTACGACCCCCTTTATCCCAGAAGGCTCTAGGAGAGTCATGTGCGGGGTGGGCTACACATTTAAAGACAAGGGACACACATCCAATATCCGTGTATAATGGAAAAATCCCTTTCACAGTATTTCCCATTGCCACGACTGGGAATCGAATCCGGGACGTTTGGGTGAGAGGCAGGTACGCCACCATCTCGACCATCAGCCATATACAAAAGATTCTCTACACACCAAAAAAAAATTGAAAGGAATTGACCACCGTAACGCTTATGCGCAGTCTGGTAATAGAATAATCTATTGGGAATTTTCTGGTGCATAATGTGAAATATTTTCCTAATGTTTAGTTGGGTAATGATAGCTTTAAAGGATAACCTTATCAAATCTGACAAATAAGCATGCTATTTAATAAGGCTACGGTGTCCGATCCACCCTCCAGGATATACGTTAACAGAGTGTCCTAAAATAATATAGAAGGGAGCCGTGTTGATGGAAGACTATTCTATACCATGAAATTTTCACATTATTCGAACAATTATTCACCCAGTCGTCATCTAACTCTATCGTTTTTCGCCAACTTGTGCACTATTTTCATCTTATTTTATTTTTCTGAAGAGTTTGAACAGACTACCTAACAAAGTGTAACAAAAACAATCTGAAATATGGGTTGCGTACAGAAACAATCTCAAGTTAAATTGAAAACTGTGATAACAACAAACTTACAATAAAACTCCGAACTATTTGCAAAAATCAAACATATGAATATAAAAAAAATTAACCTCAGATATCAACATATCCACGTGTCGAGAAAACCTTGATTGGTTACAACCGAATATTTTACATTGTAATAACTTTTATATCTGCGAATTTCGTAGCGTTCTTATGTTATTTTACTGTTTGATTTCGAGAATAAAATTGGCTATTGGAACAGATATTTGACACAGGCAAAGAACGTCTTAATGATGTTTAGAAAAATAAGGATTTTTTTAAGATGAATATGAGGTGAATCTAATATTGATATTTTCTTAACTAGTGAATGGATAATTGGATTTTTATTTTACAATAGTCAATGTGTAAGGAACATAATAGTAACCATGATTTTGTCTAATTTCTCTCACATTATCCACTTCTCTATTGCGACAAACTAAGTGTTTCAAATGACTCCAAAGTAAGATAACACAAGGATTGAAGTCCGGGAAGCGTGCAGGCCAAGAAACTGGCCTATTGCGCTATAACCACTCTATTGGAAAAACAGGCAAATCTAAAGGAAGTCAAGACCGTACTATATTTGTATCTTCGTTATTTTTAACTTTTATATAGGTGATTTTTGACAAACTGATTTATTTTTGCGAGTCCTATATCCTGTTAAAATAAATGCCTCAACTTAAGGCTTTCAAAAATACAATCGTCATCAGAAAATAGTTAAATTATCATGAAACAACCTGAACTTGTCTCGAACTCTACTTTGAATTTAAAACCTCAACCATTTCCCGCATATTATGTTCGTGACATGTTTAATTGAGGAATTAAAATTATTTCAGTTTTCGTCTCATTCATTTACTTTTTATTCACCTGTTATTGAGAAACTCATAAAGTTTCGCTTTTCTCTACTTATGGATTATGGCTTAATATAAAAATACTTTTTCCGGAATATTTTCAAGAGGCCTATAATATGGTTCATTAGGCCAAAGTCACCGATACAACGTGTACATTCTGGCATAAAATAAGAAGACGTGGTGGCTCTGTAACTTTTCCATAACAGTTATTGATGCCATTCGGAAAGTTTAAATCAATTTATCAGACAATCAATACGTTAATTTCGATTTTACGTGTTGAGAACTTTCTTTAAGAAAGAAATTGGTGTTTATTCGAAGTGTTTAACTTAGGTTAAAATAGTCATATAAAGAATTTTACTCTAGCTTATTAGTACATAAAAAGAGGAACGTTTATGTCAGATTTATGTAAAAGATACAGGAACAAAGGGGCGACTCTGGACCCTGGTATCCGTCGATATTTAGTAATATTGAACATACAATTTAATCATGAACCATAAGAAAACAATAACTTGTTTTTAAGTTTCGTGAAAGTTCTAAATTATAATCAGGAATTTTCGTTGCCATGGTCTCTACACATATTGATCAAACTATTTTAAAGGCAATATTACCTAGGAAATAATAGAGAAACTTATGTTATCGTTCAAACTGTCAAACAATCGATATAGTGTTTTGTAGACTTTAACGGATCTAAAGCAGTGCATCGTAATGGTGGTCATACAAATTAAACACAAAGACGAAAATCAGTTCTTATTCGAGGCGACCTTAGACACCAATATTGAGAACCTCGTGACATCTGTGGTGGCTATTTACAATGGTCGGTTAAAAATAAGCAGAATTTGTTCAGAAATGGAGGAACTTTCAAAGCATGGAACACTCTATCCGCCGGAAATTTTGGGATTGACAGAAGAGCAAGTAGAGGAAATGAAATTGACTGACCCCTGGGGAGAAAAGTGCATTCCAAGCGGCGGCTTTACGTACGAGAAAGATCCCGTTGGGAGGAGAAACGGGAAGAAGCCACGCAAAGAATTGCAGGATGTTTTGATGAATGCGATTCGCGATGCTAAGGAATCAGTTTCAAAAAAATTAGTTGACCAAGGTAATACATACATTTATTTAATCGCAGATTTTTTTTTTAACTAAACTGCGCAACATTATTTACGTCTTGGTGGAAAATTTTATGTTTCAGTAATAAGATATATTACTGATATAGGATTTTATGTACAGCTATTGGGATTTGAAAAATGAATTTCAAACAAATTTCCAGGCACATGTCGATGGTTTTTAGCAATTTACTCGAAAACGGTGCATCTTATAAAAAAATTACAAGAGAAGCTTTTTGTACAATGATAGAATCTAAAATAATCCAAAATTATGACAAGGACCAGTGACGTAGAAGTTCTGGTAGGAAAAAGGGTCCTACCCCCGGTTTGACGAAATATTAATGCTTCACGAGATATTTTACATTACCAAATATTTTTTTAATATTGTCGTTCCTTTGAAAGATACATAAAAAACTCATATAAAAATAAATACTCCAACTGTCAAAAACGGTGCGTTTTAAGAGACAATATTTATTGAGCAAACTCATATTTATTTTATTATTATTTTTCGATATTTTATCGATCCCTGAAGTTTCCGCCATAAAAACCGGACCACGTAAATTGTGATACGACAGGCTTCTCAATACATAATAGTATTATATAGTATACATATTTTTCTTAAAACTATCTATAACTCGACTATCTAAAAGACGAATTTACTTACTAAGATAATTACGACGTAAAATTGAGTGGAAAAAGATGCTTTCGGTGGAAATTTACCATTTATTAGTTTTAATTTTTTACAATTTACGTAAATAATATTGATAATTTAAGTCAACCTCATACACTGTTTGGTTCAAAAAGTAATGTTAACCAAAACAGAAAAAGAAGAACTACTAAACAAATCTACAAATAATTACCTTAATTAAAGATTAAAATAGGTAATATTTATTTTTTCAACTCCTACTGGATACATTCTGCATAATGCATCCTTCCATTTCTATTTGATCGGTTTAGTTACACTCTTTTATTGGAATATTAGGTCGATGGTGTCGGTAAATTCTACCTAGCTTACCTTAAAATAAAGAAACAATTTTTAACTTTTTTTGTAAGTAAATTGTAAACTGGCAAATATCAACTGAATTTTCTAATACTTATCTAATTTATTTGTACGATTTACATGTATGTTGTACATTCATGTTATTTTAAAAATTAATTATTATTCTACAGGGTTTTTCACTATATTTTGATCCCCCTTTATTTCTATTTATTGGAGATAAAAAGGGGTTTCGTATAAAAGTTGCAGGTTTTTTTTGCAATTAAAAACAATTGCTCGCATAGATTACGTGATATAAGAATGAAGATTAATTTTTAAATGGACAACCCTGTATATTTTTGTATATCCTTTTAGATCTTTTCCCTAATTTATGGAATATTTTTTGACACATCAGACATAACACCAAACATACACCAATATGCATATAGGTACCTATTTTACGGTTTCTGATGAAAGTGCAATCATTACGTACTACGCAGTAGGCTGTCTGATTATTATTGTTTGACGTTTTGTATTGTTATTTGATTAAAATGGGTCACACAGAAGCATACAAAAAAAAACATAAAACATAAAACACATCACAGAAATTAGACAACCCCCAATTCCAAAGCCAAAGGCTGTCCGGAAGAAGAAACGTAGACATACATCCATACCCACCGACATTGCTATCTGCCGGTGCCGGGCTTCCAACCCGGACGCGATAGGCAGTGTAGCCAGAGCCATGACTGTCACTCATGCCCTAGCCCACTGCGCCACCGAGTCGGTGGAGTTTGATATATTTTGCCTTTATGTTAAAATTAATAAAAATGAAAACGCTGTAAGAAAGAATATGTAGCATTATACTCAAATCGTCCGAAAAAATTTAATTTTCGAACATATGAATTTTGTGAGGCTGATGCTTTAGAAATGCCTATTCGAGTTTCATATTAAAAGAAATATTACCGTTATAGATGTTGATTTCGTTGGCGCCTGATCCCCAACGTATAATAATTGTTCGCAAGAACTTCGATTCTCATGAGATCTGAATAATATTTTAAAAGTTACGTTACCGCTTTTTGCCTTTCATATATCCTTCCGTTATGATTTTGTTAAGCAATTTTTATATATTAAATAATCTCATGAGCTTCAGACCCCTCAAACAAGTTATATTTTCAGAAGATTAAAACTCTCAACGATTTTTTGAACAGTTCCAACTAATTGTTTGAAATTGCTATAGGTATTTACAAATAGATTTCGGGCTGTTGACTGATCAAATTCACTAATACAATATGCGTCATTTAACTGAATGAACTTTATTGGTAAATAAAATCTACGATCGGTAGCAAAAAAACTAGTATGTACCGGGTGATTTCTATAACATTCTCGCCAATTTTTTGGTTTGTCTTTGAAAATAAAATAAAAATATTTATCGTAACTAATAGTATTTTAACATTGGAAATGTTTTTGTTTTCGTATAGGGGGTTGAAAATCAGTTTCATGTTGCATATTATGAAGCATGCATTTATAGAAACAGTGGCGACAACATAGTGACCAATTTTTGATTGGTTGTCTAAATCGCGTGGTACCGGCAGTCATGTTATTATTTTTTTATGAGCGTCTTCTTGTCGAGAAAATCCCAACGGCTATATCTCGTTGCGATTCTTTGAATATTTAAAAAGTTATTAGCGTTTCAATACCCCATGTCGAAGAGTTTTGTAAATTTTGCGAAATTAAAAAGGCCGAATGCGTGCGCAGAGCCTTCCAAATTTCATGTACGTGCAGGGCTTGTCAAAATTTTAAAATTTTTCGTTAACGTCAAAAATCTCACTTTTCAGTTAGGATCTGCTGACCACAAAATCGCAGCTGGACCGCACAATTCACGATGTACTTTCAAGTTGGACTTTCGAGCTTGGATTTATTGCCAGAACGGCGGCCCGGCAGCCTGTTTTCGTTTGGAAATAAGGTTTAAAATTTTCGTGTTTTAGCTAAATTCGCCAAAAAATCCATAGTGCGTCCGATAGATTACACCTTATAGTCGATCCAGCGAAATTTAATGATTTCTTGATATCGGTCCGAGGACGGAACCGATTACAGTTTCGGACTCGGAACGACTTCAGGACCCCGAAACAATTTTCAGTTTCTCGATAGTGCCTTTCCTTCCCTATGGCTTTTAATTGTATCGAGTATTGTATCCAAGTAAGAAACTGCATGTTTCAAGAGAGGATTAAACAAATGTTTTTAGTTTCCTAGTAGGGGGTCGAAAATCAGTTTCATGGCAAAATGACGTAACGCGTGAGATTTCAGCGGTTTCAGAACGGTAGACGTCAAAATTACACTTTTTCGTTCACCCCTATTGAGCCTAAAATCAGAGCGTGACCGTGCAATTCACGATGTAGTTCTAAGTTCGACCTTCTACCTTGGATTTCTTACCAAAACAGTCTCTCGGAAATCGTTTGGAAATAGTATTTGAAGTTTTCGTGTTTTTACAATTTTTTCAATTTTGTCAATGACTTGCAATTTGACAAATCATAGGGGTGGATTTAGGATCGGGGTTGCTCTGGGAGGTTACCGATATCTGATTTGTACGTATTACCGAGTGTTAGACTAGGTTTGAGTGCCATTACTTTAACATGAGGTAGATTAAGCAAAAGTAAACAAAAAAATTTATCGCTGCGTTATAAAAGTCATGCTGAACAATCTCCAAGACAACTTAACATCGAGAAGCACGTCGAACAGCTTATTTCCTTTTGTCCCGTCGAAATATGTATAGACGAAAACCATATGTAACTTAAAATTTTGTCGTTTTTCGCAATTTACAAAGATAGCGGTGATTTGAAGCAAAATAAAAATATGTTCAACTCCTCTCTCAATGCCTGATCCAATGGTATATCACACGGTTACAGTACATGCAAAATGTACAGAAATTAATCAAATAAGAAAGAAAATTGCGAAATCTCTGTAACTCTATACTTTTTATTTATGTAATTTGAAGGTGGATTTTTATTGCATCCACATTTGTACGACGTATGTTAACTACGTGAAAACCAAATTTAGGCAAAATTCAGTAATCGTAGCCCTCCCTCAAGAAAAGTTTTTGTCAAATGATATAAACGAAATCCGATTAATTTCAATGTTGCCAAAAATTCTTTAAAATAATGAATTCTTTGTAAAACAAGCTGTAGATGATGTAGATTCACCTATTGTTAAAATAGCAATTGAAATATTAAATAATAGACAAACATTTGTACTTAGTTGATGAGGACGTTGTTCTATTAATCGCTTTAACTCCAGAAGAAAAAGATATATTTTTCATAAGGCCAGGAACAGGAAAAATTATATTATGGAAAATTCTTTCTTCGCCGCAAATACAGAAATGACAAGAACGTATAAAAATAGTTATTTACATTACTAGATGCGAAAGGTTACTTTAAGGCGTGAGGTGATTTTTGAATGGTCGAGGCGAAGCCGAGACCTTTAAAAAAACACCGAATACTTAAAAGGGCTTTCGCATCGGGAAATGTATTATATTTTTTCTACTATACCGAAAAAAATTATGGGATTTACTAATTTAAAACTATGAAATGAAATTAATTGACGTTTTTAATAAATTTTATAGTTTAGCCTGTGAAAATTGTTTCCATGGCAACCAAATATTACACATTTTAATTTCTGGTGGTTTCAAACTAAAATAAACAAATAATGTTTTGTGGCGATATAAATGGGAATATTACTTGTGCCTAGTTTTACCCCAAGAAATCCAAAGCAAGGTATATGCAAACTTTGAAGCGTTTTTAAAATGGAGTAGGTAGGTACTACGTTGGGTACTACGTACTACAAAAATGTTGGCGTACTTCCTAGAAAGACCTTTCTTTATTAATACAAAATTGTTTAGTTTAGTTATTAATTCGTTGAAATAGAACGGATTAATTTCGTTTAAAATTTATTTTTCTACTTTTCTGTCCTGGCCGCATAAGTTTTACTTTCGTAGATAGCAACGCCTTAGCAACCAGGTAACTCGAATGTTTACTTTCGTTATCGCGCGTGTTGCTAGGGTTACAAAGTTCATTTATATAGACGGTAGTAGAAAAATACAATTTTACTGACTCATGCCTTCAGTGGTTATGATACCACGTTTAGAATATTTCAGAAAGAAAAATTAAAAGTCATCAAACTTCTTTAGAAAGAAATGCAGTTGGTTAATGTAGTAAGAACTTTCAATGGCAAGAATTCAACCCCCTCACAAGTAAAACAGGCTGGTGAAACCCTTTTCCTACTTGTAGGTATACGGTGCAAGGAAAATCACAAAAATGTCTCACTCAACTCATACAGATTTAATCAATTCAAAAAATCGCTGCACAAACAAGAATCAAAGTTGGAAATATTACCATCAACTTCAGAGGCAGTCGTTTAATATTCATTACGAGTATTCTACAAAATTCAGAAATGGCTTGGCAATGAAAGAAATCCACAACAGTGGTGTTACAACCTGTGACAAAACTATTTGTGCCAACAGCAGAATCAATATTGCAGCTTATCTCCTGCAACCGCAACAGAAAAGCAGGTTGAAGATGCTTACAAATTTACGGAAATTGTCAGGGAGTACGATGTCTAAATTCATACATAGATAAAATTATTTATTTATATGCTATCGATTCCGATCTTCTTTAGATACAAAGTGTGTTTCATTCAATATATATAAAATTTTAAACAACTCGATAATCCTCACTTGTACAATGATTATGTACTTTTTCATTTTGCAGAATATACTCACAGATAAACAAGCAAAAAATGAAGGAAACAAACGTAAAATTGGTAAAAAAATGTAATAAAAAAGTCAAAAATTAATATTTCTCTATAAATGAAAATATTCTTATTTTTTGAAAATTTCTCATGGTTCAATTGTCAATTTTTATTATGCATGTGAAAAACCTAGTTCATCCCACGATTTTTCAAGTAGGCAGCTCCGACACACCCCTTACGGTTCGGGACTCTTAAGTTTCTTGAAACATAGGTATGTATTTTTAAACGCATATGTCAAGTTTCAACGAATTCACTATGTTCTTGTTCAGTTTGGACACTTTTCCTGTACTATTAGCTGCGTTTAATATTTTGCGATTAATCAATATCGGTATTTGTAATTGTTAGGAATCACTTTTCATCTTCACGAAATGATTTTAAATTATTTTAGTTTTAACCGAGGTTTTAACATTAAAAATTTTTGTTAGTGAAAAAAATTTGTATAATACCATTTTAGTTTTCATTATGGGAATGTTTTTGTTAATAAAAAAAATAACTCTTTTTATTTTAATTTCTAAGTAAAACTACTGATAATAAGATTTTAATTTTTGAAAATGTTTTGTGTTAATGAAATAACTATTTACTACTTTGCAACAAATTTTCATTTTTATCACATCCGAAATATCACAAGATTTGCGTTCTACTTCGTCATTTCCAATGTCTCCTCCGGTTGCATCTTTGCGAAGGACTGTGAATTTTTTTCCGAGGATTTCGAAAATTTCAACAAAAAAACAATTGAAAGTCAAATAAAAATGGGAAATAGCAAGCGATGTTTTCTTAATTGGAACGCTCTTATTTTTACAATTTTGAAAAAAGATTTAAATTCTCCAAAAATATAACATAACATATATTTACCTCCATATTTATTTTAGTAAAGTACATACTTATACTTATAATTATTATTATTATTATTATTATCAGTATTTTACTAAATATGAAGAAAGATATATGTTATGTTATAATTTCGGAAAGAGAATTTAAATCTTTTTTCAAAGTTATAAAAATATACAGGGAATTCCATTTAAAAATAAACTTGACTTTCAATTGTTTTTTGTTGAAATTTTCGAAATCCTTGGAAAAAATACTATAAGTAACGTTAAATATTTTTTTATTTCCAAAGACAAACCAAAAAATTGGGGTGAGAAAGTTATAGGAATCACCCTGTACATGGTTCTATGAAATATTTAGTTTTGTAAGTAGTACTTTTTGCTTTTAGATTATGTTTGGCTTATATGCTTATTATTTAAGGAGATTATAAAATAGTAGGTTAGTCAGCAGATTTAGTGTAGTTTATTCCACGTAAGCTGATCCGATTTCGACAGTTGACAGTACAAATATAGTAACTTCATATTCAATATTATGGGTCACAATGATCACTGATCTCGACCTAAATACCTTGGATCGCTTCCGCCTCATAAAATAGTTCCTCCAAATTAAATGAATGATAGCAAGCAACTAACAATACAGTACTTCGATTTCATGGTTGCATGTGTAAGAAAATTCAGTTTTAGAATGCAGTGGTTTTGTACATTCAATTGATTTTATTAATAAAATTATTTTATTCCATTATGGATGTTCACGTTCACACACACACACACACGTGCACACCCAAACTTAATAGATAAATACAACAAAACACAAACAAAACCCAAGATCCTCGGTCCCCATTTTATAAAGTTTTATAAACTATTTTATTTAATTAGGAAATTGAGAAATCTGAATAATAAAGTTATTAATATTTAATGCATTATTTACTTATTTTATTAACCTCTTTTTCACTATTTTCAATTTAAATGTACTCTCATTAATAAGATTACCGAAAAATTTTTAATACTATTTGGTTTGACATTAAAGGAGTCAATTTAACGACCGAACACCACACTGAAATTTTTATTTTCTAATTATTTGAATCTGTTAAAAATTGGTGGATTATTTTTATAACAATAATAGTTACAGTTTTTATCATTTTAGGTAAATTTTTAACGATGAAAATTGTTCAAGAAGCCATAAGTCTGTTAAAAGGAGCAGTTACCATAGTTTACCCTATGAAGTTACCACCCCATGATACTATCCGTATGGAATTTGAGAACATTGAAGACCTCAGCGGGACACAAGCCTCATTGGATGTTATTGATCCAACTACTGCTCAAATATGGTTCTGTGGTAAAGAAATGTACCGAGATGGCAAAACATTAGGCGACTACGTGGGGAAAATTGAAAATTGTAAGGTTATACTGAAAATTTCAAAGAGAGGAAGTGGTCCACCTGCTAGAGAACCGATAATGGATGAGGAACAAAGAAAACAACTAATGGTGCATGCTTACAATCGGCAAGAGCAACTGAAAAAGTTAGATGTAGATGACGACGATAGTTATCTTAACTCAGAATGGGCTGATAGCAAGAATTTGAAGAAAACTTTTCATGGGCTCCATAATATTTCCTGGCGCCCGGGGAAATAGATTAATTATATTTATATTGTTTTCCTCTTTCACATTATAAACCAACGCATTTGCAAATTTATTTTATTTTTTCAAAAATTAGTTAGTTGCAAAGATCAGTAGTAGATTTATATACAATTTGTAACAAAAGATTACGACTCTCCTCATATTGTATCCTTAAATTTAAATCAACCATCCTCTTAAGGATTATTGTATAAGAACACGCGTCAAACAACAGCAAAAGACATCCCCAACAAAGGGCAGAAACAGAGAAATTTACACTTTGAATGCAAAATTTTAACAAGACAGCTTTTCCCAGCTTGAAAACGCGCTGAGCATATTGTGTTCCTCCTATCAAAATTTGCTTCTCCCATTTTAGCACTTATTCAGCAAGTTCGTGATCTAGTTTCTTACCATGTATCTCAGGATGTCCTGGCATCCACCTAGAGTAATTTGACCCTATTTCTCTCTCTTAGACTGCTGAACTTTTCATAGCATTCCCATATCAGTTTGGATATCACATTATATGATGTGATTTACAGAATTTCCAAATTAACTCTTTACATTTTTCTCTTTCACCAGTAGATATAGCAAAGATGTTCTATAACTATAAAAATCTGTTAGAGACACAAGTTTAAGCTTTGTAGAAATTCAATTATACTATACTGAAATATTGATAATGATCTCCCAGAGAGTCCAATCTTAAGGAGGTATGATTTAAAGGCATAGTGACCAACTACTTAGCTTATCACAGAATCAACTTTTCTAGTTTATTCTGTATATTTATCTTAACATTGGCAAAAATCCTATGGTGGTAAATAATCAATTTCAGAATCTTTAACAATGCCATCAATTAAATCCACATTGTTACCCTCAGCTAGGTACTCAATCAATCATTAAAATAATTTTTATTTTACTTGTTAAATTGGAGAAAATTTAATACAATAGACTGGAAATCTATCTTAAAGCGTATTATCATTCTGCAGTAATTTAGTTTGAAAGCCATATATGTATTCTCTTTTGTCTGGTTCTATATACACAAGTAAAAAACTCTTTGTAAATATATTCATTTGTATGGCTTTGAAAAATATACCAGTATTGTCACATTCAATTTATTTGTACAATTGTATTCCAGTTCAACCGGCAGTAATAAAATCTCTTTGAAAAATTGAACGAGCCTTTCTCAACGAGACAAACAATAATTAAATAGTGCTATATGTATTGCATGTTTGGAACAAATGAGAACGTAGGTGTATATTCGCATTTATTTGTCAGTGCAATCATAAAAAGTTTCTTTACATTCAGAATCAAAAAAGTATTACTTAATATGCGTAAACAATTCCTAATCAGTGGCGTTTTATGTATTTTTATAGAGTGTATGCAATGTGGAAAACGTAGACGCTACACCCTGTATATGTTATACAGGTACAAAAGGCGATGATAATAATTAAGGTTGGGATTTTGTAGAGTGAGAGAGAAATATACGTATTTATTTTGGTTTATTATGATTAATGAAAAAAACAAATATGGTGTGATATTTATAATAGTTTTAGGTTTTTAGTATTGTCCTAAAGATTTTAATAATACCAATTTCTAAATATAAATTTTTACTATAATGAAGTGGTGTGCTCTCAAAGTGAAAATAGTGTGGGATCTAGAAATAAAAGTGTCTGTCTTCGCTTTGAGAGCACACCACTTCATTATAATAAAAATTTATATTTAGAAATTGGTATTATTAAAATCTTTAGGACAATACTAAAAACCTAAAACTATTATAAATATCACACCATATTTGTTTTTTCATTAATCATAATAAACCAAAATAAATACGTATATTTCTCTCTCACTCTACAAAATTCCAACCTTAACGGACATTACACGTCTAAGGCACAGTCAGACCTGACTCTTAGCTCAAGAGTATGAAATGAATGGAGGTTGTTTTGAATTACCAAAATAAGCGAATCTATTACAATAATGAACCACAAGGTAGCTAACCAAGAATCAATGAAATCTTTATATTAAACAAGATACAAATAATGAAAATAACAGGACTTATTAGAATCCACGTTAAACATGTAGAACGTTGAATGTAGAAAGAGTTAGAAGCCTCTTCACTCAACATGCTACTCTGTGAAGAAAATAAAAAAGAAAATAGTTCTTCAAATACACAGATCTGGATCCTGCAGTTATAAGCAACACTACCCTCAACAAAATCTTCGAGTTTCTACTAAATAAATAATGGATTAAATTGAAATTGGATACAAGGAATAAAGCCAATCACCTAAATCCATCACTCAACTTATGGATAATTTTTCAACCATCAGACCGGAATTTGATTTAACTCATAATTCCCGTATACGTGAAATTTTGCATTACCGTAATGTTACTTTTTGGTAGGTTTTAACCCTTTGAGGGCAGTCTACTTCAATTGTGTGCAAAACACTCCAAAGAGAAAGGAGAAAAAGATTTTTATTGAATGCCAAGGAAGGCAGCAACTAGGGGTTACTTTGGTAGCACATTATAAGCTCGAAAGTAGCACCACTATGTTGCCTTCTTTGGCATACGAAATGAAGTAAAAAGCGTGAGTTACTTACAACTTTTTTCAGAGTGTCAATCTTACTTCTAAGTGGTTCAAATTACGTACAGAAGTTTCACTGCCACTTTTATTGATAACATAAAAAAGTGTGATTATTTAGATTTTATACAAGCATAATAACAAGAAACGTATCCAATTTGATATACTCACATTGCTGTTTGATCTCTAAACATTCTTTAATGCATGATAAAAATTGGATTAAAAATTACATAAACTTAATAATTAGCCCAGTAGCCAGGTGGTTTTTGGTCCGAATAAGTGAGGAAGTTTTGATTTTTTGGGAATCGATAGATTTTAGTGTCCTATTTAACATACTAGATTTGCCCCTTCGTATCTTTGCCGCTCGCGCCGCCATATTGCTAAGATGGCGCCCAAAACGGGTTTTTTCAAAATATCTCGCTTCTGGTGCCTCCTAGTGCCAAAACAAATGAATTACAAATTAAAGAAGAGGAAATTTGCTATAAGAAATGTCTTATGCATTTTTCTCATAAGTTTGATAGTTTAGGCGCTACAGGCGATTCATTGCAGGTATGTATGTAATCGCTTGTATTTATTTAATTTTGCGCATCTACATTAGCTTTGTTTGATTCTATATTAGTTTTCATGGATAGGTTCGGCGCTACTACTTTAATAGTCGTAATCACAGCACTTTTTAGGTGGAACTTTATTTATATATTTATTTATGTACGGTATATTGTTGTAATTTGCGTCTGTATTATTGCTGCTTATAGAAACGTACCAAATGGGAAAAGGTAAACCATTTATACATTTCTGTACATTTTTTGCGTTGTTTAGGATCCTCTACTTTTGGAACATCCTGCATACATTTACACATATAAATATTCGGTTTATTTGATTAAAAGTGTTCAGTTCGTGTCCAGGATTACATTTGTTTCAATGAAAAATATGATCAAAATACTGACTCGAGAAAAATCGACAAATTTTCTTTAATTGAGTTAGGTATGGATTGTACTTAAGCAAACCGAATTTTCATGAAGCGAGCTAGTTTTATTCTGATTTTAAATAAGTAGAAATTTGGATTAAAATAAGAAATATCTTAAATTGAAGCACATAATTCTTAATTTAATCATTTTATTCATCTTAAAATAATATTTTTAAAGCAATGTAAATGCATGTTAAAACATTATTTTAATCAAAAACGGTACAGCTGAGTACAAATCCATTTTTATGTAAAAAAATTTAAAATTTCAGATCCTTGCTGAAATTTTCAATAAAATGGCCACACAAAAAATATTGCAGTATTTACCCCACAGCCCCCCGTTTCAACATTGTGAGAAATAAAAAGTTTAATATATGTGAAATGTTTCATTTAAGTACGTAGGTATAAACGTTTTAAAAATATTTCGTAGCTCTTCGGTTAAGGAGCAACTTTGACCAAGGATCTGAAATTTTGAAATTTTTTACATAAAGATGGATTTGTGTCAGGGCAGTCAGCTGTACCGTTTTTGATTAAAATAATGTTTTAACATGCATTTACATTGCTTTAAAAATATTATTTTAAGATGAATAAAATTATTAAATTAAGAATTAAGTTCTCAATTTAAGATATTTCTTGTTTTAATCCAAATTTCTACTTACTTACTTAAAATCAGAATAAAACTATCTCGCTTCATGAAAATTCGGTTTGCTTAAGTACAATCCATACCTAACTCAATTAAAGAAAATTTGTCGATTTTTCTCGAGTCAGTATTTTGATCAGTTCGTTTCCAGGATTACATTTGTTTCAATGAAGAATATGAACACTTTTAATTAAATAAACCGAATATTTATGTGTAAATGTATGCAGGATGTTCCGAAAGTAGAGGGTCCTAAACAACGCAAAAAATGTACAGAAATGTATAAATGGTTTTCCATTTCCCATTTGGTACGTTTCTATATGCAGCAATAATACAGACGCAAATTACAACAATATACCGTACATAAATAAATATATAAATAAAGTTCCACCTAAAAGGTGCTGTGGATACGACTATTAAAGTAGTAGCACCGAACCTATCCATGAGAACTAATATAGAATCAAAAAAAGCTAATGTAGAGGCGCAAAATTAAATAAATACAAGCGATCACATACATGCCTGCAATGAATCGCCTGTGGCGCCTAAACTATCAAACTTATGAGAAAAATGCATAGGACATTTCTTATGGCAAATTTCCTCTTCTTTAATTTGTAATTCATTTGTTTTGGCACTGGGAGGCACCGGAAGCGAGATATTTTGAAAAAACCCGTTTTGGGCGCCATCTTAGCAATATGGCGGCGCGAGCGGCAAAGATACGAAGGGGCAAATCTAGTGTGTTAAATAGGATACTAAAATCTATCGATTCCCAAAAAATCAAAACTTCCTCACTTATTCGGACCAAACCCCCTTTTCTTCGACCTGGCTACTGGGCTAAATTGTATGTTTAGAGATGAAACATCCAATGTGAGTGTATCAAATTGGATACGTTTCTTGTTATTATGCTTGTATAAAACCTAAATAAAGTCATTTATAAACAATGCATATCAAGCAAAGAAAGAGAATTGTAAAAAAAAATAATAAAAAAAGAGTTTCCTAACAAACTAAAAATTAAGTTCTGTCCGAATATTAAAATGAAATATCGTGAAATTGGTTGATTTATGTTACATTATGAACAAAGTACTCGTTGTTCATAATGTCATCCGAGTCAAAAATACTTTTGATTGCAGTTGTCACAAACAAATGAGCCGTCGCTCCATTGCAAATTCCGCATATCTATTTCCTGCACTCCACGTAAGAAATCCATTCCGATCCTTGATAAGTCTTCGAATCTATTGTGCAAATGACAGAAGTCTGTTTTCTTGGTCTTTGCGACTCTCTTTAGCTGTTTCTTTAACTGGTGCATTTTTATTGGCAGTTGAAACATCACTTTCTTCATCACTAGCTACTACTAGATATTTATTTCTGTAATCCAGACTGTCCACTCGGGCTATAGTTCCAAGTGTCAGTGACTCATCTGCGCTAAGTTGTTTCCTGGTTACACTTTCTTGCTAGGCACGCTTACGAACAACATTTTTCTCCTTATCGGAACCGCGCATATCCTGTAGAATGTCAATTCAGTTTTGATTAAGATTTTCTTGGACTTGGTTGTCTTATGATAGGTCATCAAA
Source organism: Rhagium mordax (assembly GCA_963680705.1). Taxonomy (NCBI): domain Eukaryota; kingdom Metazoa; phylum Arthropoda; class Insecta; order Coleoptera; family Cerambycidae; genus Rhagium; species Rhagium mordax. The sequence continues at coordinate 104,638,253 of OY796656.1, read as the reverse complement.
AGGCCAGAGTGTGGAAAAATGTTCCTTTGGTATGGAATCATTAAATCTGCTTTCTTTGCGCCATTTATCTAGAATTTCTCTTCGCTTGTTGTTCATAGGAGCAAAGACTGCAACATCAAGAGGCAAAAAAACTTTTGTTTGTTTTTTGTGTATGTTTATACGAAATTATGACTAGTTTAAAACACATGACAAAATCAATTCTCCTGTCTCTATTTCAACAACGTATACAAGACCAATACTATATCCTAGCAAACACTAGAAACAATAAATTACAATATGAATTGCGACATTCCAACAAATTGTTCATTTAAGCACAAACATAAATACAGTCAGATATTGTGATTTAAGAAAATAAAGCTTATTCGAAGTTGTCCAATATCTATTTATATATTATTCAACTCAGTTCGACTGTATTTCCAAGTCATAACGATTTATGTAAATAATGATGTGTATGTTACATCCCAACGCTGCTTTTTCGAATAATGAGTTTTTTCATTTGAAGCCTAAAGCTACTTACGATACGTAAATAAAAAGTGAAGTTTTCAGCTATTTTTGTTCACAGCTTTGTGAACATTAGATATAAATTGTTCAGACGCGTTAAATAACAACTTAATACCTTGGCTTAATTAGAAAACTGCCACAATAATAATATATTGACTTCTCTTTACGGTAAAGAGTAGTGGTTTGAGAATAGTGTGTTGAATATAAGATCGACTTGTCCGAGCTGTTTTTCCACAATCCTTGGTTTCAGAAATAATATATAGGTATTTTATTCGTTATCTCTGCAAGGCCCCGTATGTCATTGTAGACTTATATATACATTTATTTATAAAGCAGGTCTGAATCCACTGTCAGTAACACTTAACATAAACAACAGCTTAAAGTACTTTTCGTTCCAGCATGGCTAACCACTTTATTCTTTAAATTTTAAATGACTTTTCCAAATCAAATTATCTCAAATCAAAGCCTAATACATGGATCTTGAGTGCGTTCGGTTTGTTTTTAGTCTGTTTTCATGATTTTTTTACCACGTAAAAGTTGGTATTGTAATACGCTTCCCGTATTTCTTATGGTCATCATGGTCACCATGGTGCGAATGTCTTCACCATTTTCAGTAAAAACATTTCTTGTTTCAAACACATGCGTTTGAAAATTAATTGATGCTCATTTTTTTATTTTTTATTTTTTTTACAATTCTCTTTTTTTGCTTGATATGTATTGTTTATAAATGACTTTATTTAGGCTTTATACAAGCATAATAACAAAAAATATATCCAATTTGATATATTCACATTGATGTTTCATCTCTAAACATACAATTATTAAGTTTATTGGATCTTCTTTAATGCATGATAAAAATTGGATTAAAAATCACAAAATTCAAAATGTATTTTAATTGATCTCTCAGTCTCTCGGTATAAATCCTTAACGTAAAATGCCCGTACCTGTTCAGTAACCTTAAGTAATAGATAATGTAGATATTTTGGAATAACGTGGTTGATAGAAAATGTAATTAATAAATTGTTACTTTTCTTGCGACTAGCATTAATAGCAATATCTACATCATTATACTAACACGAGGTGTTGGTTTAAATATCAAGCAATATGGATTATTTGGGGAAATTTATTAATTTGGTTCTCCGCTTGAGAAGTGGACGAAACTAAAGGAAACTTTATTGAATAAACATTAAAACATAATTTAGTATCAAGAGCTAGAATTACAAATTTATAATTAAATTTAAATTTATAAATTAAAATTTATAAATACTAATAAGCTAAATAAGAACTTTTTGTCAATTGGCTACTTTAATTTACTTTTTCCGCGTTCCAGGCCAACATCTGTTTCTTTTATAAGAGGGTGTCTCTCCGTATAAGAAATCGTTACCAATTAATTATTCGAGGTTTGTGCAATTATTACGTTAAATTTTTTTGCACAAAAAACTCTCTCTTGGTGTAAATTAGTTTACTAATAAAGAAAGTCAAAATATAGTGAGAATAGAGGAAGAGAGCTTGTGAAAAGAGAATTTATATCATTACATAAAAACGAGGAACGTAATCTAAAAGAAGGATCACTTACTTTTATTTGTGACTAGTCGTTACTGCCATATTATTTTATACTATTTGGTGTGTATTACGTGGATCGACATATTAATGTATTTTTTCAAATATTTGTTTACTTAGTGGAGAAATCGCTTTTTTTTCAAATGTCCAACTAGTAATTCAAAAAACGATGCGCAGAAAGTAAAGGAGGTAGCCGAAAGAGCATCAGAATAACTACGAGACTCGTTGAGTGCGGTCTATTTGTTTCATTCATTGTTCTTTGTTGTTTGAAATTCAATTAGTTATTCTAAAATAAATCTGTGTTTTTGGTCATTTGCGTGTTTTTTTTCTTTTCTTAAGTAAAAGCCAACATTCATTACGAGTATATTATAATAATAAAATAAAAATAATATTAGGTATATTCATATTTTTGTCGTCTCATTTAATCTCTTTTATCATTTTCGAAGTTTGTGAAAGTATATGGGACCAAGGCTTTTTTAAACCTTTCATCCTATTTAATACACCAGCAATTCAAGCACACGTATCATGCATTTTCTTGTATGGGTATTAATTATTGCTTGAGTAACATGTCTTCTAATAGTGCCGACTACTATTTCTCTACATTTGCACAAAATCAACCGGCAGGTGTCTAATGAGAAAAAAGTCGATGGATACAAAATTTAGTTTTTTAAAACAAATGTTTTGCAAATCACGAAATTCTGACGTTATGGAGCAAAACTCACTTTCACTTTCGTTTTCCCAAACACAATCAGACGTAGACGCAGAGGCCTCCCAAACAATCGTTACTTATAATTTTACACTTGTAACGACCTGTGCGGACGTGAACTGTCACGAAACTCCGCCTTGGTCGCGTGCCAACAAAAACAACAATCATCTTTCTCGCTTTAATGTAGGCGGTTTAAAAGACGGAAGATGTGATGTGATAGACATTGCCTTCCCTCATGTCGCATCTTACCGCGCATCTCCCGTCACTACATCTATTTCTCACACCATAGCTAAATCTTTATTCGCCCATATGAACAAGTAAAATTTACCCTTACTTTACTAGAATCTATTATATCTTCACAAGAAACTATACCTATCAATTAGATCTAAATGTTCTATATCAGAATTCCATGCTGGACATAATCAGGATCAATAAATGTAACAATGCAAGTTGCAGGCTGGACGAAATAATAAAATCCACACATCTAAGACCATGCATCAGCACAAAAATTCGAAGCTTCCCCCACCATTAGACTCGGTATACTGCGGTAATGCCTAGAATATTACAAATTTTAAAGGAGTGTAACACATTTTAAACACATGTGTACTCACAAATGAATATTGGCAAATGTTTGATGATGCCAAGCATAAATAGAATTAATGTACAAGGAAATATAGAGAAGCAGAAGGGCATGGGCATATAATACGTTCTATCATGTAATATTTCTACATTAAATAATGATCTCTTGTGTTAATTTACAATACGAGGACCAGAAAACATAAATGGAAAAATTCAATGTGTGCAACAGGAACTGTCGAACATGTATGTACGTATGTGAATTTTTAATTTTGTCATTTCCCATTTGGTTTGGTTTCCCTATTTAGCTGTTATAAACTACGGCTTCCTAGAACCAACCACAACTAATTATTCAACAATTTTGATCATATACGTATAGACAGACATTCTTCTAAAAAAAATGAATTTTTTGGTGCTCTGGAAAATGAACATTTCGTTATTGCTAAATTATAACACACTTATAAACACCTGATATTTTGTGGTTACAGTAAAAAAGATTAAATGTACATACATACATAATACATAATTGGTACATACTTATAGATATTATATCTAACGCATAGATTACATCTCTAGTCTTTATCTGATTGGTGTAAAGCCAATTATTAAAAGTTTTGATTTATGTTTACGCCAATTACACTTATATGAACTATCATCGTAGCTAAATATAGAATCCATATAATATAATAATACAACAATAGTGTATGGTTCTTATTTTATTAATGTCAAGAAAAATTATTTTTAAATAAATTCTCAGTTAATTACATAAGACATAAAATAAAAGATACGAGACTAAAGTAGAATTATTTTAAACGATTTCGATAGTTGCCATGTCCGGACTTTTATTATTTTATAATTCAATAAACTGCCAATAAATGAATCCACTTTCGATTCTGATATGACTTAAGAAAATAAAATTTTTATTAGTGAGTGTACAGTACCTGATCCGTCATGACGAGCGCCAAGACTACGGATGATATTTTTGTGTCCTGCTCTACACAGATTGTTCCCTGAAAATAAAACAAAATCCTCACTCAGAATTTATTCTTAATATTTATCAATAGTTTTGGTTTGTGTATCATTATTTGTGTAAGATTTTTGTTTCGACTTATTTTCAAAAATCCTAACTACTGGGTGTAAGAAATATATTTCTAAATTTGTATCGTGCATTTTTGTAATATCAATCATATTTCCTGAATTCTTATAAAGTATGAGTGTATGAGTATTATGGTAAACAATAAATCCATAAACTTAATAGGAGTTTGACTACTACTATAATCAGATCTCATAAATTAGAAAATTCGTTATATTTTTAGCCATAATTTTGATGTGTAGATATCATTATCTATCGACTTAATATGAGCTAAAGTTATGTTCCTAAATTACATAATTTCTGAATCATTTTGCCAGTAGTTTATACATCACATAATAGAAACTTAATTAATCTTAATCTAACGAATTCCTGCCTCTGGCGGCAACGGACTTTTTACAGCTTGTTAGTGCCCTATTGTCTCCAATTTTCATATTATCAATGGTTCAGCCCATAATTTTCACGTGCGCTTCACAATTCCTAATTCAGGACAAATCATATTATTTACGGTACAGGAGTGTTCAAAATACATTTCCATTAGGTAATATCTAGTCGAAAATATTTCCGCCAACGAGTGCTTATGAATTATATGTATAAGGTTATTATAAAAAAAATTGACAGCAAGTATTCAACACAATAATTATATATTTTCAATTTTACTAAAAAAAAAATGTTTTTTAAAAATATCTAGTGGGCTTTCAGTTTGTCTAAATTACTAATAACAAGGTTCTTCACTCAACGGATTCACCTATGGTTTTTATTTAAATATTTATTATTCATCAAGTTTAATTATATTAGGGGTTCTACGTCCACATTAATGAGGTAGGTACTTAATTTTCACTTTTCCTTTATACTTTTGCTCAATTTCGTTCGGCACACTTTTTCCACACCGCTACAGCATAATCACATTATTTTCTACTCTCGACGTCGTTTTTTTCTTTATTTTGTGTATTAATATATGTAATAACCGCTTTTCATTGTTTTTAGCCCGTCAATTTTTTATAATTTACATTTAAAATGAAGTTTTAATAATTTTAAAATACATAGTAGTATTTTTTTATTTAAAATTATGTTTTGCAGATACATTTATACATTTATTGTCATCATCAAAATGCAAGCAAAATTAAGTAGCTACTTATCAATTCAAAATATGAAGAAAATACGAGTGTAGACTGTAGAGGAAGCCTTAATAAAGGTAATTTCCGTCGATTTACAGTATGAGAAAAGAACATCCTTAACTGAATGTTATATCTTGCGTTAAGTTGAAATTTTATGCGAAAATTAGAGAAAACTGTTAAATACAAAATTGTGGAAGTTTCTTCAGAGGTAATATACAGGGTGAATTTGAAATACACTGGATAATTTTAATCCGTTAAGCTCTATGGTCCGTAAAAATTCTTAAAAATAGTCATTTGTAAAATAAATGAAATACAGCGAAGAAAACAATTTTTGAATATTTATTAAATATTCACGACGCTCCTGCCTGAGCAGAACAGCTGATGTGTGTAGCGACATAAATGCCTGTACCCCCACTCTTCTTAGCTATCGTGTTGTTGTATTGGCGTAGTTCAGCCTGTGCATCCATGATATCGAGTGTGAATTTTTCCTAGTGTTTTAGATTTCAGTTTTGTGTTCGTAGCTACCACGTTGCCCGCGTAGTTCAGCCTGTGCATCCATGATGTCAATTGTGAGTTTTTCCTAGTGTTTTATATTTCAGTTTTGGTTTTACTTGGTAAACACTGCGAACACTGCGTAGAGGTATTTGTTCGTAACCAAGTCAATGTCAAGTTCACCGGTCAGTGTATCCCCAGTGGGACGAGTTTAGGGTTTTTGTGTTGAAACATTAACCATGAAATTTTGAAATTAAAACACTGCGAATTCATTAATTATGCTATAAGAAATTACAGATTAAAAATATTCAGTGTATTTTAAATTCACCCTGTATAATTATACAGGGTGATTCACGTTGACCGCCTATTAGAAGTATCTCGAGAAAAAAAAAGATATCGATTTGAAATTTTGGTTATGGTCCTAAATGGGTAGGATCTATTTAATGAAAATATTTTCAAAGTGGTGGCATTTCCGGTTATACCGGAAGTTGACCCTAACTTTGTTATTTTAAATGAGATGCCCCATTTTCAATTTTTTTTTAGATTCCTCGAAAAATTTAAAGGTCACTTTATTAAAGGTTCCCTATGTCTGAAATGAATATTTTCTGAGATATTAATTTTTTTCCCAAAATATTGACGGAATAGTTGTATAATGTAAAAATCAATATCTCAGTAACAATTAATGATAAGACGTTGAATTTTTTATTGAGGTAAGACAAGGTATTGGAGCTATCCATCATGTAATAAAATTGTCAAAATCTCAACTGCAAAGTTTCTAAAATTAACGATATCTATCGACCTCATAGAAACAGCAATAAGTCATTTTTTTTAAATGGAACCATATCTAATTAAATACACCAAACGATCTAAACATGTATCATGTTCCTATACCCAAAATGTATGATTCTTTAGATATTTGCGATTTTCTATTTGATCGATGAAAATTGAAGAGTATGCTTTGACTTTGACTGTGGACGAAACAAAATACAACAAACTAAACAAATATGACAGCTAATACGTAACTCGTGTTATTGTTTTTCATTATAAATATTCTGTATTTATTTATTTATTTATTTATTTATTTACCAAACTCAACAGGACACGAGTCCCAATTACAGAGTCTGAAAAATACACTAAGTATTTCAATGAAATGATATAAATATTTCCTAATGAGAGTTACGTATATAGTTATTATATACTGATTTTATATCCTTAATTGTACAACAAAAAATATCGAATTTATCCTGCATTAGATTATAATTATTACATACTACGTTAATAGGAGAAAATTTTAGTAGATTGGTACGAAAATTTTTTATATGAAATGTTTGATGGAGTCGAGTTGATTTAGAGGGAACATGCAGATCTATGAGCTTTAATAAATCAAAGCAATCTAGTTTGTTATTTATTGCTTTATATAATAGTAGAATTCCATGCATCTCCCGTCGAGTTTGAAGTAAATTAAAAGAAAATCTATTTAGTAGTACATCATTGTCAATTCCAAGAGGTGGATAAATATTATCTTCGATGTAGCATAGGTATTTTAAGAATTTTCTTTGAACTTTTTCTAAGTGATTGATATGAATTGCACAGTGTGGACTCCAAATTATATCGGCATATTCCAGTTTACTTCTAACAAATGTATTAAATAAAAGTGTAAATGTATGAGCATTATTAAAACCTTTAGTATTTCTTATTATAAATCCTAATGATTTAATAGCAGAAAAAACAATACTGTTTATATGAGAAACAAAGGTCATTTTACTGTCAAATGTCACACCCAAGTCCTTAAAACTATCAACCCTTTGTATAACACAATTATTTATTTTATATTCACTGATGAGCAGATTAATACGACGTGAGTAAGTAACAACATTACATTTTTCTACGTTTATAGGTAGTTTGTTTTTGCAACACCAATTATAAATACTCTGCAAGTCTAATATAAGGAGTTCAACATCATCAAGACAATTAATTTTATTATAAATTTTTAAATCATCAGCATAAAGCTGATACTGACAGTGTAAGTCTATGACAATATCGTTGATAAAGATATTAAACAGAAGAGGGCCAAGTACTGATCCTTGGGGTACACCTGATTCCGCGGTAAATTCGGCAGACTTGAAACCATGGTAATACACATATTGTAATCTACTGTCTAGATATGAATTAAAGAATGAAATAAATTCGTCTGATAATCCGAAGGTCGTTAATTTATTTAGCAAAATACCATGGTCAAGCCTGTCGAATGCCTTGGAAAAATCAGTGTAAACGACGTCAACTTGATCACCCCCATCCAATACTTCACAGAGATACTGACTAAGGCACAATAGGTTTGTAGTTGTAGACCTGCCTGGCATAAACCCATGTTGGTTAGAGCATATTTTGTTTTTTATATTAGGAAAAATATAGTCGTACAGGACAAGTTCAAATAATTTTGAAATATTGTTTATTATTGTGATAGGGCGGTAATTTTTTATATCTCCTTTACTATTTTTTTTATAAACAGGGCAAATTTTGGACATTTTCCACAGACTGGGAAAGCTGCCACTAACTAAGGATAAATTAAAAATATATGATAAGGGAAGAGAGATGACTGATATACAATCCTTTACGAAAAATGCAGATAATCCATCCGGACCAGCTGTGAATTTTGCTTTTAGTTTTTTACAACTTTTTATTATTGCTGCCTCAGAGATAGTAGGAATAAAAATATTTCCCATTTTTAAAACATGTTCATTATCGACTTCAGAATTAACCGTGTTTGACTTTGTATATGCTGACTTAAAATATTCTGCAAATTTGTCTACTATACTTTGAGGGTCCTCATATGAAACATTGTCATAAGTCATAATGTTGGGTATGGAACTAACCTTGGATTTGGTATTAATATACGACCAAAACATTTTTGGATTATTTTTCAACTTGTTCTCAATGTCTTGCAAATACCTTTTATGTGCCTCATCAATATCTTTTTTTATTTTTGGTCTAATTTCCTTATAATTTTCATGAAAGGTATAATTCTTAGTTTTATATTTATTCCAGAGTTTGTTTTTAAGTTTAAGATTCCTAATTATATTTTTAGAAAACCATGCAGGATATTTATCTGATCTTGCATAAGTTTTTGGGACGTATAGAGATATTTTCTCATAAATAATATCATAAAATATTTGTAATGCTTGGTCACTGTCCTTGATATCAAATAAGCAATTCCAGTCAATACAACATAGACTATTATATAGTGATAAGAAATCGGCTCTTTTAAAATTAAAACTAGGAATTGAGTTATTTGAAAAAGTAGTTACATTTGTACTAAATTCACATATTATATCTAGAGTTGGGTGATGTAAATCTTCTTTTAACTCATGACCATCTGATTTTGTTACCGAACACCGAACAGTTAATATTACTTAAGATTAAGTCTAAAATTCTATTATTATTGTTAGCAATAAAATTGTACTGCTTTAAGTTGAGGAAGTCGCATAAGAGTTCTAATTGTTGCACCCTAGGTGATTTTTCTATCAAGTTTAGACTTTCGCGGTAATCTGATATGTTAAAATCACCCATTATGACAATATTATTCCCATAGACCCAATACAAATTGGTAAGTTCATCAAAAAGAGATTCATAAATATCAAGAGCTGCATTTGGAGGTATGTATGCACAAAAAACTATTAAATGTTGTCCATTATTGAGTGAAATTTTTAAAGCAATGAGGTCCACAGAAGGTAGACTTTTATTAATTAAATCAAGGGTCATTGCAACAACTGTAAAGGATTTATCAACTGCAATTAATACACCACCACCCCTACTTAAATTTAATTCAGCAAACTTCCTATCAGCCCGAAAAACATTAAATTTATTGCAAAATAATTCTGTATCAAGAACATTTGAGGTTAGCCACGTCTCACTATATGCTACAATATGATAATCAAATGCATGTATTGTGTCTTATTGTGGAGAAAATGGCAAATAATTACTCAAACTCAGATATTTTTCATTTATTTTACATTCACGGACAATGTGACAGAATAATTAGCAGAACATTTAATGAAATATATCCTGAATTGCCATCAATAAACCCAAAACAATAACACGAGTTACATATTAGCTGTCACATAAGGCTTGTTCTGGTTCTCATTAGAACAGTTCTGGATCAGTCCCCGTCATGCACAATGAAGAAACAACCATGCGCTGTGTATTGAAATTGGTAATTTTTTACATTGCCCAAGACGGGAACGGTTTTAGGACTGCGAGAATTTTGAACCAGAACAAGTCTATTTGTTGAATTTGTTGTATTTTGTTTCGTCCACAGTCAAAGTCAAAGCATACTATTCAATTTTCATACGGCACTCTTCAATTTTCATCAATCAAATTAGAAAATCGCAAATATCTAAAGAATCATACATTTTGGGTATAGGAACATGATACATGTTTAGATGCGCATTTTTTCTCGCTATCAATTGGTGTATTTAATTAGATATGGTTCCATTTAAAAAAAATGACTTATTGCTGTTTCTATGAGGTCGATAGATATCGTTAATTTTAGAAACTTTGCAGTTGAGATTTTGACAATTTTATTACATGATGGATAGCTCCAATACCTTGTCTTACCTCAATAAAGAATTCAACGTCTTATCATTAATTGTTACTGAGATATTGATTTTTACATTATACAACTATTCCGTCAATATTTTGGGAAAAAAATTAATATCTCAGAAAATATTCATTTTAGACATAGGGAACCTTTAAGGAAGTGACCTTTAAATTTTCCCAGGAATCTAAAAAAAAATTGAAAATGGGGGCATCTCATTTAAAATAACAAAGTTAGGGTCAACTTCCGGTATAACCGGAAATGCCACCATTTTGAAAATATTTTCATTAAATAGATCCTACCCACTTAGGACCATAACCAAAATTTCAAATCGATATCTTTTTTCTTTCTCGAGATACTTCTAATAGGCCGTCAACGTGAATCACCCTGTATATATCCAGAATTATTACGTGCTAGTGGAAACTACGTCAGTGTCAATGTCACTTAGGTATTAACATTCTAACCCCCTTCAAAAAATTAGAAAATAAACTATGCAACTCGAGGTATACCCATAAACTGAAAAATTATGTGAACTACCTTAATATTAATTTTCACAGTTTATTGTTGGTGACTGTACATTTATAAACTTTAATCATCCTTCAAAATACATAAATCCCAAACTTTATTTAAAATATTTGTAACAAAAAAAATAGTATACGAGTATGTCTGAAACTGGTTACTTAGTCATATTTAAGAAAAAGTTATTTAATAAATAATAATCTACAGAGTAAAATTGTTTATATAACTTATTTGTATAATTGTATCTTTAGGATTTACAATCGTCTGTTCTATGGCGATTTAATCTGAATTAGAGATTAACGCCTTAAGTTTCATGATGCAATCATAATTATGATTGAATCATTTTCATTTAAACAAACAAATACTACTGTACTCGTTTATATTGTATGCTTTATTATCAGATTGGCAGGAAGTCAGTAGCTGTTAATTTGTTAAAAACAATACGGATATATTATTTTAGAGAAAAAAAACGTTGAATGTAATACAAATTCGTGGAAAATATTGACGTCCAAACGTAGCTAAAAATAAAAATATTAAAGAATAAAGAACTCAGTATTAAAAAGTGTTTTAAAAAATGTTTTCCAAAAATATTGTCTTAGCCATCTCTCAAGTCACCGAAGTAACCACCGGAAAACCCTAAGATTGAGCATTATGAGGCCCTACAGTTGGTTGTGGAGTTCGAACCACATCTAGGAAATCGACAGTTTCTTATCCATCTAGATTTAATCATTTCTTCAATATACTTAATTAATTCGAACAAAATTTTTGGTTTTGACCATACCCATATGAAAGGTAAGGGTTAAGTTATAGTTTTTTGTTGTAAATGTATCTACCACCTTAAGTTCCCTGTAACATATATATAATTTAAAAAGAAAGAATGCTACCCTGTCAATACAAGTTTTGTTGTAACTTCTGATAAAATCTAAAATTTAAAAATATTTTCCGTATCAGTTCTAATTAATTTGTTAATGAGCAGGCATGATTATAATCACCAATACAATTAAAACGAGATATGAGAAAGCTCCTTGTGTTCGTCTTCGGAAGGTAACCGAGGCGACAATCAGCTGTGTTTCGCTTTGTACGTATTTTATATCGTAATTATAACTGAACTATAAACTGAAATTATAACCTATTGCCTGAGCGTAAAAATATTGATAAAATGTACGTAACGCAAAAATACTTTTACCTTCCTATTTTGTTGACCTTTTGTTGACGTTCAAGATGTACGAGTATATACGTTTGTTATTTTCTCGAAAATTGAAAATGATTTGTTGACGTACCTATTCGTACCGTGACCATTTTGCAGATTTATCAAATATTTTCGAGGTAGGTATGGTTAAATCCCTATGATTCTGTGTCAGCAGAAAATAATCATCATCTCAATTGAGTTCCTGGCAATTTTGGAAGCAAACTGACTTAATTTTCTTTGATCAAAATACCAAATTTTGTGTTCAGCATATATTGAGTCCGTTAATTCAGTAATTTCACGATGACAAGTTCACTCGAGGACATTTCATTTTTTGCAAGCAATTTACCTCGACAGAATAGTGAATCAAAATTTATGGCCATCCCGATATCCCTCCTTCCGACTTAAAACATTGGGTTTATCAAAACAACCCACAAAATCTCAGAAGAATGTATGTTTGTAATTTTTGAGGAAAGCAACAGCATTACACAACGTTTTAGGAAATTGAACATATGAGTGCTCCGTAAGTTTACAGAATTGAAACCAACATTTCTAGCAATTACTAATTATTTAGTATAAATACTTTTCAGTTTCCTTTCTATCCTAATCTTGCGTTAACTTTCATTCTAAATAACAGCCAAATCACGGTATAAAATAGTCTAATCAAAGACATACGTTCGAAATTAAGTGTTTTTTTTCTTCTTTTCTCTTTTGCGTGATATAGTAAATCACACTTTCAAATATATTTGACATAATATATGTATTTCTAATACATGACAAAACACACGTGAAAAATAGAATGTCAATTTTATTCGCTACTAGAACAATAACTTGTTATTGCACAATATACTGATAAAATATTCATATCCTCCAGGATTAATGTTTTGTTTTTATTAGATCTGCCAACGAGTAATCAAGGTTCAGATGAAACTGATATGAGTTTGGAAATTTCTCTTTTAATAATAATAATACTTTATTTGCCCAATTAATACTAAAAATTGTAAAAAAATCAAATCAATTAAAATTGTTTGCTACTTTACCACTACGATTACGATTATGAATACAATTACGGCTATTTTAGAGCAGGCGACAAGAAACACTCCATTTTAAAAACCGTTAGGATTGATTCGGGTTTATGATTTACATTCAGAAAGATGTAAAGAATGAAATTCTGAAGGCTGCCAGACAAAATTAGTGGAAGTCTTTTTTTTCATCCCCATTTAGAAGTTATTGATGAAATCGCTGTAAGCAATATAAGAATATCCATATAGACGGCAACCTTGTCGTAAAGTTTTTTCAAATGCATTTCGAAGGCTCCGTAAATGTGGAATTAATGAACGTCGTAGTGGAGGTCCACATCCTCAGCACACTGTTGCACAAGAAATTTTCATTATTGATGCAGCACTTGATGATCCAACCAGTACTAGAAGAATTTCCACATAATTTTGTTTGAATAACTATTTTATCGAGAAGTTTTACATCCGCACCACTAAAAAAGAGTTCATCACTTGCAGCCAGGCGACGAGGTACAGCGGTTAGCATTTTGTCATTGGTTACTTGAACAGAATGAACAAAATCCTAACTTTATTAGTGACACGCTTTGGACAGATGAATCAATGTTTACGTGGAACGGAATTGACAATTATGTCATAACGAGCATACGTGGTCTTTACAAAATCCACACGCAGTTAGAATTAGAGGTTTTCAACAATGATTTTCGATAAACACTTGGTGTGGTATTTTGAATGGACAACTGCCTCCTATTCAAATTTTGCCTCATCGTTTAAATGCTGCCGCATTCCTAGCGTTTTTAGAAAATTACTTGCAAAATTTATTAGATGACATTCATATTGCACAATAGAATGTGGTATCAGCATGACGGTGCACCGCCACATACTGGGAGAAACTGATAAAGTGGCTCCAGAATAATTTCAATGGGAGATGGATAGAGAGACGCGGTCGATTCATTGGCCTGCAAGGTCTTCGGACTTTAACCGCAATTAATACTATTGACCAATTAGAAAATAGAATTTTAAATTCAGTACATACTATTCAAAACACTGTAAATTTTGCAGAAGTATACAGTTCTCTTGTTTTGCGTTGCTAGATGTGTATCAATGTAAATGGTGGCATTTTTGAAAATCTACTCTAGTTTATTTACGTTGTAATAACTTTTGTGAAAATGTGTTTCCTTTATTGTTATCATTACAAAGTGTTGAATAAAATTCATAAAGTAATTTTTTTTATATCAATATTTCCTAAACGAAGCCAGATACGAAAAAAAGTTTTTCTTTGTTTTATGCTTGGAATTCGATTTTACATATGACATTTTATTTTGGTAATCCTATTACCAAACACCCTGTTTTTGATATTATCTCCTGATTTAAGTGTTGGACAAGCCTGATATTTTCCATTAAATCGGAAATATCGATGTTTTTAAAGAATCAAGGTTAAACAGTATATACATCAGGGACCTGCGTTGTAGTCTTTTACTTTAAAAGAAGGTATTAAATTCGATCCTGAGGTCATATTATTTTTTTGGCTTTTTTCTCGCATCTTACGTTTCGTAATTATTTCAACAAGGGTTTAGTTCGCTTTGTTAAACCTCTCTTTATTGAATATGGAACTCAATAGACCTATCGACGTAATGAATTGAGACTAACCACTATTTTTAATTTCCAGCATATTTATTAATGGTCCATTGCTCCGAATTTTATAATTATATTTTACTAAAGGGAATTTATTTTAAGAAGAATGAAACAAAGTTTTCAATATCTATGCAAATTGTATTCATATCCTAAATAATTTCACAAGTATTTCTTTTGGTTCTGTTTCAATCTCCCTTAGAGAAGATGTAAAATATTGCATTGAGCATTGTATATTAACTACACGTGTTAGATACATGTTTTGTCTTAACTTCAGCATACCAAAACCAATAAGATATACTTAGATTTAAGCAAGAAAACCATGTGCAAAGTAAATAGTTGATTATAGATGTGCTCGGTTTTATTACTATGATTACTACAAAGAACTTATGAATTTACAAAATATTGTTAGCAAATTGGGAAGATAAAATGTATTCAAAATTGTATAGGAAAATCTAATATAGGACGTTGCACACTATGTATATGAGAAATCCTTAATCTTTGTTCAATCCATCACGAAAATCAGTGTATTCAAGATACATTATCAACTGCACCAAGTCATATCCACATTACTTGAGTGGTTGCAAATACAAAGTAATTCTAAAGTAAACTGCATTCTGTCACGAATGAATTCTACCCTTCATAACGATAAAGTGAAAACTTAGCGAGTACATGAGTCTAAAAATTTTCTCTCATAGACATACCACAATGGAAGCGAAAGACTTTGCGACAATTGCATTTTCTTCTGCATAATTTTGTTTCATAATCACCAATTATTCAAACAAATTTGTAAATCCATTGCCAAACTTCAAACCTTAAATGAGAATCAGACAAACAAATCAGACCATAAATTGTCACATTAACGGTTGGTCAAGGGACTTACAACAACAGAATTATTTTTACAGCAAAAGCACACGATACATACTAGTATATACTTTAATAAAATACGTTATAATTGTAGAAAGGAAAGCTTTGTATTATTCAACTTAATCAAACTTAGAACCAGTCAACTTATACAGTAGGTACAATGACCCAAAAACAGAAAATTTATGGGCACGAGATTATAGAGCATTAAGAATATCAAGATTGACATGTACTCAAGTTGATGAATTGACGTTTAAAAAGTTGAAGATATATTTTTCCTATATTAGAGGAAAAAATTCATTAAAATGTGTTGCTTTCTATCTTTATAAAGAATTTTCATGCCTTCAAAATAATTTTATCATATCATATTGTTTTGTATTGCTGACTTAATTTGTTTACATAATACATACTCCTTATGTTAATGACTCCGATTATTTAATATTAGAAGTATACTAATAAATCATACTTCATTTAAATTTTTATGAAGTATTTAGCTTGAACAGATTAGATTACATGATTTATCCAAAAGTCATGATGTCTAATCCTGATACTATGAAGTATAGTTAAGGACTCTCTACCTGATATATGTATAAGTATCTAGATACCTATAACAACAACTCTGTCATGAGAAAGACACATTTAAGTGCTGTACTCAACAATTATTGTCGATTGCAGTTTTTTTATATTATTTACGTGTCGTCGGCCAATTTCGAATACCTTGTCCTATCACCGTTGCCAAGAGATAAGTTTGTGTAAACACTGGTACCGCAAACCTGGAAATAATAATTTTAAAAAAATAATTAAATGAATAAAATTGTTTATTTTCCCATGGCTAATATTTAATAGATTATAAATTACCAAGAATTTAAATAGAGAACACAAAGTTTTTAAGTATGAACACGTTCCAAATCGTATATGTCTAGACCACATAAAACACATAATGCTGATATATGCAATAGAGGTAACACACTCTTTTTGGGGGTAGTAGCATATTCTTCAGAAAATTGTGTTAAAAAAATGGTATTGAGTAAATTAAGTTAATTAATATGTAATATATTTCTAACCCTCCTGAATTCACTTCGAACTGGGCCCATGTTAGGGATAAGTTGCACCAAATTTCCTTATTTTTATGTAAGTACTAAACTGAAGTATAATAACGTTAATAATTGAAACATTAACATCAAGTATATTTCACAGAAACTGGTTAAACTGATAGATTTACTTTGTACTAAATTAAATAATTTTGTCGTGTTTATTTGACAGAAATCTTTTTATGAATGAATTTGTTAGTTTATTTATTATACAACTTGGAAACTACACGTCAATTTAATTTTTTCGCTTCCTACACATTTCCGAAGCAATATTGTTAGTTTATCTTCAGTCGGAGTGTTGTTTCTACAAAAATAAGGATGGTATGTCGTCAAGTGACACATTTGTAATCTCATTTCAAAAGGAACACAATGCATTTCTTATTTGTAAATATCCCAAGGAGTTAAATGATAAAGAATTAAATACTTTTAAGTGAGCATGGTAGCCGAGTAGAAATGTATTGATACATACTTACCTAAGATCAATGGTTCAATTCCAATCTGAGTCAAATTGAAAATTTGTTACATTTTTTAAACGTTACTTGTGGCATTTCATAAATTTTTTTCTCTTCCATTTCTTTTTTGGGATTTACTACCACGTTTCTTCAAATTCCTATAAAAAAATAGATTTTTCTAAAAAATATTCAAATTAACCAGTCTAATTCCCATTAGTTGTCAAAAAACGGATAGGAATTCGAAGAAATGTGGTAATAAATCCCAAAAAAAACAAAAGGAAGAGAAAAAATGTATTAGCCATGTCCTTCGAATTTAGATGGAAAGGGGACTATCGATGCTGTTCAGACTACACAACAAATTGTAGGGCCGCTTCTCTCTTTACCTAACACGAAATCGTAAGGTTTTCCGGGGCATTGATTAAAAAGTGAAGAAGATACGCAATGCAAATGGTAAAAGCGAGGTCAATTCTGGCGGCGAGATTATCAGTCATTTGCTAGCATTCCTGTGATTCATGTAGTTGTATGCTTTTGATAAACCTGCGTCGTGTCTGGTATATCATTTACGAGATGACTTATATATGATCTAGTGGTAATAGCAATTTAACATTCAGATTCATTTTAGTTTAAAATTATTATCTTAGTATGTTCTCTCTGCCAGCTGTTTCTCAACGTTTGTTTGATTTTTAACCGTCACATAATTTTAAACTAAAATCAATCTGACTCTTAATTTGCATTACCACTAGACTATAAATGATAGATATACTTAATACCAGACACGACACAATTTTTATCAAAAGCGTACTGTCAGCAACCGACTGATAATCTCGCGGCCAGAATTGGCCTCGCATTTTACTATTTGTATTGCGTATCTTCTTCATTCCTTAATCAATGTCCGGGAGTTACTTCATGACCATTTCCACCGTTTTTGTGCTAAGCGGGGAATAGTTATGGATCCCTTAAATTTTAAGGATAGCCTCATCAACATTTAATCGTTTCATAGTTAAGTGAAGAAAGCGTATGACAACGTCGTAAATTAAGATTTATTATGGGGATTTTTGTATTTTTTTCTAGGAATTTCCTTACTTACACATTTTGCTGCATTTTACGTTACGGTAGATTTATTGAAGGTTGTTTCTGTTATTCTAACCTCCAAAATCGTGGTCTTGTGGTAAAGTTTATAATTTATAGTCGAAAATAATGGAACATTCAAGCAGTGATATGAAAAAACGCGTGAGATCAGTGAAACACAGTGTGGAACACATTGTGAAAAATAAAAAGACTGACCATGTTTCAGTGGGAGAAAAACTGCAAGCATGGAGTAAAATAACAGTAGTGTTAGTTTTAGTTTACTCAAAACGTCAAAACGGTAATAATTCAGTTCTTATTATGATTTAGAACAACGACACTTAATTATCACCTAATTTAGTTTTTATTAACACACATTTATCATGATTGTTTAGATAGATGTATATTTACTGCATTTATTAGAACACCTTCTATATTACAGGTGGAATTAATATTTAAGAAATAACAAGTATTAAGCTTTAGCGGCCAAGTTGCCCAGGCAGCCTTCAACATCGGAATGATGCCATGAATCGCTGACTGGCGGCGGCTCCGCGACTTAGTTCCCAAATGTTTATAAACATTAAACACCAGCCGATGTGATTTATATTTTCGTTGCTAACACGGCCTTCCTGACAGGAACTTCGCTCTCGAAGTTATTCGGATGGAACTACTTATCTGTAAATTATAAACAAACACAGCAATTACTTCAATTAGGCAATGTTTCGATTTCTATACTCTCAACATTCATAGTTCTCGCTCAAGTACATGTTCGGTGATCAAAATGCATCAAAACATTATTCAAGAGATTACTGAAAATTGAACTACGGTTTCGGTTTTCAGGCTTGCTCCATACATACGTACGTGACTTTTTACCAGCTAAACGTTTGTTTAATTTTTGTCAAGATAAAACACAGGTCATTCATTCCATTCATTGATGTGTTTGACCTACCACAAGGTATTCAGTATTAAGCAATAAATTTAATTTAAATTGCAACTAGAATTTTAGTTTTCCGTTGGAAAATAAACCAACGTGGACAAAACACACTTTATACACACAGTTTCTCATCTACGTAATTGTTCTGCTGTTCCGTCAGGATCTGCGTCGCTGACGTGATTTGATACAAGGGCTAGTGCATGTCAAAAGCTGCTCTGCTAAATTCGGTGACTATGTGCGGGTTTGTTGTTCCGTCAGATTCTTTCATTCTGACGTGATAAGAATTATTCTTCCATCAGGTTCTGCGACACTGACGTGATCACTATTTACTATCGATGTTCCATCAGGTTCTGCGACGCTGACGTGATTCAAAATTCATACTTCCGTCAGGTTCAATGACGCTGACGTGATTACTATTTACATTCGATGTTCCATCAGGTTCTGCGACGCTGACGTGATTCAAAATTCATACTTCCGTCAGGTTCAATGACGCTGACGTGATTACTATTTACATTCGATGTTCCATCAGGTTCTGCGACGCTGACGTGATTACTCATTGTCTGCTATTCCATCAGGTTCTGCGACGCTGATGTGAATGAATTTTTATTAACCCCTTTTTGTTTTTACTACGGTCATAATTAATCATAAATGAGTACTTACAATCACTCTGCCATGGTTTCACCAGCTTCCATTAAAGAAGCAAATACTCCATGTCGGTCTCGGTCGACCATTCCGAGGGCCATTTACGCAACTGCTCTTTGGCGGCCTTCGTGATTTTATTTTTCCCCAATCGTCGAATTTCATATCGCCCTCCTTGTGTAATTCCAACGATTTCATACGGTCCCATATGTTCGTAACCTATACTCGGGCCAAAAAGAGTAGTCAGTAGAGCAAAAAGTTATCGGCAATTCTTCAAAGCATTTAGCTGTTATGGAATACAGAAGCGGCAGCTCGTTTTACCATATAATCCCATATAATTCAAAGAAATATATCAAGTTTTATCCGCCTACCAGAGACGAAAACCACAACTAGGTCATTATGTGTAATTGCTATAGTCAACCAAATAGAGTACATGTTTGAACGTGGCGCCTTCTACCCAATGATTTGTTCGACTACTAGGAAGGTCGTCGAGCAAGTCTATCGTAGCGCATTCAGTGGCGTCACATATGCTGCAACGCAACGGATGTGCATTGTTCAACTGCGTTGCTATACCTAATTCGTGGAGATAATGTTGCCAGATGTAAGCATATTATTTAAAATTTAAGACATGGTAACTCATACTCATGCATAATTAACACAATCCGCTTTCATTTGTTCGAATTATGGAATTTATGAAATTCGTAAATCCGTACGCCCCTGGCTCTACTGACTACTCTTTTTGGCCCGAGTATAGTTTACTTTTGTGCATGGTGGACTCTCTGTGCACTAATACAATATCGCCTATTTCAAACTGGCGATTGTCTCGTCGTTTTGCATTGAGTTTCTCGAGATTTGGAGTATTACTTCCTAACGCTTTTCTTACCTTTTCCCTATCCGCATTAATATTTCGCACGGGTCGGATATCGTCTGCTAAATTTTGAACTACAGATTGAATCAGAGGAGTTGCAGCTTTTATGCCTATTAAGGCCTGTATCGGAGTAATTTTTATTGATTTTTGAAAAGTGGCGTTTAATACAAGTTGAATTTTCCAAAGGCTGTTCGACCATTCTGACCTAATATCTGTCTCGATACGTAATAGATTCATAATTGTTCGCATATACCTTTCAACTTGTCCGCTACCGCGATGAACGTCAGGAGTGTCACATAGTGATAACTTACTCCCCACGAATCAAGATATCGTGCGATCTCTAAATTCTGAAAATTTCGCCCTGCATCGGCAACTATTAATTTGGGTGCTCCAAATAGCGAAAAGAAATTTTGCAACTGACTTTTAGTTTCTTCAGATGTCATAGTCTTTAGTGGCAACAATAAACAGTGCTTGGTAAATGCATCAATTAGTACTAGAACGTGTTTATAACCGTCTGTAGAGACGTTTAGTGGACCTAAACAATCGGCATGTATGGTATGTAAAGGTTCGTCGGGTTTGGGCAAGGGCTCAACGTAACCTTGCAAAGGGCCCGTGCGTGTTTTCTTTACTGCGCACACCAAACAATGTTTAATGTAATTATTAACAAAATTTCGAATTCTAGGAAACCAAAAATGTTGCTTTATGCTTTCTAAAGTTTTCTCAGGGCCAATATGACACTGCTCGTCGTGGAAAATTCGTAATAACCCTAAACGATTTTGCCTTGGTACAAACCATCTTAATATTTTAGTCCCGTCTGACAGAATTTCTTGATGCAAGAGCATCCCGTTCTTTTCTACGTATTGCTTGGGATCTAATTTTCCTTCCCTTAATAAAGTTAACATGTTTTGGGTTTCAGCGTTACCTCTTTGTGCAATGCGCAACCAATCATTATGAGCGACTCGACGCACATTTACTGGAGGGTTTCTACTGAGAAAATCTACATGTGGTAATGAACTTCCTTTACGATACACTAGGGCAAAATCAAAGTCCTGCATAAAAGACCACCATCGGGCTACGCGAGGTATCAGTGACTTTTTGTTCGCAGTTGACTTTACAGCATTACAATCGGTGACAATCGTGAAGTGAATACCTAAAAGATAGACACGGAAATGCTTCAGGGAATTGACTATAGCCAACGTCTCTAGCTCGTATGAATGGTACTTTTCCTCTGTTGAGGTTGTTCGTTTACTAAAGTAACCAACAACACCGGCTTGACCATCCTTTTTTTGCAATAAAATCCCTCCGTAACCAAGCGAACTCGCGTCAGTGTGTAATTCAGTTGGTAAGTTAGGGTCAAAAATAACTAATAAGGGTTCTGATACCAAATGTTTAATTACGTAGTCACGAGCTTCTTGCTGCTCTTTCGACCAAGAAAATAGTTCATTTTGCTTTGTTAATTTGGTAATGCAAGATGTAACCGAAGCAAAATTTGGAATGTACCTTCGAAAATAGCCCGCAAGTCCCATAAACTGTCGGACTTGTTTAACGGTTTTAGGTATGGGTGAATGCAACAAAGCTTGAACTTTCTTTGGATCTGGACGTATACCTTCGGCAGAAATTTGACGCCCTAAATATATTACGCTGCTTTGTAAATATCTACACTTGGAAGCATTTAAAGAAAATCCGGCTTTTTGTAAAGCTGCAAGAACTAGTTTTAGAGACTGTATTCCTTCTTCAGGTGTTTCCGAAAGTATTAAAATATCATCTAAGTACACTAGGGCTATAGTGTCTTTAAGGTGACCTAATGCTTTCATAATGCTCTCTGAAATACCGCCGGCGCATTCGCTAAGTCAAAAGGCATACGTAAATAATCGTAATGACCGTCAGGTGTTACGAAAGATGTTTTTCGATTGACTCGGTACTTATAGGTATCTGGTGAAACCCAGACGCCAAATCTAGTGACGTGAAATATTTTCCTTTTCCCAAACGATCTATTTGATCTTGAATTACAGGCAGAGGAAAACGATCTTTTACAGTGTGGGAATTTAACTCACGGTAATCTACACACAAACGGTAACTGCCTTCTTTCTTCCGTACTAAAAGCATTGGACTAGCATATGGTGACTCGCTCTCTCTAATAATTTTGTTAGTAAGTAACTCGTGAATAATTTCCCTAACAGCGGATCTTTCTGTTAACGATAACCGAGGCGGCGGTCTGTTGACAATGTGATTATCAATAAGTCGAATGCTTAATTCTGCTGTATTGATTGCCGGAACGTTATAGCCGGTTGTTATTAAATCGCTAAACTGTTCTAACACAGACTCTATTTGTTCTACATATTTTTGAGTAGCGTCACAATCAGGCGATTGTTCTCTGAGATGAGTGTCTTCCAATACTCGGCGGATACCGGGGATTTGTTTTCGCTTTATAACTGTTCCTGTTACATCAGTAATAGCAACTAATTCGGGATCCTGGTACAAGTTACAGCCGACTAGCACATCGAAATCTAAAATGTTATCCGGGACAATCAAAAATACTAACTCGGTTTTTACTCCGGTAATTTCTACATAGGTTTTAAATTGCTCTTTCACTTTTATAGTACCGGGTAATATTCCACGCACAGTAGAGGAACACATTTCGATTTTGTTTAAAAACATAGAGCGATATTTTTCAGCGCTTAGTGACACATCTGACCCTGTATCAATGAGACCTTGAAATTCGATACCATCTAAATATACACTGGTGGGTAGGACTGTTTTGCCTACTGAACAGAAATTTACTTTGCGTCTTTGTTCAATTGCTCTTTTAGTAAAACAATCTTTCTCATGATTGATTGATTGATTAATAGCGGGGTTGGGTCAAACCCAAATTGCACTGCAGCTCAATTGGCTTATTGTACATCCCCGATTCTTACATGAGCTCCGTCCCTTTAATGAGGTTTAATAGCTTCTTTGCAAGATTTTCATGCGGAAGATTGTCCCCGCATTGTAAATCACCGAAGAGAGCAAATCTCCTTCGGCCCAGTGCTTCACAGTCGTACACTATGTGCGAGGAGGTTTCTTCCTCCTCTTCACATAGTCTGCACATCGTACTGCCCCTATGCACGCCTATGCGTTGCAGGTGCTTTCTCATATGGCAGTGTCCTGTTAAAAGGCCCACTACATGTTTGATTTGAGGTCGTCCCAAATGGATGACTTCAGAAGTCAGTTTTTGGGAAGGTACTCCAATAGTGGCCTTCCCTTGGTGTTGGCCAGGTGTCATGTCCCAACGTTGCAGATGTTCCTTAAAAGACCATCTTTGAACCGCCGTTTTGACTGCCTGTTTTGAAATACCAATCACAGGTTCAGGCCCTGTGAATGGCATCGCAGAACCCGCTCTTGCCAGGTTATCTGCTTTTTCATTGCCTTCAACCCCCGAGTGACCTGGTACCCAGATGAGTTCGACATTGTTCACCCGGGACAGGTATATCAGTTCCTGTAGGCACTCCCACGTTATTTTAGAGTTTATACGTGGGGCTGCAAGTGCTTTTAATGCTGCTTGACTATCAGACAGAATACGTATGTGCTGTCGAGTATACCGACGCTTTGCATTCTCTCGAATGCATGTCATGATGGCATACATTTCTGTCTGGAAAACGGTGGCGTTAGTCCCTAGGGATAAACTAATGTTCACCCTAGGTCGCACGCCATGAATTCCAGCTCCTGATCCTTCATTAGTCCTGGAACCATCGGTATACCAGACGATTCCCTTGGACAAATAGGATGGAGTACCTTGACGCCATTCATCGTGGTTAATTTTCACTACGAATGGCTTGTCAAAGGAGTATCTTGGAAGCATGCAGTCAGTGTCCATCATTAAGATGTGGTCACCGGCCGCAACCTCCATAATCTTTGAGTGTCCATACTGTTCCTGGTTAACGTTCCAGTAGCCGATGGACCGCATCCTTTTGGCAGTCATTAGGGCTTCCCCCTTTATAAATATATCAAGGGGAATCAAGCCCAGGATGACTTCCATGGATGCTGTTGGTGTGGTGCTCATAGCACCCGTAACGCACAAGCATGCCAGCCTTTGTAAGCTGGCGAGTTTTGTGACGGTCGTTCTTTGTTCAACCTTTGGCCACCAAATCAGGGCACCATAGGCGAATATGGGTCTGACCACAGTGGTGTATAGCCACTGTACCATTTTTGGTTTCATGCCCCATGTTTTCCCAAACATGCGTCTACACCTCATAAGAGATGCTTTCGCCTTGTTTGTGACTTTTGACAGATGTTGGTTCCATGTGAGTTTGGTGTCCAGGATTATTCCTAGGAATTTGACCTCTGTGACTACCTCTATCTGTTTTCCAAAGATGTTAAGGTTGTAATTCCCAACGTTTCTTTTCCTGGTGAAAGGTATCAGCGACGTTTTGGAAGGGTTCACCCGCAGGGTTTCCCTTTCGCACCACTGCTGTACAATATTTAGAGCTCTTTGCATGCGCTCTGCAATAATGTTGGTATACTTTCCCCTTATGAGTATGACGATGTCATCCGCATACCCTTGGGCGTAGAAGCCACTGTCGCTAAGTGTTGTCAATAGATCGTCAGCGACGAGGTTCCAGAGTAGGGGTGACAATACTCCACCCTGTGGACACCCTCGAGTTACTTGTACCTCTAGGGTGTCGCCCGCAATTGTGGCATGAACCCGCCTACTCTTCAGCATGTTGTCCATCCACTTACAACAAGTGTCGTCAATCCCATGTCTTTGAGCGGCCAGGATCATTGATTTAAAAGAGGTGTTATCGAATGCACCCTCAATGTCAAGAAAAGCACCCAGTGCTATCTCTTTATTGTTTATCGACTCCTCTACCCTACTAACGAGGTTGTGAAGAGCCAATTCACATGATTTCCCTGCCTGGTAGGCATACTGTCTACTATTGGGTGGGTTTTCTATTAATGGTCCATCCCGAATATGTCTGTCGACAAGTTTTTCCAGCGTCTTCAAGAGGAAAGACGAAAGACTGATTGGTCGATATGACTTGGCATGGTCGTAGGAGGTGCGCCCTGGTTTTGGTATGAAAACCACCTTTACCGATTTCCATGCCAGAGGCACATATCCCATTGCCAAGCATACTCGAAAGATTTTACATAGAAACGGAATTAGGAGGTCACTTGCCCGTTGCAATAATGCGGGAAGTATTCCATCCGGTCCCGGAGACTTGTAGGGTTCAAAGGATTTGATCGCCCATTCAATTTTATTGTAGTTGACGATCTGATTCGCCACTTTCCAGTCGAACCTTGTAGGCTTTGCCTCAAGAGATTCAGGTTGTGGCGGTGAATCTTCGTCAACTATTGTCGATCCTGGGAAGTGAGTCTGTAGTAGAACATCCAGTGTTTCCCTCCCGTTTGTCGTATGTTCGCCTGTCGGTCGCTTTATAGTCCCGACAGGGTTTATTGGATCCTTTGACAGAATTTTGTTGAGGCGTGCCGCCTGAGGTGTGTTTTCGACCTCCTGGCAGAATCCTCTCCAAGAGTCTGTCTTTGATTTTCTCAAAGCTTTATTATATTCCGTGAGGGCCTGGGCATGTAAGTCCCATTGGCCGGTTTTTTTCGCTTTGTTGAACATTTTGCGAGCGGCCCTTCTTAGACTTTCCAGGTGTTTGTTCCACCATGTGACATTTCTGGTGGTTTCCCTGGTGACAGAAGGGCAGTTTTCTTGATATGAGGTTACAATGGCATCCTGAAGTTGGTCTGCCATCACCTCTATATCATTGGTAGTCTGAACTTCGGACTTCACAGCCGCCAAACTGCATTTCAGTTGACTTCTGTAAGCGTCCCAGTCAGTTTTTCTGGGATTTCGATGGGTTGTTAGTTCCCTTTCGAAACCAGCTAGTTCGAACCTAATATGTCTGTGATCAGATAATGATGGCTCGTGGGATACATGCCATCGTTTGATGCTATCGCACAGATATTCCGTGGCTAGCGTCAGGTCGATGACTTCTTGCCGACGTTGAGTTACAAAGGTTGGCTCATTGCCTTGGTTAGCAATATGTAAATTATTACTCACCAAGTACTCCAGGAGTGCTTCCCCTCGACGGTTGTTGTCCGTGCTGCCCCAAACAGTGTTGTGCGCGTTTGCGTCGCAGCCGGCTATTAACTGGAGTCGGTTTGCCTCGCAGTATTCCACCAGTTTTCTTAGGTCTTCGCCGGGTGGTGGGTCTATGGAGTCGTATGGCATGTAAACAGAGGAGATTATTAGCTCCCTTACATGCCCATCCTCCTGATATTTCAGCCTGATGGTCGCTAGATCCCTAGAACAGAAATCATACATGGGCAGACATTTTACACCTTTCTTAATGAAAATGCATGCCCTGGGGTTATCGGAAGTTTTGTCATATATTAACTCACCTCTGGTTTCCCCGAGTCCCATTACGCGGCCCCTCACTATCCAGGGTTCCTGAATGAGAGCCGCATCTATCTCCTCGGTGTTTAATTTGCGACATAATGTCGCAGAAGCACCTCTACTGTGCTGGAGGTTCGCTTTGTATATCTGCACAATTCCACCCCATTTGTGGAGTGTTTTGGGGGCGGAGGAGCCTGCGGAGGAAATGCCTCAGGATTAACCCCCACAAGGCGGATATCGGATATTCTAAGAGGTATGAATATTTTTTTTATGCTTTTTACCATGCAAATACTTATAAGTGAAAATTGTTTCAGACCCAGTTCTGTTCAGAATATTTGAAATAAATGGCGCAACCACCAGCACCACACTCCCACCCCCAGTCTCGCTTCCAAACACTCCATAAAATGGGGTGGGATTTTATATTTATTTTAATTTTTTTTATTTATTATTATTACATATTCTATATATTTCATATTTATATTTATAATATTTTTACACACTTTTTTTTTATAATTTGTTAGTAAAAACCTTTTTTATAAATCTTTTTTTATTTAACTGTGATAAGCTTTTATCATAAACTCTATCCTACGTACTTAAACACAGACGTAGGATAGAGTCTATGATAAAAGCTTATCACTTTATCTGAAATATTATTAGCTATCAGTTTTAAGGAGGTGTGGGGAAAAATAAATAAAAAACACACGTGAGAAATATACATTTATTAAATAATATAGATTATTTTTAATATCATTATAATTCAATAGACAGGGTGGAATTTAAAATACATTCGTATTCGTTAAATCAACACTCATGTATTTAATTGATTAACTCAAGCTTTTCCTTTTGCAAGGAAAATGTTTTTTTTAATTGGAGTGGATAACAGTTACTTGGTATATATGTATAATAAAATGAACATAAAGGATTCTTGGCACCATGACTCAAGCAGTTTTTTTAGGTAGGTATTCAGTTTCTTTCTTATATCTAGCTTGTCGAGAAATGCGTTAGAATATTTCGTTTCAGAACAATCATTTACATATACAGTGAATTGAACTTGAATCTTAAATTCAACAGATTTCAGGATTTCGAAACTTTTGAAACTTAAAAATCATGAATTTAAATTTATTGTTCCAAATCTATGATAACGGACAAATACTTGTCCTACTGAATTTGAGAAAATCGGTATCTGGAAGTTGTTAAGATGTCAAAATACAAATCTATAATTTTGCTGAATTCAATAATGGCTTAAAATAAAAGAAGAATAAATTATTATATTTGAATCTTGGACCATCATTTTAAAATTTCAAATTTTTTTATAGTTCTGGTATCTGATGTATCAGTTCGAAAGATTTTGCTTTTTTAAAGTTTTTTAACTTAGCTAGAAGAGGCATAGACTTTTTTGACCCAGGATTTAAGATCATTTATTATTAAGAGTAATTATTTTATTAATTTACATAATTAAAATTTTTCTTAACTGTAAACTTAGACATGAAGAAAACTAACACACATAAACTCTTGCAGATAATTGCATTTTTATCACTAGGGAAAAGTTTTTCTACCGTGGTTATATTTTTGTTAATCTATTTTAGGAGCAGTAGTTGGTAGTGCGCATTACATAGAAAATATGAATTATTTATCAAAATTCGTTTTATTAAAAAAAGTGACAATATTGGGTTGAAGTTGAAAAATTTTAAGTCGACTAATTTCGATTTATATAAACCTGTTAAAATATTCCCACGTATACCGGATAAAATGAAAAACCTATATGCAATAAATTAAATTACATACACGTGAATCCTTAATGGATTTTTGGGTTACTTCGTACCTACATTTAGAACTTTTCAACAACAATTTTGTTACATTAATGGAACTGTCCAATATGATGATGTGAAATTATTAACACGTTCTAAAGTTATTTATAAAGCAGTGAAATGCCTTTTATTGGATAAACAAATGATACTCTACTACTGAATTGGATAATGAAAATATAAATAAACTGACTATAAGCTTATTTATTTATGGAAAGCCATTAAAAATAAAAATAAATAGCCCTTTGTCAAATATGAAGTTTGTAAAATTACTATACGAGTGGAGGAGTAATGACGGGAAGAAAAAACTGCTAGTGAATTTTGTAATTATTTTACTAAAGTGAGTAAAATATTAGCACATAAGCTAAATAAAATAAATACGAAACGTTATAATAAATTTGAAATTTTCTTTCTTTTCGTATTTGGGATATCAAATATGGTCAAAATTTTTGTGAAAATTCTAAAACAAAAAATTTTAAACTACAATTATTTCATTCAGATAAATAATTCGGATATACCGGGTGTAAACGAATAGTGGGCCACCCCTGTAACTTCCTTGTTTTTAAAGATATGAGGATGAAAAATTTTATGGTGTAATTAGGTAAGAACTTCTTGAGATCTATCCGCCATATTTGTCACTTCCGGTTTCACCGGAAATGGCCCCAATAGTCTTTTCTAAATGGATCACCCTGTATGTTTTTACATTTTTGATATAAAGATCACATTTCGGATACATTTATACTATTTTGAACAATTTATACAGGGTTGCACGAAAAATAATTCGAATTTTAGTTGTCAATCTAGATGACTGCAAATATGTTAAAATTATTTATGTTCCAATGTAATTCATATACAAAATACGAAAACGTCAATATGTCCAATAATACATCATACAGGGTGCTCTAAACTCATTAAAATCACATTTTTCAAAATAACTCTTTTCTTTTAAATATTATGATATAGGCCACCTGAATATTCAGAAAGCTCTATTTAGTGGGGGTTAAACGGTACCAAAAGTTCCGTAATGTGTAATTGTTACCGGCAGGAATGACAATTTCTCTTAAGAAATGTATGATTTATATCGAAGTTCAATTAAACTTTGAACAACCCTGTATATTTGTGTTAATCAGAATGGGCCTCTAGCTCGTTCTTATTGCATATCATAAAATATTAACACAAATATACAGGGTTGATCAAAATTTAATTGAAGTTAGATATAAATCATAAATTTCTTATTCGTAATTTTTATATGAATTACATTGGAACAAAAATAATTTTAACATAATCGCAGCCATCTAGATGGACAAATAAAATTCGAATTATTTTTCGTGCAACCCTGTATAAATTTTTCAAAATAGTATAAGTGTATCCAAAATGTGATCTTTATTTCAAAAATGTAAAAACATACAGGGTGGTCCATTTAGAAACGACTATTGGGGCCGTTTCCGGTGAAACCGGAAGTGACAAATATGGCAGATAGGTCTCAAAAAGTTGTAAATCTTACCTAATTTCACGATACAAAATTTTATCCCGATATCTTTAAAAACGGGGAAGTTACAGGGGTGGCCCACTATTCGTTTACACCCGGTAGAGAGGACATGTCCACATAGGCTGAAATTACTTAAATAATTTCAAAAATAAATAAATTAATCTATAAATGAAAGGAAATGTGCAATATGCATCTTTGTAGACTTTACTTTCGTCTTCGAAACAGGTAGCTTTGAACATCTTAAAGTCTCAGAAAATATTGGATTTCGGGACACACCATATAAATTGGTGCAAAGTTTTCTAACTAATAGGAAACAAGATACTGATATTGACAATTGCTTAAACGAAGCTAAAACAGTATAATATGGCGTTCTCCAAGGTACTATTTTGGGGCCCATACTATTTAATATATATATTTGAATGGTTTATTTATGTTGAACTGAAGAGGATATAATCAGATTTACAGACGATACAGCAAATTCAGCAAAACTCACTATCTCCTCTAATAAAAACATTAAATTCAAATAAACTATATAAAACAAATAAAAATATATGTAGATAAATGAATAATGTCGCTCAAAATGGGTGTTCCACATAAAAGTCCTCAGCCTCGTATCTCGGCAACGGAAAGACATATTTTGATTTTGAAAAAAGCAGACGATAGAGCTCATCTATGGCTTTGTCAAGGAGTTCAACTTGATTTTTTTCAGAGCAAATTGTAGATGGCGCTGAAGTCGAAAGAACTTTTTCGTTGGCAGGAACTTTGTAACAAGGTTTATCCGATACTTTGTTCAATTCTAAACAATTTTTGTCAAATAACTATTTTTCACAAACTTAATGGTTTCAAAGATATCGCGCCCTTTTTGTATAATAATTCATAATTATTTGTACGCTTGTACTAAAATAAATCCTGAATGTATAACGAAGCTTCATCACAGTAGACACACAAATAAATTTTGTTTCCTTGTAATCAAAGCCAAAGAATTTTTAATATTTCACTAAGTTCGACATCGTCTAACTACTCCATATAAGATGCTTAACAATTTAACCTACACAATATATAACTTTCATAAGGTTGAATAAATTTAAAATTGATTTCAACAAACTTTAATTGTAAGAATAGAACTATTAAGTGGAAAATATTTTCATTCTACATTCTGTAATATGTAATTTAAATCACGTCCACTGACTGGTATACTAAGGTGAATAATCACAAGCAATTTGGACAAACATTTTTTATTAATGACTAAAGCAAAGTCTACAGATATTAGAATATCTGTAGACTTTGACTAAAGCATCAATTTAAGGGCCAACGTTTCGGTAATCGATTACTACCATCTTCGGGGCTGCAAGAACCAATATAACATTAACAACCAATTATCTTTAAATGTACAACAATTTTAAAAAAAAATTTAAAAAAAAGTTATCAATACATAATAAACACAATCAATCAATTAATTAAGAAGAGAAAAACTGACCTATGAACCCAGAGCTCGATTTTTGTGAAGCGCCGATTGGTGAAAACCACATTTCGATATCTCTAACTGTTTCCGAGATATCGGCAAAAATTTACATTTTACAGATTCCGAAAATTTTTTTTTTAATGTTAAAAAATGTAATTTTTAAAGAGAAATGTGTTATATTGGCAGCAAGGATGACTAGACAGATCTTGGCAAATATATTTTTGGAAAGCTTATTTTTTTTCCTATTTTCTAAAGTCAAAGCCAACTATGGTTTCCATTTGAAATAACAAAGTTAGCTTTGATATCAAACAATCGAAAAGCGATATATATTTTTTGACAAATGCATCTTATTCTACATCAAAAAGTGCCTATAGAAAGTTTTTACCGTTTGAAAAAATATCCACAAATAAAAAAGTTGGCAGTTTTTCGGAATCTGTAAACTGTCAATTTTTGCCGATATCTTGGAAACGGTTAAAGATATCGAAATGTGGTTTTCACCAATCGGCGTTTCACAAAAATCGAGCTCTAGACTTATATGTCAGTTTTTCTCTACCTGGTCTGGAAATAGGAAAACCAGCCAAAATCAAGCAATTTGGGACACCCTGTACATTTAAAGTAATTGGTTGTTAATGTTATATTGGTTCTTGCAGCTCCGAAGATGGTAATACTCGATTACCAAAACGTTGGCCTTTAAATTGATGCTTTAGTCATTAATAAAAAATTGTTGTACAAATTGCTTGTGATTATTCACCTTAGTATTCTACATTCTCTCATTTAAATTCAGAATTTGTGAGTGCTTTATTTTATGTCAACGAGTAAATTTGTTATTTCCACAAGGAAGTTTTAAGCTCCTGTTTTAGTATGGCCCTAGCGTAACTTTTGTTCTCAATCTGGTTATTATTACAGAAAGTTATAATTTTTGATAAAACTGAGACAGAAAGTTGTCGAACATTAAACACAAGTCTTCATACTCAACGGGTTTATGAAACTTTTGTATAGAAATATTTGAAAAATATCTCAAGTGTACAAAGGTAGAACTAGCAAATGGTGAATATATTTACATTTATCAATAAGTCCCACACACACATCGAAGTTTGGTATTTCTGTGATCAGGAAAAAACTGTTCAGCAATATAAATGTCCAACAATGTAAGCGTCCAGCAGTGTAAATGCCAATTCACGGTGAAGATAATAAATACTAATATTGTAAATAATTATAGTAGGAGAGCTGGTGACATTTTTCAGTGATTATTTAGTTAAGGCCTATTTTTTGAGAGAATTTTGAGGGAGACATGTATAACAAGCTATAAAATTGGTAGATCGATTGGCCGCGGCCGGTATTAAGAGTTGCAGATCCCCTCAAAATTTAAAAAATTGCAAAAACACGAAAACTTCAAACACTATTTGCAAACAAAAAAAAGGCCCCGGAGGGCCCTTCTGGTAAGAAATCAAAGGTAGAGGGTCCAATTTGGAACTACA
The DNA here is from genome assembly GCA_963680705.1 of Rhagium mordax. Taxonomy (NCBI): domain Eukaryota; kingdom Metazoa; phylum Arthropoda; class Insecta; order Coleoptera; family Cerambycidae; genus Rhagium; species Rhagium mordax. The sequence goes on along the minus strand of OY796656.1, from coordinate 104,604,740 downwards.
TTGTGAATTGCACGTTTCCGTTTCGGTTTTCGGCTCAGGAAGAGTAAACGAAAAAGTTCAATTTTGACGTTATCGTCCTGAAGACGGCGGCCATTTTTTTTCAGTATTGTCACGCGTTCAATTATGTTTCCGAGCTAGTAGTACAGACGTATTAGCTATTAACATATCTAGGAATGTTATGACTATCATAACTTCCGCAGATGTCGGTTTAAAATCCGAGCTCGTAGAGCGAGGAGTTTAAGACATCTAAGGCTGTTATGATTCATAACATCCGTGATTTGTTCAATAGTTTATCGGTTTCAGAAAATAAAGACATTATTAATAGATATTACCTTTTGATATTCTCTTATTAATAACGTTTTCATTTCATTAGCTGGTCAAGTCTGTATGGGTTGATTTGTCGCCATGGTTACAGTTATATTTTTTTCGTAGTTATTTAAGTAACAGACTACAAAGGGTCAAAATTGAAAATGCTGTGTCGGTCCCCTCAGAGTGTCCTGTGGTGTTCCGCAAGGTTCGATATTAGGTCCCCTTTTATTCACCTTATATACATTAGACTTTCAAAATGTTATTAAACGCTGTAAAATACATTTTTATGCAGATGATACGCAATTATACCTCTCTTTCCCCGCATCCGACATAGCAGAAGCAGCTGTTGCTATTAATAATGACATTGCTGCACTTATTGAAAAATCAAAAAGCCATTCGTTGCAAGTTAATGCCAACAAAACATCTGTTCTAGTCTTTGGGCCGTCAAGTTTAAGATCGGTTGTATCAAACCATTTGCAAGTAACTGTTGATGGCCATCAAATATCGCCAGTGGAAAGTACGAAAAACTTGGGACTAATGTTTGACACAAACTTAAGGTTTAAACTACACATCAATAAGAACATCTCTGTAGCTTATGCTAATTTAAAAATGATTTATTGTAACAGGTACTATCTTAGTACAAAAGTCAAGAAGGTTCTTTGTGAGGCCTTGGTTCTGTCAAGATTTAATTTTGGTGATGTAGTATATGGTCCTTGCTTGGATGCAGAAAACATACGTAGGATACAGGTGATACAAAACTCCTGCTTGCGACTCATATTCGGAATTAGACGTGGTCAACATATTTCTCACAAGCTTAATGATTTAGGATGGCTTAATATGTCTAGACGACGCCTGCTACATTCAGCTTGTTTGTTTCATAAAATAATTACTAACAAAATGCCTACCTATCTGAGCAAAAAGATATATTTTAGAACTGATGTACATCAATTAAATATCAGGTTTAAGGGTACGCTTACTCCTCCCCTACATAGAACAGAAATTTTCAAACGGTCTTTCCCATACCAAATCACGAAAATATACAATAACATACCGTAATTCATTAAATCATATCCTCTTTCTATGTTTAAACGACAATATAAAAAATACCTCCTTAATTTGCAAAATAACTCTCTTTGACTTAGGCAACTGGAATTACATATAAAAATGTATTTTTGTCTTTCTTGTTCTAGTTTTTAACTTGATTGTTGTTGAACTTAATTTTTTGTTTGTCTTGTTGTATTGTATTATAATTGTCCGCTTAAGATTAAAAACAGAGTCTGTGTCTTGCACAGACAGCTGATCTTCGGCAATTTCCCATATATGTAATAAGTACCTATTGTTTATTTTGTTACTTTTTTTATATTTGATTATTTGGGAAATAAAGACCATTTATTATTATTATTATATTTTGTTTGTTTTTATTTGTTATATTTTTTCATATTACATAAATGTTTACATTTTTAATGTCACAACGGCTACATAAAAATGGACCTTGGATTGCCTGAAAATACATTTCAGTTGGATTTCAGTATTTAATTATTATTGTTTGGAGTTTTCTGTCTGTTTGTATTAATAAATAGCCCTATAGTTTCATTATTTATTTTGTCATCTGTTGACAGTTAGTGACAGATCTGTATTGTAATATTACCGTACAAGCAATAAATATTACTGTACAACTTTAGTTATGACTTATTTACCAGCCTACTTTTGCATATGTAAACAAAGGATTAACATCCTGAAACCGATAAAATAATTTTACTACTCAATTTTTTTTTTTGCATTCGGCCACTAGCCATACAGCCAGCCACTAATAATTTAAATATCGTTTACTCCAGTTAACCTACAAAAGTAAAAACAAAAGTTGAGGATGAGCAAGGGATAAAAAAAAGAACGGGGACACACGCTTCTCGTCCTGGGGTCTGTCAGGACATTACTCAAAATTTCATTTCATAGTTTTATTATCAAAGACCTCACCACATCAATGAAGGTTCTTAAGCGGTATACTTCAATTTAAATTCGTTATTTTTTCCTGCAATTTGAAAATTGATAAGGTTGGTTATAGAACTTCACTTCAGCATATTTTTAAGGAAATAACAATGACGTTCTGGCTGTGGGTGAACTGCCCTAATGCCATTAAAAAAAAAAAACAATGACGTTGATTTTATAATCTGGTCCAATCTTACAGTGTGCATTGCAAGGAGTTGAAAATAAGCTTTATACATACCTTTTACTAATTTTAATAGTATACACACACAAATTGATCTAAAACGAACAGCTGAAGTAGAAATACATGGCGAATGGCCAAAGAAGAAGATTTTACTCTGGGATAAGACAAAAATCTTCGTTAAATTTGGATGTCTATGCGAAGTCTCACTCAGTGAGAGAGCATGTGCCAGCCAAGCGGCTTATGGGCATTAGCTACTAATAAGGTGACATCCAAATTGACATGGGAATGCTACAAACAATCAATAGTTTGGGAGAACACAACAGAGTCAAATCAATGCGAGTGTTAAAACAAGAAAATCTGACGAATTTGCCACACTTGATCCATCAAATAGTGGAATACAAATTCATCCATTAGTGGACAAATAATCCAGGAGCACAATATAGAAAAATACTAATTAATGGGTCATGGACAAACTAACAAAAGAGCTGCTGACAGAGAACAGGTTCCTTACAATTAAAAACCGAGTGAGATGAGGCATTGACTTAAGGAGATATATAGAAATATACCCGGATAAACAAAACCGGATCTGGAAACCATCAATATTCGTCCAGCCGCGGATCTCTCTATTATTTAAAAACGATGCAGAATGCTAAAATAACGCCTGTTCTATTTCTTATCGCTAGCCATCAACTTGAGAGATAATAATACATTACTAGAACATTAAGAAAAATAAGTTAAGCGAAATAAAGTTATTTATTCTGCATATTTTGGCCAAGATATTCGGTTAATGTGATTGCAAGTTAGAATTGTCAAGAATGCTTTAAGCAATGCCTAAGAGCAATGATTGTCCCGAGATACCCGCCACCATCATTATTTCTTATCAACTTCCAGACCAATGGCAATTCATTTCATGTTTTCCAGTAGAAACAAAATGTTGCTCCACCGTAACGCGTCAGTATAAACAGCAATAAACCAATTTCGTATTTTGGTACAAAATTTTCCCTAAAATGATATTGCAGCTAACTGAAAATTGGATACTATTATTTCTAATTATAATTTGCTCTATTATAATTATTATAATACAGTGTAGTCGCTTAATTATGAATATCCCTAATTAATTATTATGCAATTATATCAATATAAAACATCCAGACATAATGTTTTAAAAACTGGAATTTTATTTTTAACACATAAGAGTAATTATTATGAGTAGATAAGTAATACCGGATCCCGGCCCTCCCTGGGAGGTAATTAGACTGGGGTGGGGGGCAATTAGAGTGGGGGGTAATTTGTAATTGCGTAATTAGTAATTTGTAATTGCGTAATTAGTAATTTGTAATTGCATAATTAGTAATTTGTAATTGCGTAATTAGTAATTTGTAATTGCATAATTGGATTATTTCGCTGTAATTAGACTAGTATAATTGCAATATATCTAATAAATGTAATTAGTCTGGAGGGGGGGATAATTAAAACCCAATTATCGCGAGTAATGAAATTAATTGGATTATTGCGCTGAGAAATGAAAGTAATTGAATTATTGCGCTGTAATTGCGTAATTAGTAATTTGTAAATGTGTAATTAGACTATTTGCGCGTTAATTACACTATTTTATATAGTCTGGAGGGGGGATAATTAAAACCCAATTATCGCGAGTAATGAAATTAATTGGATTATTGCGCTGAGAAATGAAAGTAATTGAATTATTGCGCTGTAATTGCGTAATTAGTAATTTGTAAATGTGTAATTAGACTATTTGCGCGTTAATTACACTATTTTATATAGTCTGGAGGGGGTTAATTAAAAAACCCAATTGTTGCGAGAAATGAAAGTAATTGGATTATTGCGCTGAGAAATGAAAGTAATTGAATTATTGCGCTGTAATTGCGTAATTAGTAATTTGTAGATGTGTAATTAGACTATTTGCGCGTTAATTACACTATTTTATATAGTCTGATAATTAAAACCCAATTGCCGCGAGAAATGAAAGTAATTGGATTATTGCGCTGAGAAATGAAAGTAATTGAATTATTGCGCTGTAATTGCGTAATTAGTAATTTGTAGATGTGTAATTAGACTATTTGCGCGTTAATTACACTATTTTATATAGTCTGGAGGGGGTTAATTAAAAAACCCAATTGCCGCGAGAAATGAAAGTAGTTGGACTATTTGCACATTAATTACACTAAATGAATTGGAGCAATTGTTGTATATTAATTAGTGCATCAATTGCTAAATTATGCGCTCTTAATTGTCAAAAATATATGTCATTCAATATCACTAACAAGGGGTCTGGTATATTAGCATTACGTCTCGTATTGTTTTAGGTATCTAGCCCGAGCTCCCGATATTAAATTGAACGCGGATTACCCCATGGTCTGTAAGAGGATTTATTAAGCCTGTTAAATTTTCTAATGATCAAAGATTAAATCAGCTTTTAGTTTTTACTGTCGCATATCTTGTAACAAAATAGTTGGTTAAATTTATAGCTCCCATTTGCGACAGACAATATGTCTGCATAGAGGACCCAGCTACATAGGCCAGGTGGCTCACGCGAACGGTACCTGCCTGAAATCGAGGTAATGCCATTAAAGTCGGTCGACTTTCCCGTTAAACAATATAGCATAAGGGTATTACATTGTTATAAGACACTTCTTCTATAATGACTTTGTCATAGGGAATTAACTATCTCGTAATTATTAATATTGTTACATTTTATTGTTTGGTGTCTTTAAATCGGTTGGGGGTTTACTGTTGCCTTTGTATACATTTAATGACTACCTTAAACATACAAAAATTAATTTTTCATTGATTTACAGCATATTAATTTACAATCTTTAACATATAGGGTGTACCGATTTGTACGAACCAAACTTTATGTCAACTGAACCTATTATTAATTTTATATTCAATATAATCCTCAGTATTGCCTTTCAACTTAAACATACAATATTAATTTTTCATTGATTTACAGCTTATTAATTTACAAACTTGAACATATAGGGTGTATCGATTTGTACGAATCAAACTTTATGGTGTGATAAACTACCAAAATAATATGAAAAAAGTTCATATGTAAATGTGGGCCGGGAACACATAGTTCCGAGATACAGGGTGTTAAAGAAACATGTAAATTTTTTTTTTGTTGTTTGAAACGCTGAAATGATGGCACACTATATTGCGCTCTAATTAGACTAGGTGCAATTTCTCGAAATTCTATGGTTTATTACCTTATAGAAAAGCAGTATATCTTAAGATATATTTACAGATCAGTATACATCCAACTTGACGGCGTTTTAACAAAAGCAAGCGGAAACGATGACTACTTTGATAATGCATTAAAAAGCAATATTTTAACGGAAATTACAGCGATGCTTTAATAAAGCTCTGGATAATTATATGCCTCTTTTAATCTGTTTTACAGAATAATGGGGGTGGCTCTCTTCAACCGTCTGTAAAACTATTTAATGAAACCTAGTTAAAAATTCAGTTCCATAAAGAAGCTATGATAATTTATGATATAGTTAATCACGATCCATTTTATTATTCAACTCAAACATGAAGTCTGATAGAAGACATTAAATCTGCCATTGAAAGATTGTCTTGTAAACTAGATGACATAAGGAGGGATTCAAATAAAATACACATTAAAAGATTACATTCAATTTATTTCCTATTTTTATTACATAGCTAAAAATACCTTATTATAATTAGATTTCTGTAATTGCAATGTATACGCTTGTATACTAAAATATAAGGGCAGGTAGTTACACCTTTCAATAAAGCATCAATATTTGTTAACTGTATAATAAATAGGCGAAATAAATCCACAAAAATCACCTGTTAGTACAAAGCCCATAAAATATTTTTTCTTTTGTAAAAGGGACATTAAGGAAGACACGATAGTCAGTAAATATTGATTGTTATCAAATGGAATCCCTGTCTTTCGATCGTCCTTCCCCACGAGATTGATTAGATAAGAAAGATACGTTAAGATACATTTATATCGGTATTTGTTTAACGATCAGATCATTTTTTTTGCAAAACTTTATTTTCCCATAGCTTAATTAAAAAAAAAAAATGCCTCGTCATTATAATAGATCTACAAATCAGACGGTTTATTGGTAATAATTACAGATGAACTAACTAAAGATGATGGACAATAGGTCGGCAATACACAAAAAAAAAAACCATTCAACTCAAACATGAAGTCTGATAGAAGACATTAAATCTGCCATTGAAAGATTGTCTTGTAAACTAGATGACATAAGGAGGGATTCAAATAAAATACACATTAAAAGATTACATTAATTTTATTTCCTATTTTTTATTACACAACTAAAAATACCATAGTATAATTAAACAGTTTTATTTTAAATACACAATTACATTTTTGAGAAAATAAACATAGACGCTTAGTAGATCAAACTTTATGGTGTGATAAACTACCAAAATAATATGAAAAAAGTTCATATGTAAATGTGGGCCGGGGACACATAGTTCCGAGATACAGGGTGTTAAAGAAACATGCAAAATTTTTTTTGTTGTTTGAAACACTGAAATGATGGCACACTATATTGCGCTCTAATTAGACTAGGTGCAATTTCTCGAAATTCTATGGTTTATTACCTTATAGAAAAGCAGTATATCTTAAGATATATTTACAGATCAGTATACATCCAACTTGACGGCGTTTTAACAAAAGCAAGCGGAAACGATGACTACTTTGATAATGCATTAAAAAGCAATATTTTAACGGAAATTACAGCGATGCTTTAATAAAGCTCTGGAAGTGTTTAATACAGGAAATTCATATCAACGGAAAAAATTAAAAGCCTCCTATTATGTTGCAGAAATTATTGATTTAATCATGAATATCGATTCAAATAAAATGCAACTAGTTATCGTATCCAAAGATTAGATATAAATAAAGTTTCTTTTAAAGTTTTTTTTGCATGACGGGTGCATTTACGGTATACATTGTTCATTGATGGTACTAAGTCGAAAACAACATGCAATTCCCACTTTACCGATAAAAAAAAAAAGTCAATTAATGCTGCTAACAAGGTTTTGGCAATATATTGGCGTATCAAAGGTAGATATTGATATAGTTTTAAAACTAAAAAAAAAAAAATGGTTATCTTCATATGCAGTTAATGGTCATATTCTTTTATTACAAAATATTGAAATTATACGATTGCTGTGGCTCTCTACGACCCTGAGATTTGAGATGAACATTAAACACAAATAATACAAGGTTTCGTAAATAACCCCTACTTTATTTTATCGATTTCAATTCAAACAAATCTAAATAATTATATGCCTCTTTTAATCTGTTTTACTGAATAATGGGGATGGCTCTCTTCAACCATCTGTAAAACTATTTAATGAAACCTAGTTAAAAATTCAGTTCCATAAAGAAGCTACGATAATTATGACTTAGTTAATCACGATCCATTTTATTATATTTTTATCAGTTTAAATACACTAATGTAAACAAACAACATTACTCGTCTGTCAAAATTTGGTACCAAAAATACGTTTTTTTATTATTTATTCCCTAGTTCGTTGAAAAATATCAACCAATCTGACAAAGAAGCTAATGTAGATACATAAATAATGTTCTTTTATTTTTATTACCATATTTATTACATCAAATATTGTATGTATTATGTAGTTATGATGGTATATTTTATATTATAAGGTTAAATAAATGAAATACAAATTAAAAGATTACATTAATTTTATTTCCTATTTTTTTTTTATTACACAACTAAAAACAACCATAGTATAATTAAAACAGTTTTATTTTAAATACACAATTACATTTAGCGGCTCGCTAGTGTGAACGTGTACGACATGATTGATGTAATTAAATTGCGTTACCCAATTTATTGTGGATTACAGCAATAATGGTATAATTTCCTCTTCTTTGAAGTTGATGGTGATATATCAACATTGTTATTGGATACCACATTTACATCGTTTACCTTACAATAGCAGCAAAACATTTTTCGAGGTATTGGACCGTCATTAGCATCAAAACTGCCTTCATGATCTTTAAGGTAATGTTCTGTGCAGTATTGATATTTTATTATATCGACATCGTTCTGAAGATGTGTAGGTAGCTTATCCCATACTAATGCAATTTCATGTGAAGCCAACCCAATCATCACTTCTTTGGGTATATCAGCAAGTTGTTGTTTGCTCATCTTCAATAGACTACGCAAACGGGAGAATGCAATTAGTGAGTGGCCCATTCGCTTGATACCTTCTCGATCCATTGCTGGGGTTATAGTTTTCAGCTCCATGGTGTTTTATATTTCTTTCGTAGAGAGAAACTTTAAACACAAATGTCCACACCACACTGTGTTAAAATTCTGTACACGTTTGTAGTTATATAATATTTGGTTGACCCTCCTTGAATCGTTATTGAAATATGTAACTAATTCTATAGGTGGGGGTAAATCACCAAAACTATCAATGTAATTTACTAACTATACTATATTCCAAGTATAAAAAAAAAAAAAAGATGTAGTCACAACACAAAATCATTTTATATTGTGAATCAAGATAGTACAATATATTTCTTATTTCATGTACGCCGACAGCTGCAAACATATAGGGTGTACCGACTTTAGTATTATACTATTCTTTGCGACTCTACAAATCAATCGAAATCGAATCAGGATGGATTACAATTGGTTCTATTCGAATTCTTTCAACTTCAACATACAAAAATTAATTTTTCATTGATTTACAGCATATTAATTTACAATCTTTAACATATAGTATAGGGTTTACCACTATGGTACTTTCCGAATTCATACTAATATTTGATAGTTGAAGTGTATTGCTATCGGGTCCATGATTTTTGTTTTGCTGTCAAGCGTAAAACGGCCATAAATTAACACAATGGCATTAAATAGTAAACGGCTTCTTCAAAAGCATTCAAAAGCCCGGGTCCATGATTTTTGTTTTGCTGTCAAGCGTAAAACGACCATAAATTAACACAATGGCATTAAATAGTAAACGGCTTCTTCAAAAGCATTCAAAAGCATCCAAAAGTCATTTTAAATGTATTGCGCCCTAAACAAAAGAAATACCTACAGCAATTTGGTTGATATAACAGCTGCCAAAATCATAAATTAAATGCAAGTAAATCTGTTTTTATGTTATTTGGTCCTAAACAAAAAAGGGAAGGGGGGGGGTTACCCGAAGTTGACTTATTAGCACTTAAAGAGCTAATAAATCAAAATATACTATACAGGTTTTAGAACAAAGGTCCATTTCATTGTTAATTTTAAATAAACCTTACATTATTAAAAATGTCTTTGGTTAATACAATATTTGGAAAGCAATCGTAAGTGGGGGTTAGAAAAAAAAAATAGAAATAGAAAAAATTTATTTACCATAAAAACTGTTACAAGAACAGATAAGGTTTCATCCGTTAAGTGGTATAATGCAATTGTAGTTGTAATCAGTGTATGTGTATTCCAAGTAGTGGGGGTAGCTCGACTACTATAAGGATAAAGTAAGGATAAAGTAAGGATAAAGTAAGGATAAAGGATAAAGTAAGGATAAAGTAAGGATAAAGGATAAAGTAAGGATAAAGTAAGGATAAAGTAAGGATAAAGTAAGGATAAAGTAAGGATAAAGTAAGGATAATGTAAAGATAAAGTAAGGATAAAGTAAGGATAATGTATGGATAAAGTAAGGATAAAGTAAGGATAATGTAAGGATAAAGTAAGGATAAAGTAAGGATAATGTAAGGACAAAGTATGGATAAAGTAAGGATAATGTAAGGATAAAGTAAGGATAAAGTAAGGATAAAGTAAGGATAAAGTAAGGATAATGTAAGGATAAAGTAAGGATAAAGTAAGGATAAAGTAAGGATAAAGTATGGATAAAGTAAGGATAAAGTAAGGATAATGTAAGGATAAAGTAAGGATAAAGTAAGGATAATGTATGGATAAAGTAAGGATAAAGTAAGGATAATGTAAGGATAAAGTAAGGATAAAGTAAGGATAATGTAAGGACAAAGTAAGGATAAAGTAAGGATAATGTAAGGATAAAGTAAGGATAAAGTAAGGATAAAGTAAGGATAATGTAAGGATAAAGTAAGGATAAAGTAAGGATAATGTATGGATAAAGTAAGGATAAAGTAAGGATAATGTAAGGATAAAGTAAGGATAAAGTAAGGATAATGTAAGGACAAAGTAAGGATAAAGTAAGGATAATGTAAGGATAAAGTAAGGATAAAGTAAGGATAAAGTAAGGATAAAGTAAGGATAATGTAAGGATAAAGTAAGGATAAAGTAAGGATAAAGTAAGGATAAAGTAAGGATAAAGTAAGGATAAAGTAAGGATAATGTAAGGATAAAGTAAGGATAAAGTAAGGATAATGTAAGGATAAAGTAAGGATAAAGTAAGGATAATGTAAGGATAAAGTAAGGATAATGTAAGGATAAAGTAAGGATAAAGTAAGGATAATGTAAGGATAAAGTAAGGATAAAGTAAGGATAATGTAAGGATAAAGTAAAGATAAAGTAAGGATAATGTAAGGACAAAGTAAGGATAAAGTAAGGATAAAGTAAGGATAAAGTAAGGATAATGTAAGGATAAAGTAAGGATAAAGTAAGGATAATGTAAGGATAAAGTAAGGATAAAGTAAGGATAAAGTAAGGATAAAGTAAGGATAATGTAAGGATAAAGTAAGGATAAAGTAAGGATAATGTAAGGATAAAGTAAGGATAAAGTAAGGATAATGTAAGGATAAAGTAAGGATAAAGTAAGGATAATGTAAGGACAAAGTAAGGATAAAGTAAGGATAATGTAAGGACAAAGTAAGGATAAAGTAAGGATAATGTAAGGATAAAGTAAGGATAAAGTAAGGATAAAGTAAGGATAAAGTAAGGATAATGTAAGGATAAAGTAAGGATAAAGTAAGGATAAAGTAAGGATAAAGTAAGGATAAAGTGAGGATAAAGTAAGGATAATGTAAGGATAAAGTAAGGATAAAGTAAGGATAATGTATGGATAAAGTAAGGATAAAGTAAGGATAATGTAAGGATAAAGTAAGGATAAAGTAAGGATAATGTAAGGACAAAGTAAGGATAAAGTAAGGATAATGTAAGGATAAAGTAAGGATAAAGTAAGGATAAAGTAAGGATAAAGTAAGGATAATGTAAGGATAAAGTAAGGATAAAGTAAGGATAATGTAAGGATAAAGTAAGGATAAAGTAAGGATAATGTATGGATAAAGTAAGGATAAAGTAAGGATAATGTAAGGATAAAGTAAGGATAATGTAAGGATAATGTAAGGATAAAGTAAGGGAGGAAACCTAAAATTATATAGGTATAAAAATGTGTCATCTTATGTTAAAATTTCCCCCATATACTTATTATCTACTCTACATGTTTCTATGTTACCCCATAATTAATTATTTTACAAATCTACAATGTTTTACGTTATACCCCATAATTAATTATTTAACAAATCTACAATGTTTTACGTTATTATATTATAAATAAGTTTATAATAAATTTTAAAAGTGAAATTTTAATATATTACTTACCTTGTAAATAGTATCCCTTATTTAATTCTAATCTAGTACAAAGATTGTGCTATTTAATCTGTTCATTACTTCATCGAGAAGACAACGATTGCAACATGCCAACATTTAGATACATGTGAATTTTATTGAAAGATTATAACAGCAAAAGTTATGAGGGTGTGAAATTATTTACGTTAATCAAGTACAATTACTCTTTTTTTTTAATTTAATATCTATGGAAAATATGCTAATAATCAATGTATGACAGGAGCAAGTAAGTAAAAACATTTTATCAACAATAATCACGGTGTACTTGCAAATGTTTATTTTCTCAAAAATGTAATTGTGTATTTAAAATAAAACTGTTTTAATTATACTATGGCTGTTTTTTAGTTGTGTAATAAAAAATAGGAAATAAAATTAATGTAATCTTTTAATGTGTATTTCATTTATTTAACCTTATAATATAATATAAAATATACCATCATAACTACATATACATACAATATTAAATTTAATGTAATAAATTTGACAATAAAAATAAAAGAACATAATTTATGTATCTACATTAGCTTCTTTGTCAGATTGGTTGATATTTTAATACGTCGAACTACTTCAGCATCGAAGCAGACATTTATGTGATAATTTAAAGAATGTTGTGAATCCCTCCTTATGTCATCTAGTTTACAAGACAATCTTTCAATGGCAGATTTAATGTCTTCTATCAGACTTCATGTTTGAGTTGAATATTGCATCCACATCTTTGCTACCTAAGTACCTAGAAATTAAAAATAAAAATGTAAAAAATATATATAAAACAGTACTAATTGGACTTACGTTGCAGCTGTCGGCGTACACGAAATAAGAAATATATTGTACTATCTGAATCTTTGTAAGCTAACAAGTGATTCTATTTTTAAAAGACTCCATTGTTCCATTTCTACTTAATACTTAACTAACTTAAATACTATTATGATTATTTTTGTTTAAGAATTAAATACCGAAACGTATTAGTGGACTAGATTTTGCTCCAGGATAAGCCGGAGAACTTTGTCCTAAATATGTTAATGTAGTTTTACCATTTGACGAATTTATTTTATCGATAGTGTTTGGACATATAATTCCCACAAGCCGTTTCGGTAAAAATGATTTAAAAGTCGTTATTGAGCTTTCCTCAAACAAAGTTACTATGATTGATTTTCCAAATCTTGTATTAACCAAAGACATTTTTTTAATGAGATAAGGTTTATTTAAAGTTAACGCTGAAATGGATCTTTGCTATAAAACCTGTATATTTTGATGTATTAGCTCATTAAGTGCTAATAAGTCAACTTCGGAAATTGCCATATTTAAATGAATACAATGAAAGAATTACGAGTAAATTTGCACACTTGAAACCACTGCAATAGGCTGACTTGCTAGCTGTAGATGATTCACGATATAAAATGATTTTGTGTTGCTACTACATCTTTTTATAGTAGTCGAGCTACCCCCACTACTTGGAATACACATACACTGATTACAACTACAATTGCATTATACCACTTAACGGATGAAACCTTATCTGTTCTTGTAACAGTTTTTATGGTAAATAAATTTTTTCTATTTCTATTTTTTTTTTCTAACCCCCACTTACGATTGCTTTCCAAATATTGTATTAACCAAAGACATTTTTAATAATGTAAGGTTTATTTAAAATTAACAATGAAATGGACCTTTGTTCTAAAACCTGTATAGTATATTTTGATTTATTAGCTCTTTAAGTGCTAATAAGTCAACTTCGGGTAACCCCCCCCCCTTCCCTTTTTTATTTAGGACCAAATAACATAAAAACAGATTTACTTGCATTTAATTTATGATTTTGGCAGCTGTTATATCAACCAAATTGCTGTAGGTATTTCTTTTGTTTAGGGCGCAATACATTTAAAATGACTTTTGGATGCTTTTGAATGCTTTTGAAGAAGCCGTTTACTATTTAATGCCATTGTGTTAATTTATGGTCGTTTTACGCTTGACAGCAAAACAAAAATCATGGACCCGGGCTTTTGAATGCTTTTGAAGAAGCCGTTTACTATTTAATGCCATTGTGTTAATTTATGGCCGTTTTACGCTTGACAGCAAAACAAAAATCATGGACCCGATAGCAATACACTTCAACTATCAAATATTAGTATGAATTCGGAAAGTACCATAGTGGTAAACTCTATACTATATGTTAAAGATTGTAAATTAATATGCTGTAAATCAATGAAAAATTAATTTTTGTATGTTGAAGTTGAAAGAATTCGAATAGAACCAATTGTAATCCATCCTGATTCGATTTCGATTGATTTGTAGAGTCGCAAAGAATAGTATAATACTAAAGTCGGTACACCCTATATGTTTGCAGCTGTCGGCGTACATGAAATAAGAAATATATTGTACTATCTTGATTCACAATATAAAATGATTTTGTGTTGTGACTACATCTTTTTTTTTTTTTATACTTGGAATATAGTATAGTTAGTAAATTACATTGATAGTTTTGGTGATTTACCCCCACCTATAGAATTAGTTACATATTTCAATAACGATTCAAGGAGGGTCAACCAAATATTATATAACTACAAACGTGTACAGAATTTTAACACAGTGTGGTGTGGACATTTGTGTTTAAAGTTTCTCTCTACGAAAGAAATATAAAACACCATGGAGCTGAAAACTATAACCCCAGCAATGGATCGAGAAGGTATCAAGCGAATGGGCCACTCACTAATTGCATTCTCCCGTTTGCGTAGTCTATTGAAGATGAGCAAACAACAACTTGCTGATATACCCAAAGAAGTGATGATTGGGTTGGCTTCACATGAAATTGCATTAGTATGGGATAAGCTACCTACACATCTTCAGAACGATGTCGATATAATAAAATATCAATACTGCACAGAACATTACCTTAAAGATCATGAAGGCAGTTTTGATGCTAGACGGTCCAATACCTCGAAAAATGTTTTGCTGCTATTGTAAGGTAAACGATGTAAATGTGGTATCCAATAACAATGTTGATATATCACCATCAACTTCAAAGAAGAGGAAATTATACCATTATTGCTGTAATCCACAATAAATTGGGTAACGCAATTTAATTACATCAATCATGTCGTACACGTTCACACTAGCGAGCCGCTAAATGTAATTGTGTATTTAAAATAAAACTGTTTTAATTATACTATGGTTGTTTTTAGTTGTGTAATAAAAAAAAAATAGGAAATAAAATTAATGTAATCTTTTAATGTGTATTTCATTTATTTAACCTTATAATATAAAATATACCATCATAACTACATAATACATACAATATTTGATGTAATAAATATGGTAATAAAAATAAAAGAACATTATTTATGTATCTACATTAGCTTCTTTGTCAGATTGGTTGATATTTTTCAACGAACTAGGGAATAAATAATAAAAAAACGTATTTTTGGTACCAAATTTTGACAGACGAGTAATGTTGTTTGTTTACATTAGTGTATTTAAACTGATAAAAATATAATAAAATGGATCGTGATTAACTAAGTCATAATTATCGTAGCTTCTTTATGGAACTGAATTTTTAACTAGGTTTCATTAAATAGTTTTACAGATGGTTGAAGAGAGCCATCCCCATTATTCAGTAAAACAGATTAAAAGAGGCATATAATTATTTAGATTTGTTTGAATTGAAATCGATAAAATAAAGTAGGGGTTATTTACGAAACCTTGTATTATTTGTGTTTAATGTTCATCTCAAATCTCAGGGTCGTAGAGAGCCACAGCAATCGTATAATTTCAATATTTTGTAATAAAAGAATATGACCATTAACTGCATATGAAGATAACCATTTTTTTTTTTTAGTTTTAAAACTATATCAATATCTACCTTTGATACGCCAATATATTGCCAAAACCTTGTTAGCAGCATTAATTGACTTTTTTTTTTATCGGTAAAGTGGGAATTGCATGTTGTTTTCGACTTAGTACCATCAATGAACAATGTATACCGTAAATGCACCCGTCATGCAAAAAAAACTTTAAAAGAAACTTTATTTATATCTAATCTTTGGATACGATAACTAGTTGCATTTTATTTGAATCGATATTCATGATTAAATCAATAATTTCTGCAACATAATAGGAGGCTTTTAATTTTTTCCGTTGATATGAATTTCCTGTATTAAACACTTCCAGAGCTTTATTAAAGCATCGCTGTAATTTCCGTTAAAATATTGCTTTTTAATGCATTATCAAAGTAGTCATCGTTTCCGCTTGCTTTTGTTAAAACGCCGTCAAGTTGGATGTATACTGATCTGTAAATATATCTTAAGATATACTGCTTTTCTATAAGGTAATAAACCATAGAATTTCGAGAAATTGCACCTAGTCTAATTAGAGCGCAATATAGTGTGCCATCATTTCAGTGTTTCAAACAACAAAAAAAATTTTGCATGTTTCTTTAACACCCTGTATCTCGGAACTATGTGTCCCCGGCCCACATTTACATATGAACTTTTTTCATATTATTTTGGTAGTTTATCACACCATAAAGTTTGATCTACTAAGCGTCTATGTTTATTTTCTCAAAAATGTAATTGTGTATTTAAAATAAACTGTTTAATTATACTATGGTATTTTTAGTTGTGTAATAAAAAATAGGAAATAAAATTAATGTAATCTTTTAATGTGTATTTTATTTGAATCCCTCCTTATGTCATCTAGTTTACAAGACAATCTTTCAATGGCAGATTTAATGTCTTCTATCAGACTTCATGTTTGAGTTGAATGTTTTTTTTTTTGTGTATTGCCGACCTATTGTCCATCATCTTTAGTTAGTTCATCTGTAATTATTACCAATAAACCGTCTGATTTGTAGATCTATTATAATGACGAGGCATTTTTTTTTTTTTAATTAAGCTATGGGAAAATAAAGTTTTGCAAAAAAAATGATCTGATCGTTAAACAAATACCGATATAAATGTATCTTAACGTATCTTTCTTATCTAATCAATCTCGTGGGGAAGGACGATCGAAAGACAGGGATTCCATTTGATAACAATCAATATTTACTGACTATCGTGTCTTCCTTAATGTCCCTTTTACAAAAGAAAAAATATTTTATGGGCTTTGTACTAACAGGTGATTTTTGTGGATTTATTTCGCCTATTTATTATACAGTTAACAAATATTGATGCTTTGTTGAAAGGTGTAACTACCTGCCCTTATATTTTAGTATACAAGCGTATACATTGCAATTACAGAAATCTAATTATAATAAGGTATTTTTAGCTATGTAATAAAAATAGGAAATAAATTGAATGTAATCTTTTAATGTGTATTTTATTTGAATCCCTCCTTATGTCATCTAGTTTACAAGACAATCTTTCAATGGCAGATTTAATGTCTTCTATCAGACTTCATGTTTGAGTTGAATAATAAAATGGATCGTGATTAACTATATCATAAATTATCATAGCTTCTTTATGGAACTGAATTTTTAACTAGGTTTCATTAAATAGTTTTACAGACGGTTGAAGAGAGCCACCCCCATTATTCTGTAAAACAGATTAAAAGAGGCATATAATTATCCAGAGCTTTATTAAAGCATCGCTGTAATTTCCGTTAAAATATTGCTTTTTAATGCATTATCAAAGTAGTCATCGTTTCCGCTTGCTTTTGTTAAAACGCCGTCAAGTTGGATGTATACTGATCTGTAAATATATCTTAAGATATACTGCTTTTCTATAAGGTAATAAACCATAGAATTTCGAGAAATTGCACCTAGTCTAATTAGAGCGCAATATAGTGTGCCATCATTTCAGTGTTTCAAACAACAAAAAAAAAATTTACATGTTTCTTTAACACCCTGTATCTCGGAACTATGTGTTCCCGGCCCACATTTACATATGAACTTTTTTCATATTATTTTGGTAGTTTATCACACCATAAAGTTTGATTCGTACAAATCGATACACCCTATATGTTCAAGTTTGTAAATTAATAAGCTGTAAATCAATGAAAAATTAATATTGTATGTTTAAGTTGAAAGGCAATACTGAGGATTATATTGAATATAAAATTAATAATAGGTTCAGTTGACATAAAGTTTGGTTCGTACAAATCGGTACACCCTATATGTTAAAGATTGTAAATTAATATGCTGTAAATCAATGAAAAATTAATTTTTGTATGTTTAAGGTAGTCATTAAATGTATACAAAGGCAACAGTAAACCCCCAACCGATTTAAAGACACCAAACAATAAAATGTAACAATATTAATAATTACGAGATAGTTAATTCCCTATGACAAAGTCATTATAGAAGAAGTGTCTTATAACAATGTAATACCCTTATGCTATATTGTTTAACGGGAAAGTCGACCGACTTTAATGGCATTACCTCGATTTCAGGCAGGTACCGTTCGCGTGAGCCACCTGGCCTATGTAGCTGGGTCCTCTATGCAGACATATTGTCTGTCGCAAATGGGAGCTATAAATTTAACCAACTATTTTGTTTCAAGATATGCGACAGTAAAAACTAAAAGCTGATTTAATCTTTGATCATTAGAAAATTTAACAGGCTTAATAAATCCTCTTACAGACCATGGGGTAATCCGCGTTCAATTTAATATCGGGAGCTCGGGCTAGATACCTAAAACAATACGAGACGTAATGCTAATATACCAGACCCCTTGTTAGTGATATTGAATGACATATATTTTTGACAATTAAGAGCGCATAATTTAGCAATTGATGCACTAATTAATATACAACAATTGCTCCAATTCATTTAGTGTAATTAATGTGCAAATAGTCCAACTACTTTCATTTCTCGCGGCAATTGGGTTTTTTAATTAACCCCCTCCAGACTATATAAAATAGTGTAATTAACGCGCAAATAGTCTAATTACACATCTACAAATTACTAATTACGCAATTACAGCGCAATAATTCAATTACTTTCATTTCTCAGCGCAATAATCCAATTACTTTCATTTCTCGCGGCAATTGGGTTTTAATTATCCCCCTCCAGACTATATAAAATAGTGTAATTAACGCGCAAATAGTCTAATTACACATCTACAAATTACTAATTACGCAATTACAGCGCAATAATTCAATTACTTTCATTTCTCAGCGCAATAATCCAATTACTTTAATTTCTCGCAACAATTGGGTTTTTTAATTAACCCCCTCCAGACTATATAAAATAGTGTAATTAACGCGCAAATAGTCTAATTACACATTTACAAATTACTAATTACGCAATTACAGCGCAATAATTCAATTACTTTCATTTCTCAGCGCAATAATCCAATTAATTTCATTACTCGCGATAATTGGGTTTTAATTATCCCCCCTCCAGACTATATAAAATAGTGTAATTAACGCGCAAATAGTCTAATTACACATTTACAAATTACTAATTACGCAATTACAGCGCAATAATTCAATTACTTTCATTTCTCAGCGCAATAATCCAATTAATTTCATTACTCGCGATAATTGGGTTTTAATTATCCCCCCCTCCAGACTAATTACATTTATTAGATATATTGCAATTATACTAGTCTAATTACAGCGAAATAATCCAATTATGCAATTACAAATTACTAATTACGCAATTACAAATTACTAATTATGCAATTACAAATTACTAATTACGCAATTACAAATTACTAATTACGCAATTACAAATTACCCCCCACTCTAATTGCCCCCCACCCCAGTCTAATTACCTCCCAGGGAGGGCCGGGATCCGGTATTACTTATCTACTATTATGCATTCTGTGATATGTCAATTAAGGCGAAATAAAAATAGAAAAAGCAAATAAAAAATAGTTAAAAAAATAATAAGAAAATATGCGGTGAGTGCGGTTCAATTTCAGGTTTTTAGTAGATGTTTTTTAGCCACTGATCAAAATTAATTATTTCGGGGTGGGGTAAAATCTAAATGGAAAATGTTCTTCACAAATGATTTATATACGCATTTTCGATGTTTTCATTTTCGACCATTTTATTCAACAAGACAAGGGATGTGCATTTGAAAAAGAACATTTTTAATTCACAAAACGTATTTATATTTTTGTTCTATATTTCTCAGATTGCTGGATTTTGATTATAATAAAAACCATGACGAAAATTTGTATGCATATGACTAAGTAGCACTGCAACTCTTTAAAATGTTTATATATATTTACATTGAATGACTACGTGATAATGTGATTATTGATAGTGTTTTATCAGAAATGGCCATCCTTTTGAATGTTCAGCCATGATCTCTTCTTTTTAGATCTTATTTTTGAAAATCATATGCATTATAGTGACATTTTTTTATTAGTTTTATTTTTTTACATACCTATATTTTTATAGGTAGGTACAGATTTAGTACAAATATGGAAATATAGTCGAAATATCTTTAAGATAACATATATGCACAATTGCACAAACATATAATATGTATAGTGGGCTGTTGAAAACGAAACCGACGTGTTTTTGAGTAGTTCAAATTGATTTTTAAAATAAAAATAGTAACTCGTAGTACAGTAGCTTGGTGATCTCACTTCGGACTAATATTTCTATAGCAGTTTTAAATTCAAATATTTTTTGATAGATGCAAAATGGATCAAATATGAAATATCTAAAAAGGAATAAGGGTTCTTTTTCGTTGAGGGTGAGTTTCACCTCAACTCAGGGGTTTCGAAGAAAAAAGTGACTGAATCGTCGAATTCTACCCAAAAAAAACATCATAACTTTATTTATATGCTTTAATACCCGTCGAGTTCCAGAGAGTTAATAAGTTGATTCTTAAGCAAAAACATTGATTTCAAAGGTTTTAAGCAAATTAGGTACTCAAGGAGGATCACATTTTCGAAAAAGTTTGTCTTAACAAAAAGGTTAACTTATGAAATAACAAAAATAATCCACGGAATAAAAAATTTGTTCAGGCTCATCATTGTCGAGATACAGTACAGTTCATATTAGGTGCACTTCAACGCAGCTTTGAAAAAGTCACGCGCTTCAAACAGTCATAACTCTGGTTTAAAGAAACATTTTGACATGTACCTTGAACCAAATTAAAGCTTATTAAAGTAGCTTAAAGTTGCACTTTCACAAATTTTTATATTTGCTAAATCAAAAATGATACAAGAAATATAAAGGCAAAATTTTAATTTTTTCAATAAAAAAGTGTCCGTTTTTTTGGTTCCAGTAAATTCTAAATTGAAGAAAAAAAATCCAAATCAAATTTTTTGTTAGTCCTAACTATTGTGAATACGCTCAAGTTTTTAAACGGTGATGGATGTATTATCTAAAGGATTCCACACTTGATGTATTTTGAAAACTTTTGAAAAAATTATTTTTTTTTGCATTAAGGGAAGAAACTTAGCTAAATGTTACTTGATACAAAAAATTATGGTAGTAAACCAAGGAAAATGCAGCTTTCTTTATTTTTTTGATAAAAATAATAGCTCAGGAGATAGAAGTGTTTAAAGTTTTAACTCTTAACTTTTTTTTTAATTGACGCATTTAAGATGGATATAGAAAAACTGACAACATCTATACTGTTTTAACCTATCTGACATTAAAGAGAAATAAATGACCTTCAAAATGCTTTTTTTGGATAATTTATTGCAAGAGAGGTATGACCAAAATAAGAAGCGCGCCTCGTTTTAGCAAATTACGATATTGCTTGATAGGCGATAATTCATTCTCAGTACTTTGTTAATTATTATTATTTTTATTTTAGGGGTGGTTTTCACACTTTTAGGGATAAGAGCAATTATTTTTCTTATTAGGAGATGAGTTTTATGTCTCAAAATGTAACAATCTGCTAATAAAGTCCTAATTTTTCAAAATAAAAAAAATAATTAATTCACCCATTTTCCCCCTTTTATATTGGCCATATTGAGGGTCTAACAAATTTTTTTATTTCTGACTTCATATTCAGCGACCCCAAGAATATAAAATGAGTTTCATTTATATTTTACTTCAGGAGTGGTTTTCATTCTCTTAAGGCAATCATTTTTCTTATTAAGATATAAGTTGTATGTCCTAAAATATAAGAACTTGCAAAAGAAAAGTTCTATTTGTTCAAAATATACAAGATATACTTTTCCATTGTACCCCTATTATGTCGGCCATATTAGGGGTACCGTCGCGAATTTTAAAATTCTGATTTCAGACTCAGCTCAGCTCAGCTTATACAAAAACCCAAAAACATATACATGCATTTTTACAATAACTAACTCTTAATACTTGAGTCAGTATTAAATTTTGAAATTCAGGGGTCGTTTCCACCATCTTAGGGGTAAAAGCACATCTACTCCTTTTTAATATTTGAAGTTGATACCCTAAAGTTTAAGATTTCGCAAAAAAATCCAAGCCGCTGTAGAATTATTCCGAAATTTGGGTACTTTTGACACCAAGTGACTTGTATTAAGTCACATCAACTTTATTTTCAAGAGGATGCTATTTCACCTACATATCGTTTATTCCTTCGCGCTGTGACCACGACCGCTAAAATTTTAAATAACATAATAGAGCAAGTTGATTTTGAAGATCTTCCCCTTCTGAATAGCAAATTTCAAATTCTATCGATTCCTTTTCAAAATATTCAATACCCAATTTGCAAAAGTGTCCTTTATTTATTCAGCTAGAGAAAAGGTCAGATACATTTTTTCCTAGCATTTCTAATGGATTAGGTACCTTAGAAGAATGTATTCAAAACGAGAAAATGTTCTTTTGAAGATAATTTTTAGGAGTTTTTTCAAGCTGTTATCGTATCAAAATCATTTCTGATAAGCAATAATCTTGTCTTCGGTTAAGCCAAAATCAGAATGTCAACTAATTTGGAATTAATGGTTTAATTTTTAAAAATGGCTCACACAATTACTAAACATCCTGATAAGCAAGTAAATGTAAAATACGTTTTGAAGTTAGTGCAAAAGTTCCGAGAAACTAGATCAGTGGCTAACAGAAAACGGGATCCTGAGCATGAACTTTCGGTAAGAAACGAAGCTTTTGAGGTTGCAGTTTGAGACAAGTTGCTGCAGATCCAACTTTGAGTTAAGGAAACTACCCACTGTTAGTAACATCGATAGAACTGGCTATTCACCAAATCCTAAAACATTACAAATTTCATATAAAATTTGTTTATTACATGAATAAAATGAGGACGATTTTGATCGGCAACAAGTGCTGCACGATTAGCTGCTGATAGAAATTGTCTTTTAACGTCTGTTTTTCTGATATGTATGTTTTTCTTAAACTCATCTGTAAATCGTCATAACTGTCGCTATTGGTCGGATACTAATCCAAGAATTCAACACTCAAACTCCGCAGAAATTGAATGTCTGGGCCGATATTTTTACAGGCTGGACCCATTTTTTCTTGATGGTAATCTGACAGGTAAAATGTATTTGGAATTGGAAGACCGTGTCAGTCCATTACTCGATGATATTACAAAATGAAGACTCAATCTAGAGACAATCAATAAGTGCTGAAATAAACTTGTTCTATTTTTAAGAGGATTACCTAATTGAAAAACATATATAAGAAATTATGTATAATGAAGAAAATTTTGAGATAATGACAAAATATATTTTCAATGATCAGTAAATAACTATTAGTAACTAACAAGTTTCGTGTCTCCGTAAAATTTCATTATCGCGCTGTAAAATTACTTACTTATACAGAAAATATATTTGTAATTTGCACAAGAGCTTAGGCACTACTAATAATAGATTATCGATCTTATATATTTATGCAGTCCGTTTGACATCTTTACACCTTTTCATTGTTCCCAGAGTGGCTATTAACCCTAATGGAAACTGCCAATGATTAACCTATTTCAATATTACGCAAGCCAATTAGGTTGGAATTAAAACATTTAGTGGAGAACGAATTTAGTTCACATTTGGAATCAACAGGGGATATACTCAAGTTGAATTACTTTACTAGACTATAAATTCAAATTAAGAGTAACAAAGTGTATCTCGTCTGTTCGATACCCAATTTAGAACTACGTACGGATGCATTTGAATGTCAACACATTTTTAGATGACTCGAGCTTGACTTAAGGTAAGGTAAATTCTTTATTCGCTAATTACAATACAATAATTACTCTTATACATTTACTTAAACATATTCATCTGAAATACAAATAGTAAGTTAATAGAGAGGCCCAGAATTCAATTAATTCTGAAATATTAGTAAGCCAGGCATAAGCTGAGGGCATTTTAGGAAAAATAAGAAGGCAAGCGATATATAACCCATAAAGATTTCATTTAGAAAGTCAGAATTGAGCTAAATTGGAAAATTAGTGCTATTGGATAGGTTAACAAGTAAATCATGAAATACGGGTGCTACGAATATCCGCCGAATTGCTTCAAAACCTTATTTCAGACATAAGTTTATAAGGACTAAAAACTATAATAAAAAAATTTAAACACATTCACAAACTGATTCTAATTTGGTTCGAAATGTTCGTACATGGAAAACAAATATACAAAAAATTCATTTTCTAAAGACCATTTTGTTACTTCCATAGAAAGCCTTAACTTTAGATTTACTGTCAGTTAGTAGAGCGTTATCTAGTTTTTCTATATCCATCTAACCAAAAACACCATCAACGGACTTTTGTGTCTTATTACAGTATCTTTTTACACAAATCTAATTAATGTTACTGTTAACAAGGTTCAACCCACACATTTTAATAATGTCATCTCTCACTTACGACATGCCTTTAATTTTGCTTCAAAAAGTCGGCGTGGGATATAATACAAATAATATGAATTACCTCAGTAAGGCGGTCAATTTCAAGAGAATTTTGAAGTAATATTGACTTCGATTCATTAATTTCCTTTTTAAATATTTCCTCCTTTTCGACAGAAGCTTTGATGCTAGCCTCAAAATCTAAAAGTAATAATTTTGTATTAAATATCAAGGAAACAACCATCACTACCAATAAAATGTACTTAATATATTACAGGAAGGGTGCAATAAGGTTTGATAAATATCAACATTAGCTGGTTAGTATCCAAAATTAACCAAATAGGGAAGAATTTTCTTCTTTAATACCTATTTTGATATTAAATGAGAAATTTTGCCAAGCTCTACATTTATTATAATTTTTTTTTAAACATTAACTTTTAATAAATAATTGTTGAAAGTGTCTGCCACCTTGCCTCAGATATTTCTGAGATCTACTTTTAATAAGGTAATCTATCTAACTTACTAAGTACAAGACATGCGTCTTGTAACACGAAGATGGAATATTATTGTATTCTTGTAACTATTTAGGTTGTTAAAGTAACAGCGTTGCAGAGAATGGGTCAATTAAACTAGAACTAGTATGATTATGTATCGAGTGTAATAACGACCTGCATATAACTTAAAACAATTTCTTGACATGTACAATCCATATCTCCTTAAGAAATGTTTAAACATGCACAAAAGGGATACTAAAGATTTATATAGCCTGGTAAAAAGGAACTATTTCGTTTAGATAATTCGCAGTGATATCTAACATCATCCTCATTTTATTCCAAAACTTAGTCTTTTAATTCAACTTGTACTGACTAAGCGATAATAAACAATTTTATGTAATTCTATACAGTTGAGAAATTGGAAATTTAGATCCTTTCATGCTTTTCTGCGTTTTGTCAGTTTCTGTTTCTCCTAAAATTATACGCAAATTCGATTCATAATCTAATATTTGCGTTCGCATTTCGTTAATATTTCCATAAATATTGTATTTAAATTGTGTTTCATATTTCACAAAAACCTATTTATATTCAATACAGAACTGTCAAATAAAAGTTGTAGTTTTACAGTTATCATCAAATTATTACTACCTGAAGATTATTATTTTTGCATATACAAATCTTTTTTTATATTTAATTAAATTTTAATTCAATATATTTTTCGATGAGTAAATTACTTTAACTGATCTGAGCATCCAAGACATCATAATTAAAAAGAAAATAATTTGAAAATATAGCAAATCATATTGAAGTAATCAAACATTGAAATGTAAAGCCAAGTCACTGGTCCCTGTAAATCAATTTGAGTAACTTTCTTTCATTTTATTTAATAACGTGCTGCTTCAACAGTTATAAATTTTGTCCTTTTTTCACCTAGCTTCATGACATCTTGTTTCGTCATCATTCTTAAAAAATGTACCTATCTTTCACACTTAAGTCAAGTAAAACTCTTAAGCAAAACCAGAAAGTTCCAATAATAATTGTAGAAATAATACTCAGTTGTAGTTCGAATCTATTATTACTCAAAGTTGTAACCTAATTTTTGTAAGATATATTGGGTTTTATAGGCTTTTTACGTACAACCAACCATTCACACTGCTAAATTTTGCAGCAAGGCGCACAACTCATTCAATGCCATTACTTTTCTAAGTATCAAAAAGTCATGATTATTAAAAATATAGTTATTAGAGAGGAATATTCTAGACATGGCGACGCATGTCTCCCCTGTAAAACAGAAGTAACTGAAAAATTTGGACCAGCTTTATTAATTAGAGGCTTATTTAAAAAAAAAATCAGTCACCCATAAAAAAATATCTGACTAACTCTGGCCATACCAAAGTTTACTAAATACTAGAAGTTACCTCACTCGTTCGCGGCACTTTCATATAAAACGCAGTCAGCGCACTAAGTCATGTACCTAGGTCACAGAAAAATGTGTTCTGTGCTAGGGTGTTCCAAAAGTTTGAGAGCGTAATAATTGCGGTCAGATATTATATAAATAAAAAAGGAGTGAATAAGTACACATCATTCGTAGAGTGAAAGAGTGCCACTGTGTACATGCTAGAGAGTGATGCTAGAGGATCCCTGGTACCTTTTACCGAGGACGCGGGGGTCAAGAGGTAGGCGAAGTAGGGCAGGCGGATTCGTGCCTTTCGTAGAGTGAGGTAACTTATAGTAATTTAGTAAACTTTGGCCATACTAACAATCCATGGCCATATTATGAACATCGCATCGTATTGATGATACTTTCCATCGTATTATTAATAGATATGTTGATTATGTACGAAAACATTTCGGTTCTGATATAACGGTTGTCTTTGATGGGTACAATGACAACAATAAAAATATAAAAGCAATAGAACAGCTTCGGCGAACTGCATTAGATTTTGGATCGGTAGAAATAGAAGTCCTTTTTAACGAAACATGGCAAATGACCAAGCCAAGAAAAGTCCAATCCAATCGCTCAAATAGAACAAGATTAATAAATATTAATGCTAATAAGCAAACTAGTCTGTCAATATCGCTGCGAAACAAGATATGGACGACGCCGACGTTTTAATACTACACATGGTGTTTGAAAAATCACTACAGAACTTCACAACTATCGTTAGAGAAGATGTAGACCTTTTAGTTCTAATAGGACGTGCTCCTTCGTGTTAGTCAATTTTCTTTCTCAAATTAGAGGGAAAATAGAATCGAATCTTTTTTTAGCATAAATTGGTTTATATTGTTTCTACATCTGCAATCACTGGGTGCGATACAACATCTGCACTCTCTAATTAAGGAGAAATAAAAGTTCTTAAAATGTTCGAGAAACGCCTAGACTTGTAGCAATCAGCAAAAGTTTTTAAATAGGAGGATTGTCCAGTAGAGACCATTTTGCAGAATGAAGTACTCATTTTTCTGGAAATGTATGGAGTTCCTAAATCCGAAGTATACATTGGCAACATTCGTGCAGTCAACAAGACATGCATTTGCTCTAAATAGTATAACACAAATTGCGGGTGCAGAAAAGTTGAGCTGTCCTGTTCAATACCTTATGGCCTTTGTCACGTCATGTCTCAGCGCCAATGTCGATAGTGTTATTGAAGATTCAATAGAAGATATTCAAGATGAAGAACATAATGAGATTAATCTTGCTGATCTCATATCAGTAAATATTACAGAAGCAGAAAAAAATGATGAGGAAGAAGTTAACAGAACGTGGAGGAAGGGGGAGGAAAAGGGAGAAAGCGAGAACGAGAACGAACTGTTGATCATACTTTAAACAAGGAACAACATGGATTAGGCCCATTGGAGAACCAGTAAAAAAAAAGCGCCTTTCACCTTACCTTAGAGTTTTTGTAAAGAATATCCTAGTCTTAATTTTTTATAATAACTAAAAAAGCGAACAGCGAGCAGTAACGAGATATTTGCGAAAGTCTGATTTCTGTGACCTTTGACCTTGAATATCTGAAACCGCAAGCGCGATACCAATGAGCAAATAAAGGTATATGCAAAATTTCAGTTCACTATTTTTCGGCAGGCGAATTCTAATATGACTGGAGTAATAATACGTACGATAAGAAATTATCAGATTATGACAATAAAATATTAAATAAAATTATGTTTGCATTCAATGGTAAATGCGTCCTTTCTGATACTGTTTTGCGATACTTTTTGTTTTTTGTAAGAAGTCTATGGTCAATAATCAACAAACCATAAATGTCCCTAAAACAAAAAGAAGCCGGGAAGAAGCAAAATTCCTCAGGAGCCCAAATTACCAAATTAAACCAACACTGATAAAAAGTAGCAAAGAAAATCAGCACTTTGACTTATAATAAAACAAAGTTTTTGGACAAATTACATACCAACAGCAACTGTTAGCAACTATTCCAAAGCAGATATATTAGTTAGAAAAAATTATACAGCTCAACCTTCATATTATTATGTTTCAATCTATTTTTTGAAAAGAGGTGCAAAACTGTACAAGATTTTCATTTAATATATCTTGGTGAATTGTATTCGCTATTATATCTATCTATCAAATAATTCCACACGAATAAACCCTGATGATATTTTTGAAATTGAGTCAAATTGCAACTTGTTTTTTTTATACAACTGGACATATTAACTACTACACAAATAGATATGGTTGTTTGGCGCAGAGCTAATGATTTTTATCAAAATCAACAAAGCCAAAATGCCATTACTACTACTACTACTAGATATGGTTGTTTTAAAACTAGCATAATTGCCTTTTTCGACACTTCATGAAATTTTATAATTTTTTAATGTAATAATTTCTTAGGAAATATATGAATTTTTTGAATATTTAAAAATAAAAATTCCTTGCCTGCGGATATTTCCCAAAAGCTAGGTATCTGAAATACGGAATTTACTCCATCCTAAAGTTTCCACACTGTATAATATATTAGGGCTGAAAATATTGGACTATACTGGCTTTGGAATGTAGCTTCCGGGCAAGAACATTCTAAACCTCCTCTGCTCACGTATCTTCGAAATGTATTTGATACGAGTATTTAGAGAATTTCCTACATCATACCTATTTCTACTTAAAATATCGGTGAAAATAAGTACCCAATATTTTATATCGAACCTTTTTACATAACATAAGAGCAACAAATCTAACGAAATGGAAATGGACTAAAATATAATCTGTATAATTTTACACGATTCAGGAATTAATGAATGGTATTAAATTAGTACGCAGCATATTTTTTTGATTAGTATATGATTAATTTAAGTAACAGAAATGGATTTATATTAGCTATTAATAAAAATTATTTTACAAAGTAAGTAATCTTTTGCGACTTCATTTGTTGATATGTAACTTAAATAAATAAATAACTCAATAAAAGTGTTTTTAAAGAGCTAGTTCAATATCTTTATTATAATCTTATCATTAAATGTCCACTCGTCGAAGGTCAAAACGATTTAATTTTAATGAGCCCCCTAGTGAGAAACTAATACGCAGATTTCCACAGATTTTTTCCTTATCTGTGAGAGAATGCGGTAAATTAAGAACAAACGATTTTACAGAGATTTTACATGAAACATACTTTGTATTGTCATTATTATTTTATACACTGTAAGCTTGGAAGATCCATACGTACATCTACCAAACATCATCAAATATTTTCCGTCCTTATTCATAAATTCATAAGATATAGAGAGAACAATTTAGGTAAAAATGTCTTTAATGTTTTTAATAGAAATATAGCCAGTGCCTACAGAATTCGCTTTTTTTATGAAAGAACTTTTACATTATCTTTAATATGAACTTAAATATTCACAAAAACAATGTTTTGTATATATTTAAGTTTGTGATTACTCTCAAAAATATTTTCCAACTTAGCTCTAGTGAAACATTTTACAAAAGTGTTAATTGGGACGTTTTTTCTTCAATTATTGCAATACTAAAATTTGTTAATTTACACCGTAGAAATACGTATGTTGATAAATGTTATAATCAAGATGCATTTATTTGGAGGACGTGTATATTAATTAACAACTAGTCCTCCGGTGTTCTTATTATAATTTAATCATAACAATTTTTAAAGTTTCAAAAATACACTTCGCACATAAATTATGGAATAGGTAAAAAAATGAGTCAAGTTTATACATTCATATTTTTGTTAATATTGAAGCAATTTCAATAATTTTTTTATTGCGGATAGGTCATTTCTTCTGCAGTTTAATACCCTATATTCGATTTAACTACGAGTTTTGTTATACAGGGAAACGCGAAAAGTATGAGGGCATGTAAATTCCATAAAATTTCAATTTGATCTGTGGCAATTAGGAGCCTATGAAAATTTATTTTTATAAGTGTTTCGGTTACGGCCTCTCCTATTGTACTCACTGCACCAAGCAATTTGCCCTACGGTTCTTGGTAAATAAAAAATTGGCAATTCTTTAAAAATTTTTCTGTTGCCTGTTAAGACTATTTTGTTGGAAGCCTGACAAAATGTGGATCAAATGTTCATTCGAGATTTAATTTTAAGTATGTTCAATCGATGCCAAACTGTAATAAATGCCAGGGAAGGTAATACCCGTTATTAGTTTGCATTATTGCTTAGTTTTTTGTTATTGTTATCGTTCTTTTTCCTGTTAAACAAATTTATTAAGTTATTTTTATTCCAACTTGTATTATTAACCTCGATATTGGTTTCATAACTCTTTAGTGAGAGGAAAATGGAAGAAAATCCACTAAAATTATTGTTTTTTAACAGTTATTGGCAACAGAACAATTTTCAAAGAATTGCCAATTTTTTATTTACCAAGAACCGTATGGCAAATTGCTTGGCGCAGTGAGTACAATAGGATAGGCCGTAACTGAAACACTTATAAAAATAAATTTTCATAGGCTCCTAATTGCCACAGATCAAATTGAAATTTTAGGGAATTTACATGCCCTCATACTTTTCGCGTTTCCCTGTATAACAAAACTCGGAGTTAAATCGAACATTCGGTATTAAACTGCAGAAGAAATGACCTATCCGCAATAAAAAAATTATTAAGATTGCTTCAGTATTAACAAAAATATGAATGTATAAACTTGACTCATTTTTTTACCTATTCCATAATTTATGTGCGAAGTGTAGTTGAGAGATATACCTACTCACTTGTCAGGCAATAATAGCAAAATGAGATGCATTAACATATTTTGCTCTTGCTGGTACACTATATTTTAAAAAGACGTTGTAAAGAATATTTATGTTTATATGGCTATTTTAGATATATTATGACATTTTTCTATGTATAATCTTTATTTATGGTCAGACTATTATTCTTTATTACCCAATATACTGATGCAATGTTATATAAAATTTCATAGGAATATTAAATGTATTTAAATATTTTTAAATATACAGTGTGTCCCTAAATTGCACAAACTATAACCACGCGATTCTACGTCAAAAAATAAAATGATTTTTCTGATACCATTTTTTCAAAAAAATTTTGTCTCCCCAAAATACAGCCCTACAAAAGTTGAGGGGGGTTGGAAACATTAAAAATCCTTAATATCTCGGGAATCGCTGAAGATTTTCTATTGAATTTCGATAAGCTTATATAGCATATAATAATATCATATGTTTCAATAACCCTGTGTAATATGAAAGACATTAATTGACGCTAAGGGGTAGTTTGGGGTTATAGGGGTTGATGCTACTCCTATATATTTTGTGTCCGTTGCCCAAATAAAGTTCTCTTCTGGAAAACCGTTTCCTTGGTGAGAAAAATGAAAGAGAGCATCAAGCCCTACAAATTTATTTCATATTACACAGGATTATTACAACATGAAATATAAAGTGTAAGTCGAAATTCGTTAGAAAATCTTCTGAGGTTCCCGAGATATTAAGGATTTAATGTTTCGAAGCCTTAACTTGAGAGGGCTGTATTTCTGTAAGGGTACGTTTTTCAGAAGATTCGTCTTATTTTTTGACGTAGAATCGCTTGGTTATAGTTTGTCGGTGCAATTTAGGAGCGCCCTGTATATATATTTTTTTTTACGATCTGACACTCAGCAAATTCATACAGAATTATCACTTTTGATAGTTATTTATAAATCAACATATTTTTACACAATTTCTAATCCAGACAATAAAAGCAATTACAAAATTACTGTTAATGACCTAAAAATGCATTTCTCGTCTTAGATTTGATTCTGCAGTTATTTTATATATTATTAGTTCTTATTCGTCATTATAGTTAAAAGTTCGACGTAGGTATTTAGTGGAGATGTGATTATTGCTAATCATTTGTCAGTCCAGTCTATTTCTCTTTATATTGCAAACATTCTCTTATTGACCTCTGTCACTTTTCTTCATATGCCCTGCAACCAGACAGCTTCCAACTGTTCTTTTCCTCTAAAGGAAATTATTTCCAGAGCAGCGTTCCTTGAAGTAAATATACGTTTGAAAATAACTGTAGGACGGTGCGTATAAGGGTTTGGACACTTAAGCAGCTTTTACCTGAAAATTGGTTAACTAAAAATAGGATTAATTACATTTGCACCAAAAGAAATCGACACTTTCTGGACAACCCATTATACCGAGAGACCAAAAAAAAAAACATAATCAAAGATGCCCATGAATTTTTAAATTGATATCTTTGGTTAACCTGTTACTCTATTCAAAACCGATTTACTCAATTTCGTAACGACTGCTTTTTTCTTGATTTTCTTCTAATGAAATCTAAAACACCAATATTAAAACTTCATCCTTGAGGGTTGTCTTCTTAAAAGAAATATTAAATATTGATAAATAAAGAACGATATAATAAAATAAAATGTACGCTTATTAGGTTTCATAAAATACATTTTTGCAAAAATACACATTAACTTTCACTGGCGTAATTAAATACGAAACCTGAAATTATTGATGAAACTTTTAATATTATTTTTATTATATCTTTATATCTCCGCGATATCAATTTTAGCCAGGGGTTTTATTAAAATTTTTTGTCAATCATAAAAAGTAGAAGTACGTGCCTTTTTATTCAAGCTTCAGATTACCATATACTTATTAGGCCGCAGAAAACTTTGCTTTAAGAAGAACATTATTAGTCAGTGAGTTCAAAGGTATTTTGAGAAGAGTGTTTCGTTTCTCAACTAGGAACACTGGA
The DNA here is from genome assembly GCA_963680705.1 of Rhagium mordax. NCBI lineage: Eukaryota > Metazoa > Arthropoda > Insecta > Coleoptera > Cerambycidae > Rhagium > Rhagium mordax. The sequence goes on along the minus strand of OY796656.1, from coordinate 104,571,297 downwards.
AACGTATAAAATATTATTTATAATTAATTAATTTAGACGTAATTTTTTATACTTGTACTAGTGAAATATAGTGTAATCAAATTAAGGGAATACTGGGACAAATAATTTCTCGATATGAAAACTAGTGTGTAAAATTATTCAATTATATTACTTATTTCTTTCTGGCTACAAACGAGTTGCCATTTTTTTCCAATCAGAACCTTTAGACGTGGCAACGGTTTATACTTTGTTCATTAACAAAGAAACTTTGATGTTGAGCGATTTTGTTTATTAATACATTACGGATTTATGTGAACAATAATTTTTTCCCTTGGCCAAAATCAATACGTATTAAGAACGTAGAGCCACCATTAATTTCAGTAAATTTAAAAATTCAACTGATCATCATGGGAATATTGAAAATTATCCTGATTAATGACTAATGACTAATGTATTTTCGTAGCTCATTTTAACATCATCTCTCCCATAGCTAATAAATTGTTAAGTGAAGATGAAGGTACCAAAAATATTTCAAATCGCTGATATGTAATAAAATGGTATCATAACTTAAAAATAAAGAGATTCAAAGATAAACAATAATTATTTAAATAGTTGAAGTACTAAAACTAATTAAAAGAATATATTACTGACTAAATGCCTGACAGACGAAAGCGATAAACAATATCAGTGTGATTAAGAGACAAGTTATAATTACTGATAGGAGAAATGCAAGCAGTATTAATGATAAATTGAATTGTAATATATTAATAGGTCTAGAATTATATTTTCTTACATTAAGTAATAACTTATAAAGAATATGACTGAAAAATTTAAAATATTGAGGGTTCCAAATTAAGCAAGCGTACTTCAGATTACTTCTGTCAAATGACACCCGTAATATAAAATCAAGATTACCTCTAATTTACAATACTATCATTAATATGTCAAACAGAGTACTGACTTTTTCAGATACACTTGTTTTACCCAAAGGTTTAAATTTTAAATCCAAAAACAGTTCCAAATTGAATATAATGGCGACTATAAAGAAAACTGAACTGAACTTACCAACAGACGATGGACACGAATATATCGTACGATCAGAAATTGGTTTGGAGAATCCATCTCCACCTAGAAAAGTGATAGTACCATTCAAAGCTTATCAGCATACAATGGTAATACCACAGGCATTTTAGACATAAATATCTACTTATGATTCAAGAATTATGACGGTTATAACCGATGGACATTACTCAAAATTAAATAAAGATCCTATTTAAATATAAAAATGAGTTTAATAACTTTGAACGCAGATTACTACGTATTATCACAAACCTTCTCGTTTTTATAGTTTGCCAAAATACATAAACCAATCATTGATCAATTGGTAGTTCACCGTGTTATAATTTAGCAAAGTTCTTTCTCAATGTTAATAATCCGTTATCTGGAAAACTGATTCATATATAATAAACAGTAAATATTTTTTTGGAAAAACTTTAAGATATTGATTTTAATAATGCACATCCAATGGTCAGCTTTGATGTAGTTAGTTTCTTTACCAATGTTTCAGTATACATATAAGGCATTGTCAATAATGAAAACTAAATGATCAAACAATAGTATGAAATTATTGATAATTTCTATTAAGACAACAAAAACAGCATGTTTCCAATTAGAAAATGGCTTATCCACAGGATTTCATATAATGGAGTCGTACGTAGGTTTAAACTGTAATTTGTGGAATAAACCACGACCTTGAAGAACTTTATAATCTGGATTAACTACTGCTAGCAGATTAAATTCATCAAAGTGACAGGCGAAGGAGAGGGGATTGCTTAAACCATGATTATTCATTCATAATTTAAAAGTAATTGTTTTTGTCATTTAATAAATGATATTTTAAAAATATTTGAAGATTTAATTTCACATGATGATACATTTTATAGTGGATGTCTGAATTTTTGGATTATTTAATAATACAGTCATTATAAATCGTAGCTTAACTAGATTATTCGTTTGTCTAATTGTCTAATAGAATTACATGAAAATCGCTTAAACCAATAAAAAATAAATTCACTGACATTTGCCAAAATTCGGTGTAAAACGATACATTGTACTAATTTTATATTTTTTATCCGAGTGTACTACGTCCACTCGAAAGTACTAATTATCCAATAAATAACATAACAATTAAGTCGATTATGTAAACGTGCCTGAACAAAAAATTAGATTTAATAATATTAATAACCATATCATATATTTAACCTAAGTAGTCCTCGAATCGTTGCGATAAATCAACTGTATAAAATGAATGACAATTTATCTAATATACCTGGTGTAAACTAGTAAGTACTTAAGATATAAATAAGAAGAAATTAAACAGACTTACTCTCTTCATTTATATTGTTATTATATATTTTAAAGTATTAGTATTAAATAATAAATTTTATCGTTACGTTAATTTATTGATTGCCACATGATAAGCACATGCTGCAGATACTACAATATACTATAAGATCGGATAAGTTCTGTTTCTCTTCATAAGCACATACTGATGTGTAAAATCGCGAGGTCTTCTAGCAAGGCTTTCACCTAGAAGATGATTGACAATTTCTGCTCGACTCCAGAGACTATTTACAAATGCAAGGAGATTGGTTCATTGGACTTTGTTTTATACTGTAAACAGATATCTGCACTTCAGTGATTAAACCAATTTTACCGGAATATAACCCGTGAATAGAGGTAAAATAAAACCAAAAATAAATTCAAATCCAAGAATTATGTTTTTGAAATTGACTAAATAATGTGAAATTTTAGCAAGACCAATAGGATACTAATTAATTACTTTGATGTTGTAACAGGAAGTGTATTTTTGAATACATTCGACTAGGTACGTTTATTTAAACTAAAAACTACTAGACACTGACGCAGTTTTTATACGTCCTAGACACCAAATACTTATTTTGACACACGATTCACTAGCTAAGATGACATCTTCGGGAATTTGTTAAAGACTAATAATTCTCGATGATGTCAACTTGGTTAACGAAACCCGTACCAAATTAAATATTTGCACTTCAGGATAAACTACTAGTTTGAATTTTGTCTTGAAATGTATCGATAGAGCGAAATATCTTATTGGTCCTGAAAATGCATTACTGAATAATCAATAATATATTTAAACAGGAATTTATCTTCCTTGGTTTGCCTCATTCATCAGGCAATTTTAACGGTTTTGAGAAGAAGAATATGTAGCATTACCGAGATGGTACTGAATGCATTAGTATAACAACAGAATGATAAAGTTACATTTTTCAGAAAATGATCATATTAGAGTCGCTGGAAACAATTGATTCAATATTATTGGGCGGAAAATGTCAACGGAATCGATTACAGGCGAATATAGTCGTTAATACTATCGGACTTCAATGGCATTACCATCACATTATGTTTAATAATAAACCGTCGTCGATTTTGTGAAAAAAGGTCATTTCAATAGTTTCCATAAAAATAGAAGCTGCTCCCCACGCCATGGTACCCTAATTGAGTGAAGATGTGAAACACCATAAGTACTGGATTAATATTTTTGCTATGTAAACTGATCAAATAGAGTTGCATTGATCACATGCAAGAACCAGGTGTCATTGGAACGTGAGAAAATCCAGTTTTTTGAGCACAACAATAATTATTCTTGGTCGCATATTACTAATTAGAGGTAATAGGTACCCTTCTGGTTGATTAAACAAGATGCTATTCCCCCATCCTTTCCTCGTCGATTATAAATAGCACATTCGTTGCTAGACGACTTTAGTATTTAATGAAATATTTTGAATACAATAATAATTGGGTGTTACATTTTTCATGATATACACATACATTAAATTCATTCTTCCTCTTCCTAGAGTAAAAGTAAGGTAGCGTCCACCCTTGTTATAAACAATGCCGTCCCAATATTAACCTTTGTCTTTAGTTTATAAGAATGATGTATATTTGCGTAAGTGTAAGGAAGTGAAAATCTCGGAAGAGCCCCTCTAATCAATTTATTGGAAAGTACACCTGCTTTTTACAGCGAATCCAAGGTGCTCACGAAAGGATTTCATGAAAAACCTGCAAGAGCAGGATGCCATACAGCGTCTCTTAAATTGATTCACGTCAGGGCTTTACACGAAGAGATCCATTTCTCTGAAACTTTGACAAAAATAACCTATTTTCGTTCAATCTTACCGTTCTTTATTTTTATCGCAAAACTACGTCGAATTATACTCACTATGATGTGCATCTTTATTTAAGGATTTAAAATTTCGTAATTTTCAATTTTAGAATTTAAATTAGCACCTAAATTGAACGTTGATGAAGATGTGAAAAAACACGTTCAAAAGCTTCGACGTTGTACATTGAGAAATTATTTTCCTTAGGAGTCGGAAAGATATCCATATCCAAAAGAATTTGTAAGTTAGATTTGAAATTGAACCTCAACCTCAACATTAAATTTCGTATTTTTTGTTCGGAGAAACCGAAAAAAAAAGTCCAAAATTAGTACAAAGGAATCGTAGATTAACCTGCAAACTGCACCTGAAATTTTTTTCCAGTGGGCTTGAAGGAATAATAATAAAAAATAAACAACGGGAAAAATTTTTTCAGGAGGGGGTCAAAGAAAGTTGTATTCAGATGGTTTATAAACTTTTTTACAGGGATTGTGAAACATTTTTCAAGGTAAAGAAAAACCGAGTCTCCCAGAATAGAATTCTAATTTTTGCTTTTTTTTTTTTCATTTTGCACTATTTGTCTTAACCTCTTCCTTCATCTAACTCGATACCACTATCGGATTTTACACCTGTCTTGAGATCCTCAATCCAACTAAATAACCCAAAAAAATACACCAATCTACGGGTCTAACACCGTTTCACCTAATATTATACAATTATTTTTGCGAGAATTAAAAATTTTTGAATTAATATATTATGATCAAAATATTGTATTTAATTGGTTAGTACTAGTTTTAGCAGTTCATTGTTTAGTAAAACAGGAGTGGTGTTTTTGATGCCACATTACTCAATTTATGCTTATAAATACTACCAGGACAAAGTACACTCACTTTGTCAGAATGAAATATAACTGTTCAGCCACAAGATTATAAAGATTATACATATTACAAAGATTATAAAATTATAGAATTCATTAATCAATGGTGTACATCATTCTCATTTAAGAATAAACTGCAGGTATCTTCCTCAATCTTCAAGCATTCACGTCTTCCTTATGGCAAAGATTTTTGCTTATGGATACAAACCAGAGTCCAGAGTCACCATTAAGGAAAATCCAGTGTAGATCAAGATTGTATTTTTATTTAATAATTATTTTAAAACTCAGTAGATATAAACATATTACTATGAATATTCCAAAACGGTTTGTTTTACAGGAAAAAGTATATTTGTAAAAAAAAATTATTTATACCAAATTTGTTCGATTCATACAAAACGCAAATTTCACTCATTTGTATCTGCCTCCTCATATTTCATCAAAATATACATAGTTAAATTATCGTGAAAAATTTTCAAGTTATCTACGTTGATGCCCCAACGAATAGTTCCAATAGTATAAAGGTGAACTGATGATGAAAATTGTACTACAAACAGGCTTTGTTCGAATTTTCTTTTCGTAAATAAGTGCGATGTTGTTTCACAATGGATTTTTTAAATAAAAATAGTGCAACATCAACGAAACGGAACACATGTTAGCATACTATTCACCGTCTTTATATTTGTAGAAACTACCTACTTATCAAATATAAATTTTTATTTACTTCATTCAGTTCTAAACAATACACAACAGTTTGACTTGAGTAACACAATGGCATAAAAACATTTTCACTACTGTCGATACTTACGATTTTAGTGTACTGGCAAATCCAATATAATCTAGCTTCTGCTAAGAGTTTAATGAGAAAACATTGAAGTCACCTCTTGGGTGTTGTTTTTAATGAACTTAATTAAATTCTATTGGCGTAAGGTAGAAACAAATAAAAATAGAAAACGCTACTGAATAATTCCAGTCCAGTGTCAGTAAAAACATTTTATTTAGAATTGGAACTTTGAAATATTTACCTTGGGCATATAAAATATTTAGTTTCAATACATGATTTTTCAAGATAGCAGATACAGTCCACTAAGAAAATATATTGCGAAACAAGAAGCTTGAGGAATATTTACAGTGTATTTTGTTACCACAAGTTTATAAACATATCTATCTAGTTAATATCTACAAGTAAGCTATACGGAACGACTCTATGTTCTTATCTAAGATAAAGTAAATAAATACCTAATATCTGAAGTATATATTTACAATCGTTTTTTAATATTGCTATCGAGATTTACTCTAGTGTATGTTATGTTGTTATAGAATGTTTTAGTTTTATAGATTGAGACAATGTTGACAATTGCCGACTCTATAAACAGCTTAATTGATGACTGACACTGTGTGGTTTATTGCGTGTTGACGAGTGTGCTTTATTGTAAAATAGTTAAATTATCTTGTTATAAGGGGTAAGTTCTATTTTCTCTGATGGTGTTGGTAGCTGTGTTCATCGACATCAGAAGTAATACCAATCTCGTATTATTCTGATACAATTGCTTTCATATTTTAAATACAAGAAGCAACTTTTGAGCAAATTGTAACTCAACTACGAATATATATTTCTTTGGTGTATTCCAATTTGCTTAAATTTGAAGAAAGTTTACAACCACGTTCTTATATATTCTTCTTTAAAACTGAATAAAAATGAGATCAATAATTAAAACTGCTACTCAAGACTGTTTTCAAAATGATTTAATTCATCGTCAGAGCACTAAAGGATTTAGAATAGCAAAAGTTTTCAACGAACTAGAAAGATATACAGGGTGGTCCGAAATTAGTGGTCATCATTTTACCCGCATATTCCTCGATCAAAAATAAGACAAAAACTTCCTACAAACATGGCCCCGGAAATGCTTCCTAAGGGAGCTACAACCCCTTAAAGGTGCATCCTTGACGATGGTTTTTATTTAATATTTTCGAAACTAATAATAATAATAATAATAATAAAAATAATAATAGCATAATTTTATTATTAATTACTGTACCTACCTAGAGAACTGTGCATCTCACTCGTTCCATTTTGATTTTTTTGTGATTAATGTTTTCCAGAAACTCAAATAACTCGAAAACGGTGCGTCCTATCAAAGTTCAACTAGAATACCTTTATTGCATAAAAAACTCTGGCATTCCATAATTTGCTCAAAATCTGGAAAGACGTACGTGCGAAAAAGTTGTGGGGCATTTTACTCCACCCCCTCCCTGTTTGACCCACCCCTGAGTGAAATTTTTGGATCATTATCACATCACCCTATTGGCCATAAAACGATTAGTGATTGACCAAAATTTCACGTTTTTATTTTTACCAGTTTCGGAAATATTAAATAAAAACCATCGTCAACGATGCACTTTTAAAGGGTTGTAGCTCCCTTAGGAAGCATTTCCGGGGCCATGTTTGTAGGAACTTTTTGTCTTATTTTTGATCGAGGAATACGCGGGTGAAACGATGACCACTAAATTCGGACCACCCTGTATAAAAGCACACGCTAAAAACGTATTAGAAATCACACAACAACAAAATGTACAATTTATTTGTTTATTAAGTTACTTATTTACTTAATTTATAAAAATAATAGGAGACATTATATTGAATATTAATTCATTCATAATAGTAGTTTGTGAACGAGTATCAATTTAGTAAATAGTTTAACTACGTATTTAGATAAAAAAAATCGAGCTAATGTCGTTTGTTATTGTCAATACATATAGAATTCTTGGGAAAAACATTGATAAAAACTTTAAAACGCTACAGATACGTAAACGTATACAAAACCAGTATTTTATCAGATATACTGTTTCTCTTTCACTATTGATCAATCATTTGAAAAGTAGTTTCTTTACGGGTTTGTCGTAGGATCCAGGAGGATATTGAATAATTATGTTTTCCTACGAGCGTGCGGAAAGTATCACTTTTCCGCACGCATATTAGTTTCGAATCATTTTTATTTATACTAACTCTTTTGAAGTAGCCCTCCTATAACTTTAAATATCAAAAAATCACGTAGCATATAGTCATGATTGTCTCATTTTGACGTTTCTCAGTCACATAACAATTAACAAACGTCAAGTCAAACAGTAACATCTTTTTAAAGTAGAGTCTAGTTTCTTAATTAAGTAAAAAATGTATTCATCACGCTCCTAGGAAAAATATTGTTCCTAACATTACATGCGGAAACTGTCTTTTCCGCACTCGACTGCTTGACCGAACGCCGCTTCGCGTTGAAACAACGATGTGGAAGTCAAAAAGGACATCATTAGCGAAAACTTTAATTTACTTGGTAATACATAACACAACAGGATATCATTTTGTGTTTACTGATGTAGGGATTGTTGGACAAAAATCTAAACAAAAAAAATATTCAACAAAATGACAAAGATACTCACATTCTACTAATATGCATTTTAATATTATAATAATAAAATATGAAAATAGTCGTAAATGAGATTCAAGAACAGTTAAATAATGTTAAACAAAAAGTGAAAGAAGTTAACGAGTTTTACAAATGTTGTTAAAACGGTACACTGTTTAATTTCGATGATTTTATCAGTTAGTATTTCCCCCATGTTTGTAAAATTATTGTCAACACCTAACTTGATACTCTTATGTCTGACAGATACCAATGAGATAAAATCTGTAATATAAAAATTTGAAAAAAAAATCAGTTAGACTTGATAATATTGAGGCTGAGATGCTCAAATTAATAAGAGCTAATCAGAGCTATTTGTAAAATTCTACATTTAAATGATTTTAATATCATGTACTACGAATTTAGAGAGCAAAGAATTAATATTGCAATAAGCGGCACCAGATGGATTAATTAATTAATAATTAACTCCTCTGTTGTTGGCAAAGTACGATACCATCCCAGTTATTTCTACCTAGAACTTTAAAGTAAGCTATTACATTTGGACCTATTTGCTTCCTAACTCACTAATTATATTCGATTCTAAAATGGCTTAAAAATTAAAATTGTTGATCGGCCTGATGAAGGACAATGAAGGTCAAGTAGCCCCGCCCCACAAACTAGTGCATGATTGGTATTTGTAATCTGCCCGACAATCCTTATTTTATATACTCCATTTGTGATATTAATTAATAATAATAAAATAACAACACACTTTATTTGCTGAATAACTTTTACAGAAGTTTTAGAATTGATAATCATCGGCATATGCACATTAATGCTTTTTAAAGTAAAAATGTTGTCTTCTATGGAAATAAAGGAGAAAACTAGATGATATCATATGTGATTCAGTAGCGTTCAAGAAGAGGAGCTGATCGCATAGATAATCTTACTGAAGTAGCACGGTCATCTACTTCAAAGACGATTCTCAGTTAAGTTTACAGAGGAAAACATTCTGCAACAATTGATTGTCGGAGACATCTACTTGCCAATTATTTTAATCGTACGAGATTACCCCTATATAACAAAATCAAATTTAAAACCGCTATTGTAAATTCTCGGTGTCAATGAAATTTTCCATTTTTGGACGGGTCTTGCATTAGGCGCTGTATACATTATTTATTGCAAATGCTCATTCCAATAGACAAGACCGCTTATGGTCAATAAAATTTGCAACAAAATGCCGAAAACCACAACTCCATAATATTTCTCCCTGTAGAGATATCTTATTCCAAAATTTGAGGAAAAAATCCAAGGACTGTATTTGGTCATATAGGAAGAAGGGAATGACATGGATGTAAATGGAAGAGAAATAAAAATATGTAACGAGTACAAGAACTTAGGAGCCGTTATATCAATGGAAAGGAATAGCCGAAGAGATATAAACAACAGAGTAATCCAGAGCAAACAGGCTATTCAGAAAGTAAACTCCGCTTGGTGATCAGAACAAATAAAAAAAAAAACAACAAAAAAAATAAGTTTATAGAAGTACCTATTGATCAAAGTATGTACGAATCCGAAATGTTGGAAATAACTCAAAGAAATAAGAAGGACTGCCTGCAGTAGAAATGGACGCATTGAGAAGAAGCTGTAGGGTGTCTAGCTTGGAACATAAGAAATAGTGAAATAAGAGAACGAATGAACACGGAAGAAACAATTATAGAAAACATAGAGAAAAAAATATGGTGTGGGCATTTAAGGCATATGGAGTTTCATAGGTGGCATCAACGAGTTTGAGAGTGGTCTCCCCCAGTAAGAAGGAAAAAGGGAATACCTGTAAAAGAATGGATGGAGGTTGTGGAGGCGATAAAGAAAAGAGATATGAATGAGAATGACTGGATAGGCAAGAAAGCATGGAGGATACAAAAACGGCCCAATTTGTAAACCACTCGCTCTTTATACATACAATGTATATACAGATTGCGAAAGTTCCCATCTTGACATAGCCAACCTCAAAATATATACGACGTGAAGTGCCGCTGCCTAGAAACAAGTGCTTTACTGCTCGTACATGTCCGTCCTTGGTCGCCGTATGCTAGCGTCTCGAACTGTTTACACATTAGAGCTGCGATACTAAACAAAACTAAGCGGCAAATTTAGGTCCTATGTCAAGATGAGGACTTTCGCAATCTGTATGTATATAAACATAAAGCCACCAATAAATCAGGAAATATAAAACCAGCGAGAGTTTATTTCTCCAGGAAGTATTTATTCTTTTCATTGCTCATCTTTAGAGGACTGCGTTTTTCTGTACAAATGCATGGTTTGGAAAGACGGCGATGCGTCAGTAAATCGTGCTATTTCGAGTCCCGTTGTTAAAGTTCCTAGGTGCAATTTAGAAACGCTCCGTATATAGAATCATAATTAAAACAAAAATGTTAAGTATCACTCTTGGCGCCAATTTAAAGTGAACAATATCAAGCACTGAAATTCTGATAAATTAATATATCTTATAATAGTAAAGTAGGTAGGTACACGAGTGATTTAATATATTATTGTTTCAATTGAATACTGGTACGATTCCGATAATCATAAGTAAGTATTTGTTTTTATTAATCTAATAATATCGTTGTTTGTACTATATTTAACCTTAACATAAATATTAATAATAATAATAATAGTACAGTTTAATAATTCTTAGTTACTTCTTGTAAAAGTAAGATAATTCTTAACAATTCAAACTCAAAATCAAACTGAAACTCTACTCTGTAGTTCTAACAAAATGAAATATTTGTATGGAGGAGACAATGCACTTGGAGTAGTTTTCCACACACACCAAAACACTTTTGCACACACTCGACGAGCGCTTATAAGTTTTAATCATCTCCCGATGATGCCAACTTGGTTGGCGAAACGCGCATCGGTGTGTGCAAAAGTGATTTGGTGTGTGTGGAAAACTACTCCAAGTGCAAGTTCTACACCAAAGGTTGCAACCCCTCTTCAGGAATGGGGGAGACAAAATTATCTCAACACAACTTTTTCACAGTCAGTAAAGTATCAATACAAGTATTTGGTGCAAATATCACTAGTTTTATTTATTAGATCGGTTTTAGTATGCTTTTACTAAAATCTAATCATACTTATTTTATCAGAAAAACAAACAAGTTAATCGTTAGATTGGGCTGTTTTCCTGAGAATTACGCAGAAAATTTAATTTCTTAGAAACTATCCTCTTCATTATATCAATGATTAATTTATTATAAAAGGCGAGGCATTTTCTTGTTAGTAAAATGGAAATATAGGCCATGTAAACACTTATATAATACACAATTAACTAAGTTGTTTGTCATTTTGCTTAATTTGTCTAATAGCACTGTAACCGGATAATTCGGTATAACTTTTGGCTTTATAAGAAATTGAAGGGAAATATTAACTAGTTAATTTTCAAACTTAATGCCATAAAAACATTTTCTTTCGATTATGCGAAATACTAGATAGGTGGATGCAATTGGTTTTATAAATAAATGAGTGCTAATATAGAGTGACGATGAATTAATGTATTTTGTTGCATAATAAAAATAGAAATTGCAGATGTAAGTAGTTGTAAATAACCAATAATATATGAAAACAATGATTCTACATTCTTCAGATGTAAGTGACTGTTAAAATAGAAAATAAGATATAAGTGTAGAATTTTTAATTAATGTAAAACAGCAAAATATTATCTTACAAGTGTTCCGCAAAACAGAAAAACAATTTACTAACTTACAAATTCAATCAAATTTGTTCGCTTTAACAAAATAAGCTTAAATTTAAAATATATTTAACAATGGTTTCTTAAAATAAAGTGTTTTCTTAACCACCTCACAGTGGATCAAAATTCTTTCGATCAAATCAACATTTCGGATCCAATTTTTAAGGTAAATTCAAGTTTTCTTTTTAAATACCTACTCATCGTATAATTCCCTATCGATTCCTCTGTGCGGAATTTTGATATAGTTTTCCATTTTTTTAAATACTTAAGGAAAGTCTGGAAAATTGTATTATTTCCCTACAAGTATCCTCAGGTGTTTCTAAATGCTCAATTATTTATCTAAAAAGTGATTTGAACGAAAAACAATTATTTTGCCCCACTGTGCCTCTTTTAAGTCACCGAAGTAAACCCTGGAAAATCCTAGAATATTTTACAAAGAGAGACGAGGCTTTACAGTTTATTGTGGAATTGGAACCAATATTAACATTTAAATTTAAAGGTTTAGGTACTTCTCTTTGTTTTATGGGTATATATTTTTAAATGTTTTGTGGCTATTTTTGTGTTTTAAAGAATGTGTGAAGATACTATGAACTTGTACTGCCAGTATGAAATCTTTTTAATAATAGGAATATGAAGAAAATTGTTCATTTTAGAAATTGTTGAAATCTTAAAATTTAATATGTACAATTAATTATTTCAATGATTTTATACTTGTGTATGAATTACTTTAATGGTCTATTGGTTGCAATTGCAAGGATTTATATATCATCTACATAATTTCCATAAAACTTGTTGTATTCGAAAAGCGCAAGTCATGTTTTTTTATCTTATTTCTTATTGTTTACTGTCAATTGCAGAACCATTGTTCAGGTTTTAAGCAAATTCCTTTCATATCGTTATCACTTAGTGAGGGATTAAACATTGGCTTTTTAAGTTAATTTTGTTAATTTCGTAATTGGCTATCTTATAGAAATTGGAATATCCTGCATATATGCAATAAAGCACATTTCTCAAGGCTTCATTAACGTTCATCAGCGAAAGCAATGTCTCATGACATAATAATATATTAGTTAGTTAATACTCTTGAGTGAAGAAGGAGTCATGTAGACCAGATATTTTAACTGGAAACAGAAAATATTAGCATTATAATAAAGTGCTGATAATTAATTGTACTTTTGATTTAACGATAATAAAAAAGGAAATCACCTATTTATACAATATAGTTGAATATAGATTGTTGCAAAATAATGTTTATAATTTATCAAACAAATTAGATAACCATATAATATAATAATAACCAAATTCATTGCATTCGTTCCTGGAATCAGATTAATCATACTACAAAATTTTAATAATATATTGTTTTAAATTACGATATGTGTATATATTTAAATTATACATTTGTTTATCGCATGTATTCATAAGTATGTATAACTCAGTTATCCTGTTTATTTGGAATTGCTAAGAATCCAGTGCATGGTTCAAGCAGACTCGTACTGAATATTTCATTGGAACAATCTTCTATTTCTAATTTTAATAGATTATATCAAATAAAGTATTATCCATGTTTTACAAGTAAGGCTTGATACAATAATAAAAAAAATATCCAAATTGATATATTTATATTGTTGTCCTACTACTGAACAGACAAATGTAAAATCTGTTGGATATACAAATTATTGAAACCACTTTATTGTCGAATCTGTTGAAACAACTACATGTTACAAAATATTGATTTAAATAACAGAATTCAGAGCATATAAAGCAAATCAATATTGAAATTAAAGAGTATTTAGTTACCACATATTTATTAATTATTACATTTACTACCTAATCAAAATCGAAAAGATGTACAGCTACGTCTAAATTAAATGTCCGATCTATACATTTATAAATGTATTGACTGGATATAGTTTGAATATAATGTCTATACCTGCATAGGTAAACACAAGACAAAGGATTTCTAGATTGGTTGGTTATTCACTTATCTGTTTAAATTTTACCCTTGGACCCACATCACAAACATCCCAATATCCAAACAGATATTTAATTTAGGCCAATATTCTAATATAAATACAAATGCCAAATGCCATAATTTATATAACGTAAAATTCGGTATTTGCAGCTAATATAAATATAACACTTGAAGATATTCTCAAAAACCGTTTTTATAAATTGCTAAAATTTAAATATCTGTCACCGCAATATTAATATCATGTTGTGTACTTGTATGTTAACGATTTTAAAATGTAATTTACATTTAAATTTACAATATAGAAGGTCATATTATTTATCAGCAAGTATATCACAAGTACTTGTAATTTTATCTATAAAGACATCTTGTTGCCTAGCCATTTTCGCAAGATCAAACTCCACATGTATTGTAAGTAGTAACTAATTTCAATGGGAAATTAAAAAATAGAACCGCGGATAGGACATAATATTTTTAAAGCGACCTGAAATTGCAGAATAACTCTTAATGCCATTAAACTACCATAAGTTAAATTTTTTTAGAAAAAAGATCTTAGTAGATAAATGTGTGCATACTACAGAATTACACGTACTATAATATCACACAAATTTTCGGGGAGCTCTGAAAAAAATGCTTATGGTACAGACCTAGAAAAACAACAAGAAGTGCTTAATCGTGTATCTAATCGGGTTTCTTCAATTATTGTTGGAAATCACAAGTCCATGCTCCCTTTTCAAAAAGGTATATTGTTAACAAATAAGTCGACAAAACAGCTGTATGACTACTTGCAATCCAATTATAATGTCGAGTACATTTTAACTTCAAGACTCAACCAAGATGTGCTAGAGAATTTTTTTTCATATATATGAGGAATGGGTGGAGCTAATGATCATCCTCATCCACTGGATTTTGTATATCGTCTAAGATGGTACATATTGGGGAAATATTCCGCCGCAATATTCACCTCAAACACAAATACTGCAAATACCATGGAACCTTGTTTACTTAAACCACTAGAAACACAGGCACGTGTAGTCTGTGAAAAAGTTTGTTTAACTCGGACGGTTCTTTCAAAGTTAACTAAAAACATAAATATACCTACTGAGAAATCTACTATTAATGAAATCGACTCAGAAAGCTGTATGTTGAAGGAATAAGAATTTATTGATCCTCCTTGGTGTGACCGCCAAAGTTGCATTTGAATTAGTGACACTGATTTTATGCACATTTTTTGAATTCAAAATGTTTTTTCTTAAATAAAAAAAATTATTCGTTCTGGAATCATACTTTAGTGAGTGAATGTATTTGCACCGTATCTAATTGAATTCAGAAAGCAATTCCCAATTTTTAAAATCATTATGGGAGAAAATGAGGCACTAGTGAAAGGAAACAAGGGGCTGGAGGTCCAAATGATAGAACCGAAGAACCGATGTTAGAAGTATGAAAACTATATTTCTAAATCCTTTACGAGGTTGAGCTACAAATAAATAGGGCTTATGACACCTATCAAACAAATTTAGAGAAGAATCTACATTTTTTTCCTACAATAGATTTGTATCAAACATGCCCCAAGAGACTTCATTCCTTGAATTAAATGTTTTGAATAGTTCCTGATCAATCAATCTGATCAGTGGTTATAGGCAAAGTATAGCCATTTGAACAAAATCCTATTGGATACAACATCCCTGTATCATCTCAAACTGTGTGAGTGGCATTTTTGCGATTTGTCGTACAAACAGTATAAAAGTAATAAGAATAGAAAATATTGTATTCTTACAGAAAGAGGTCCGTTGGTCCCAAGAGATTTAATCCAACTATTACCAGATTATCTGATACTTAGACACGAGAGTTTCCTTTAGAAAAATTTCGGGTCTATATTGTTAAGAGCCCTAGATACATCGTAGAAAATCCCTATCACATACTTGCCATAATCGATTGTTTCATGGCCAGACAAAAAAAAAAGTGATTTTGGTTGAATTTACTCTAAAATTTCAGTTCCAATTTGTTCCATTCCCACTAAGTTCATTCATACAATGAGGACAAAATATAAATGTTGGTATGCGTTTTTATCTTTAGCAATAATACACGCCTAAAATAAGGTTACTAAACTCCTGGATCTTCGACTATCTACTGTTCGTTCCTCTACGAATGAAATTATGGTAAAATTTAAGTATGCCTTTCATATCTGGGACACTTTCAAGAGATGGAATTAAATCGTAGATTTTTTTCAGACCTCCTCAGCAATGAAAAGGCCACTATTTTCCAAAATTTAATAAAAGAAATATCCCAATAAGCTATGATATGTCACGAAAACATGAACTTCATAATTATACGACCTGATTAGACAAATAATGTATGTTGGAAATTCAAACTTTCACAAGCAAACAACTATACAATTAATAGAATTGTTGGTAATAAGATAATAATTTACACTAGATGCAAAAGACGCGTATCTCAGATACATTGAGAGAGTGAAGTTTTGCAAAATTATTTAAATGGATTAAAAATTAGAATACGTCAAGAAATTTGTCAAATAGCACCATTGAAAACTTTTATCAACATTTTCTTATTTCATTTTTGACGTTATCAGGTAGTGATTTGAATGCAATTTGAATTTCTAATTTGATTTTACCAGTTGCCTTTAGTTTTTTTATCGTGTTATTTTTTGTTGTTTGCAAAGTTATATAAAAGTTGTTTCTATCCTGTAACATTTGTGTCCAACCGAGAATTACCCTATCATAACTCGTTTAGTTATAAACATACCTATTTGAGAATTTCAAAAACTGGATGAAAGTAGATTTAGCTGAAGTCTTTTGACTTTTATCATAAAAATTCAAAAATATAGGGTTTCATAGGTCTATTGCTCATACGTTTCATGTTATTGAGCTGAGAAGATTGAGATATGATACCTATAGATTCTTATATGTTAAAAATTTCATGTAGGCTGTCACCTCAAAACATTACTGTCAAATCATCTGGCGATTTTTAATAATTATTGTATCCATCATTTTGTTGTAAATATTTTTTAATGTATTTTTATCCGAAATTGTACGGCCAAGATATATTTGCCTATATTGTCGTCGTGCTGTAGCCATGTTCATATTATTCCCTATATATAAGCTCTGAAGATTACAACGTAATAGCATCACTGTAATGCATTGCAAATTATTACAAGAGCCATAAGATTTAACAGTAATAAAAAGGTTTTGTTTTGAGGTGACAGCCTATACTTGAAATTTTTAACATATAAGAATTTATATGATATCTCAATCTTCTCCGCTCAATAACATGAAAACTAAGAGCAATAATAAAATAGCAATAATAAAACCCTACATTTTTGAAAACAGAAAACTTAGTATAAACCAAATATTACATTATGTACAGGGTGTTACTTAAACAAATCAGCCATATTGTTTTTATCATAAAAGTTAAACCTCAGCTAGCGTCTGAGGATAATAAAGGGATCTACTTTCATCCAGTTTTTGAAATTTTGAAATATGTCTATAACTAAACGGAATTCTCGGTTGGACACCGTGATTATAGACCAAAAAATGTAAATTATGTTGTATGTAGACCTATTCAAAAAACATCATTTGAATTTCTGTTCCTTCGTTAAATTAGGTATTTTCGATACACAAATGTGTATACTTTTAAGTAAATTTAACGCTTTACTGGACAAGTTCACTTAATTAATAATTAAACGCCTCAAGGTATACAGGTAACAGGTAATCCAATTTTCTTCTATATCTAATGCTAGCTAGTAACTAGCAAAATGTTCCACCAAACTAATTATGTAATTAGCATCACAACATATCTTATCAGAACGGTCAAATTTCATTAAGTAAACTACTAAGAATATTATAAAATAAGGAATAAGAATTTATACACAGAGATAGAAAAAAACTAATGAAATTTACCTGCGAATTAAAAACCATGTGTTTTTAATTCCATATATTTTCTTAAAATAACGTATTTTGCACCAAGTTAAGCGGTAAAGCGCTAATGAGGAATACACGATTTTGAAATAAAGGTTAACTAAGTAACTACGATTAGTTTCTTTATTTCCGGTTTATGTAGAAATTTTAAGTGCATGTTTTAAATTGTTATTTTTCATATTTACTGTTAATTAATTTACTATTTTAGATTTGAAACGATTTTCTTTCTTATCTCTTTTTTTTTATCTCGGGACACACAAATCGTTCGAGAGAAGCGAAATCACACGCACTTGCGTATTATTGGAGAAATGAAAAGATCTAATGAATACTAATGATTCAGCTAATACTAAGTCCATTGAACTGTGTAAATAAATGGTTATTTATTTTCACCATTCTTTTTCACTGTAGAACAAAATAATATGACAATAGGGAATATTCCTAAATTAAAGTGGGTTGCCGAATGATTTTGACAAAAGTTGTATAAATAAAATAAATGATTTTTTTTCCCATTATAACGTTTTAACAATTTATAGATACACATTTCTAACTAGTTTCAAATTGATCTGACCGTCCCATAAGTCACGCGATCTGTATATATTCAGTCACTCAAAATATATTTACTGCTTGCAAAATAAATAAATTTTTTATTTTAAAATTACTGTACAAATTGGTTTTAATTACGTATTTAAATCTCTGTATAGACGGGGTTAAATTTCAAAATACCCAGATTGAATGTTCTTCAAGACGATCCATTTTACTGCCCTACTAGACATAAAAAAAATATCACAGATGTCCCCCATTTATTTCATTATATAACACCTTAAGTGATTGATGTGATATATTTAGTATCACTTTAGATAACTATATTAAAATTATATTAAAACTATTTAGCTATTAATAAAATATATTTTATTTATATATTTATTTATTTATATTAATATCAGTATATACTTTGTACATTATCATAAATTTAATGGATTTAGTGACTTGTTACTGTTATTATTATCATTTATATTGTTGCTTAATTATATTTATTATTATATTACGCAATAGAAATTATTTATAATATTAGATATTAGTATTGTAACGAAGTGATTTTTCCCGTCCAGGAATATCTGTTTTGCTTTAAGTATTACCGTCACTTGGGTACACCCTGCCGACGCTTGTTAGTAAGTAAGTCCTGTTTTAATTAAGTTAATATTGAGTTGTAAAAAACCAGCTGGTAAATAAGCAGTTAAATAATTAATTGATTAATTTTCAAAAATCCCCCGTATAATTAAAATCCGTGAATTATTATAAATAATGACCGAGTCGGAGACAAAAATCATTAGTTACTAAAACCGGTTAAAATATTAATCCGTGTCCGTTTTAATCCGTTTCTTTTTGCATTATAGTCTAAAAACTGCAAGCAATTCATTTCCGGTTAGTAAAACTCTGAGTTAATAGTATTAGTTACCTAATGCGCCCGACCTCCGTAAAGAACGTTGCGCGTACGAGTCCTGTGTTTCAAGTCAATCGGCCGTTTAACGCGCATTCTGCCTACGTCATTAAAGTGATAAAAAGCCAGCGGCACGTGGCATCCGTCTCAGATCTATCAGATCCATCAAATACTTCGAAACAACCGCAGCAATTAAACATATAAACCGTCACCGAGTTTACCGCGCCGACTTAGAGTAATAATTTTCTTGAAACTGGTATTCGTAAGAATTCAGAATACACCGTGGTCCGCTATTAACAGTCCGTATTGCCTTCAGTTAAGTATAGATATTCAGAGTTCTTTTGTCCGGGAGTATCACTGTATTTTACTACTAAACCAAACCAGAGTTAATTAATAATACCTCCGTGGGTTTCTTTTGTTTAATAAATTGTGCAACGGCTGGCTAGATTTGCTCGGTCGGGCAATCTAAAAGTCTCACTGCACAGAGGTTACCGGAAAACCTACCTTACATAAAAATAGTCATTGATAAATAGCTCTCGGTTTGTGGCAGTAGTTCGCCGTATTTTAAAACATCCAGAATACACTCAAATATCTATAGCTAAACGATTGTCCGTAGTACCTACAATATATCCTGTTGGAGATCCCTCGTGCTTGCCTGTCGAAATAAACATAAATTAGCCGCAACTCACCGCCGAAATAAAATCCTATCCGCGTGCCTTACAAATACGCTTGATTACCAGCCGGCCCATTTATTTAAGTACACAGCCTGTAAATATTCGACTTCAAAGTCGCTACAGTATTACCTCCTGTTAATTTTTATATGTATAAATTATTCTGAGAAAAATAAATACGTTGTTCTACATAATTAAAATTTCCGAGTTATAATTTCTGAGCTCACATCGCCGCCGTAAATTTCTGATTAACCCGTTTGAGTAGGGGTCGCAGTCCTTTAGACAGACCTCCAGCTTACGACCCTCTGGCATTTTTTTCCGTGTCTTCAACTGTTAGCTACCCAGGATTGCTTCCCCCATAGGAAAGCCAAAAAGTGCTGTCCTTTGCACTTAAAAGTTAAAGGACTGGCGCCCGAGATATCCGTTCAAAAGAGAAAATATCTACGTAAGTATACGTCGAAAGTAAGCGCCGTTACAGTATTGTGGTGGTAAAAATATTTTGCATAGTACTCCTCGTATTTGTAGAACATCTCAACGTAACTGTTTTACTAATTTGAAAATTAACTTATTACATTAGAAGCATGCACAGTGTAAAAGACACAGTATTTAAAAATTGACATGGTTTGTTCTGAAACATACATAGTTCAAGCCAAGGGTAAGTCTGCTAGTTACTTCAATGACGAAAACCACATAATATCAATAAATAAACACATGTAAAATACTTCCATGTCAGTTATATTAAACTAACTAATTGTTATTGTTTCATTTTACATTAATCTCCTTTGGGCAAAAAATAAATATTTCTTGACGAAAATCCATTATAGTACAGAAAAATTTTTAATTGAAGAGAGAAGAAAAAAAGCAAACTAAGCTTATAATCCTTTTTATTTCTGTAGACAATATTTGTTTTATCTCAACTAGTTTCGGCTACAAGCCATCATCAGGGGAATATTAATAGTACGAATATTTTCAACAGAAAAAGGTTAAACGATTGTCATAATCGAGGTCATAATAATATGTCATTACTGTTGTAACATTAACATTAAACAATTAGATGTAAAAAACGACACATTCTTCCTGGTTGACATTATTGTTTTACTGTTCGTTTGTCAACCAGGAAGAATGTGTCGTTTTTTACATCTAATTGTTTAATGTTAATGTTACAACATTAATGACATATTATTATGACCTCGATTATGACAATCGTTTAACCTTTTTCTGTTGAAAATATTCGTACTATTAATATTCCCCTGATGATGGCTTGTAGCCGAAACTAGTTGGGATAAAACAAATATTGTGTACAGAAATAAAAAGGATTATAATTGGAAAGCTTT
This sequence comes from Rhagium mordax, assembly GCA_963680705.1. NCBI lineage: Eukaryota > Metazoa > Arthropoda > Insecta > Coleoptera > Cerambycidae > Rhagium > Rhagium mordax. The sequence continues at coordinate 104,549,743 of OY796656.1, read as the reverse complement.
GTTTGCTTTTTTCTTCTCTCTTCAATTAAAAAATAAATAGTTATCATAATACAGATTTAAATGTCCGCTGGTTTTCCTAGCTAGACTTTGGGTTTTGTTTCTAATTTTAGCTACAAATTTAAACTTGCTCATATAAAATATTAAACATCCCACTCTCATCCTCTTGCTAACATTTCTATAATACTACATGAGAAAGTAATTAAAAAAGCGAGAATAAAAACATAAAGAGGTAAACAATAAAATTCATAAAGTACTACGAAGTAGATAAATAACTACTAATTTAAAGTGTACTTACGATCTTAATCTATTGACTATCTTAATCTAATTACTAAATTTATCCGACTGATAAAGGATTGATAAAATATTTACACGTTATTTTTATATATACTGAGTGACCAGATGATAATGTATGATTTGAACATGTTTTATATCCTTTAAGAAATTGAAATTCGAATAAGAGATCAAAACAATTTTTCTGTATATCTAATGATATTCGAGTATTTCTAGTGTAACCGGAAGTAAACTAACTCCTCTATTTTTATTTTTTTTATCTCAAAGAATATTTTGGTAGAGTGCATTGTGTTGGGCATAGTAACTAATTTAATAAATAATTTGTACATAATAATTGAAAGTGGACGAGTCTGATTAAAATTTACGCATTCTACTACAGTTAACTTAATTTTGAAATGACTCTTAAATTATCTAGTTCTCTAGTTGATACAAATAAAAACCAGTGAGATTCAAGTGGCATTTACCATGACAATACAATGTCGCGTGTTTACTATTCCCACAAACTCATCAAACCGCAGATTCGTAAACTCCCGGTAACATTAAACACTGCTTAATTAATTTACTAAGTAATTACAATAACAATCACCTAATTAATATTAACTATAAAGACCTTACAACACACCACAGTTGATTCCCTATTTGTCGATCTTCACTTGTTAAACTTTAGATCAATAATAGTCCTCGCATGAGTGGCGCCTTATACAGATAAGTCCAGGATGCTTCGAACACGACAGGGATTGGGACGAATATACGAGTGGCCGACAACTCGCCTCAGTTCGAAATTTGTACATTAGGAGAAGGGCAGCAGTGCGCTGTGGCCACTCACTGCTCGCTCAGCAGTCAGCACTGTTGTTAGGCTTACTTAAACACGATGAAAAAAATAAGAGATAAGAAAATGGAATAAGAAATAAGATAAATAATTATACCAAGTTTTAAATACACAATACTCGATAATCGATAATATATTAGTTCTTATTCGATTTAAAATTCAACTGTTCAAATTGTTCCTTGCTTTTCGGATATCATTATTTGTTAATTCTTTTCATATTCTTTATTTCTTATTTCTTATCTCTTATTTTTTTCACTGTGTTTAAGCTTTAACCGGGTTGGGATGTAGAACTCATGTCTGAAAGAAATTTGATTTACGTTTCAAAATTTCAATTAATAATAGGATTAATTATTGTAATTTTAAAAAAGTCTCAAAACACATTTAAATATTTCAATTGTTTGTTTTTTCGCAACAAAAATATGATTCTACAACATGAAATTAATTGTCGCTGCACCTCGAGTGTTGCAGGACATTGCAGGTTGCAGGTGTAATAAAAATTATTATAAAAGAATCCAAACAAGGAACAGTAGACGCGAGAGCCATCGCGCTACAGCGCGGAGATCCACGATTCCCACACCACTGTGTCCGCTTGCTTACAACGGGCACAAGTAAATCGCGCAAACTAATACCCATGTTCGAACCTCCTCGGTCTTTACTGTATATCTAACATCTATTGTCCTGGAATAATCCAAGATCACTCTAGGATCTTCTTGAACAATTAGAACATGCAAGAAACTGTTAGGCAGATAGACCATCTATCGGTCTATACTGGAACCACTTCCTCAATTATGAAACTATATGAGGTTTAAAGACAATTTACAAGTCGTAATAAGAATTTTCATAAGGCGGTAATTTATTTTTTAAATAGTATACATCTGGTAAGAGAACGGATTTTTTTATTATATTTTGACAGGCTTGAGGTGATAAAGAGGAAGTCAAACTATTATTTTTATGTTCTTTCACTCCTTTATAGTTCAAACTCAAAGTCTTTATTATTTATAATTATTATACTTATATTATTATTTATATATTTATAACTGCAAATTTAAAATTGTAAATGCCACAAGTAATTTTTTTTTTTTAAGAAAATCCATTGTAGTATAAAGGGGATAAATTAAAAAATTGAAACGAGACCACAAATTTTAGTTCTTTTTTTATTTCTATACACAATTATGTAAGATCCAACTAGTTTCGGCTTAACGCCATCATCAGAGGTACCTAATATTATTAAAAGATATGAAATTTTAATGAAACCAAAGAGTAAATGGACGAACGACTAGGACTGAATCAGAGCACTAACAAATAGCAAGTGAGCTCTGCTATTTGTTAAGCAACTGATTCAGTTCCAGCAAAATAGAGAAAAATCTACTATACACGGTGGAGGAATCTTTCACCCACCTTTTCAGCGGTTTCTCTATTGTGTCGGAAGTTTCGAAGGCTATATCTCTCACGCCCCGTAGGCACGTCACTGCAAGAATAAAATTAATCAAGTAGGATAAGATTAGACGATCTTGATTTGGCACACTCAATATAAACAATATTTACAAACTATTCTTTCTTTATTAAGAAATTCTGATTTTTTTTTTAATTTATACCTATTTAAAATTTTGTTAATCAGTCTAATAGCTGGTGCATAGCTGAAAAGTAAAACATACCTTAAAAGGACTATTGATTGAAGAAAGAACAGTTCTTTATATTTATTGTTTTCAAAATTTCATTCATAAGTAACAGGAGAAGGGAGGTTTTGGTGACTTAAATTACATCTACTCCTCACAAGTGTTTGGTAATTGCTCGTTTCAAATATGTTAGTGATGCTTTTGTAGGTGAAACCAAGTCATTAGTCATCTGTTTCTTGCATGCAAAATAACACTGACTCAAAGCTATAACAAAGACATCTGGTAAAAATATATGAACACACTTTTTTTGCTTGGCCAAAAATAAGGAGTAGAGCAAAATTTTGGTAACAGCTTCGTCTTGATCAGTGACCAAATCCATGTATTCATCTTCAAAAGATATTAGAATCTCCTCCTTCAGAGAAACTACTACTTTCAGAAGTTTTTCTCTTGAGTAGCAAATTATTTTTTTTGCCAAATAACCTATCAGTTCCGTTTAAATCTCAATGTGGAATTTCCTTAATTTTCAATGTAGGTGTGATATGGTACAGCATATTTGACTTGCACTTCTTGAATCTAGTGAATAATTTGTCACAGAAACTTGTTACTAAATCAGCTATGGAGTTCTGCCATATCATCAATAATAATTACAACATCAGTTACTTCTGACAAATGATTTTTAATTTCTGCATTTTCAGTATGGAAGTTTGTAACAAATTCAGCAATTCACTTTTTTTTAGCAAAAATGTAACGTACCTTGAGAATTGAACATCGATCGAGGCACTGAAGAGAGTTCATATTTGTAAACAATGTTTTTCAAGTCGATTTCGGGTCGTGTTCGTGGCAATCAGAATTCGAGTGAGAGAAAAACGATCTTCTTTAATTTCTAGTGTCTAACAGTTTGAGGTATGGCAGATACTTCCCTCACGACAACGACCACAGCTCCCAGTCTTTAAACACAAGCCAGGACACTATAATAATTTCACCATCCATCACTGATATTTTGATTCAATATCTTTCTCTTACGTCGGTAGATGGTTGTTCAATGTTCATGGATTATACATGTGTGCGTCTAAACATAAATTTTTTTAATACACTTACATCGCCAAAGGGCACAGCGTGTAGGTAATGCCAAAGATGGGAAAAACCAAAAAGCAATATTTACCAGAAAATTTAATGTAATTTCCTTAACGATAATAATGTATTTCGTTTAGGACACGTTCCCAATATTTAAATTATCTCTTTGCCTGAGTGGGGTCCCTAAAATATTATTTACAGTCCAACGTATTATAAATCCTTTGGGAGTGTAGTAAGTTAGTACAACTTTAATATAGATGGGAAACTGTTATTAATTGCTCTAATGGCTTGGGCACCTTAAATTATATGTTGTACTGAATTAATTCAAAATTTATCGTTATTCACTAAAACATTGTGTCTGAAATTATGGAAATAATTACGAGAGGATTCTCAGTTCACGCGTTCCCAGTAATTTTCTAGATCTTAATTTTCTTAATTAAGTAACCACATGCACGAAACCCTATTCTTAATGACTACCATAAAACAATTAAACGTTATTTATAGTCCAACTTATCAATAGATAGCGTAGTCATTTTGAATTTGAAAATATGTTATAGAACCCTTAGCACATGTCCACAATAAAGAAAGAGAGGCCATTTGTTACATGCATAGTACCAGAAATTCTAGTATGTTGGATACAAATTTTTTTAAGAAAAGAAAATTAGGATGTTTATGAAAATTTAATGAATATATTAGGTACCTACAATTTTAAAAATTTATAAAACTCAACCTATATAATCGAGTAACGAATATTAGCCGATATCACAACTTGCCTGTCGAACTTCGATATTTACAGCTGTCGTTTACGTTTTTTCAAATTAAATCAAAAAGAAAATATTACTTACATCAAAGATTTGTAAACATCATGCAACTATTTTTCCATTTAGCCAAATTTGTATGAACGAAATCTCCATATTTTTTGAGCTTAATAAATCTAGGCATAATCCATATCAACCGAAAACTGAAAGTATACCTTATGGTGAAAAATATATGTTACCTTTTAAAATTCATTCACAAAATTTAATTGTTTCTCATGAATTTTTAAAAACGCAAAATCTGTGTGAAAAACACACTTCTCTAATTGAGAACAATTTTGCGTACATAAAGTAACAAAAAACAAGCTTATGCGTCAGATCCAACGCGTACTTTCTATAATATGCAGAAATACAATCCCGGCAGGGGTCTACTTGTGTTTTTCAGTTATTTTACATTTTCGACGACATGTCTTAAACAAATGCCAACTTGTGACATATTGATGATATCAGAATTAAGAAGTATATATTATGGTGTTCCAAGTTTCAGAAGTTTCTCTTTTATAATGACCAAGTTATTCCGTAGGCAACATTTTCCAATGAACTTGAATTTAAAATAATGGCGGATGCGCCGGTTATATGTATGTTCATCCTTCGATAAATACGTGTGTGACTGTTGTAAAAACAATTTGGGTGTCAAACGACCTTGTTCTATTCCTAAAAATTTTGGGAAAGGTAATACATATAACATGCTTAGGTACTCTATAAATATACCCGGCAAAATATTTTTACTTTACCTATAATATAAAATGTCTTTATCGTTACCACTTTCGTGTTATCTTTAAGATTAAAGGGATTTGATCATATTCATCGGATTCAACCACCTGTGTTTATTTCTTTATTTGAGTACAAATGTTATTCGTGAAATTAATATCCGTATTGTTTTATAGAAAGTATTTCTTAATTAATAAATTACCTTCAACAGAAAATTACAAATTAAAAAGGCATTAATGAAAATTTTACTTTAATTGTTTAGATTCTGCATAAATTCTTAATTTGGGCAGCATTTTTAATTTAGAATTTTTTTTTATAATTAATTAAACTACAATTAGAAATTTGGAAACAACACCAAAAGATGTTTTAAATGTAGTAATCTATGAGATTATTCAGGGTGATTCACGCAAATCGTTCATTAGAAATATATAGGGACTTGTAGAGATAATTCAATTCTGAAAATTTGACTACTTACATAGTTTTTTATGCTCTTCTCATTACAAATATTTTCAAGGTCATTGCACTTTCGCTTATATCGGACGTTACTATCAACTTCGTTATTTTAAATGGAATGATATATTTTTTACTGCATTTTTTAATTCTACTAGCCATTTTAATAGGACTTTGATCATACTACCCTATCCCTAAATCTAACCCTACTCGAGATATATCGAAAGATATATTGACTTTTCTGATAATTTGTGTTTTGACATCGAGTACCTACTTTGAAATTTGCTGTCTCTAACATATTAAAAGTAAAAGTTACCATTTACACAATACGAATAGTGGAACCTTTAAGCTTCCTAATTATGCTTTCAAATTAACCTAATTGCTTACAGGGTAGTCGGAATTTACTGCCAACTTTGGCAAACTTCAAACGTCAAAAAGTATTTTTTTTAAATGGAGCACCCTGTATATTTTAACAGTTTCTGATGTAGAATTTTATTCTGCATCGATTTGTATTAAGGTTCCCTATACTCATCTTTTATAGTTGATAATTTAGTATTTTACTGCGCGAAATACATCGAGGTATGTGCTGCTCTTATAATAGTCGGCTGTGGAAATGGCATTTGTTGCAATTATTAGCAGAACATTTTTAATGAAAAGAGCATAAAAAACGATGTAAGTAGCCAAATTTTCAGAATTAAATTATCGCTACAAGTCCCTATACTTCAAATGAACGATTTGCGTGAATCACCCTGTATAGGTTTATATGAACAAAACTTTAAACATCGGCCACATTATCTGTATCCCTTATTTATTTATTATTACCATTGAGACAAAGTATGTAAATATTTAACTAATGAAAATGGAAAATATTTATTTATTTAAACAAACTCTCTACATACTAGAACAAGGACAGTAAATAAACAAGCAAACAGTAAAACGTAGATTTAAATTTTCAATGTACCTACCATATATTGTTTTATTGAACTATATAACGTATATACAAAATATTTTTCCGATTCAAAGTCACATATTTGTTTTGTCCTGTGGTAAAAACAATACTCTGAGGATTCTCCAGCTTATATATTGGATATATAGTGGTTTCAAATATATTAGGTCTCCAACCAATAAAGAAAGCGACAAGAGGTCACATATTGTAGTCTTAACATTTTTAATATCGAAGGTATTTAATTAAAATTTAATACGTTAGGTAGCAAAATATATTTACCTTATCTTGTCAATCCAATAGAAGTTAATTAATTTGCCTTTTTAATGCAAGTAATAAAATAATAGAGTACAAGCAACTTTTCCACAAAAATGTTGAATTTAAGATACAAAGCTGGTAAATTCAGATCACCACTGTTTATCAGTATAATCAGTACATAAAAATAATAATAATAATAAATTACCTATACTGACATTTACCTGGGTGAAGTTCAGAATAGTGTAAAGCTTTTCCACATAATCCCGGGCATACTGTGATGAATCTATTGTAGGTAGTCATATACATATAAATAATGAAAAATTGTCGTACCTTAACTAGTGTCAATATTATATATATCAAGAGCCAATATGATAGGACTTACTACTGAAATATTTACATGATAAAATAATTTTACCACATTAACGGAATAGAATAGAAACTATATTTTATTATCATGACTAATCTACCGTAAATTAAATGTATTCACTGACTTGACCAATTTATAGTGGTCAGTGTTACTCACTAAAGAACATGAAAATCGTGATAATTATCCCAAAAAGCTACGAGCAACTACGGATACGTGTTTCAGTAGGTATTGTTGTTCCCTATCAACGTAATTTAGCATAAAAAATACAATTTAGATCAATCGATCTGGAACTATATATTTAAATCAGCAGATCTTGATTTATATTTCTTATACTACGTGCACTTGGCTAGTAATTGTTCATTGTTTTTGAGGTAGGAATCTGGACATTTGATACTGTATTTAATGTTGTGCCATATCTGTGAATCTAAATTTAATTACTTGTTATATGCTACGCTGATGAGTAAAAATCATTCCGAAGCACGTTTCCGTGGCTGCTCGTTGCTCTTTGTGGTAGTTTCTCAATTATTTTCCTTGTAGGTTTATATTTTCCTATCAGTCATTTACTCTGCTATCAACTAAAAATTGTTATTTCTTTACTATACATTATCATATCGGTATTAATAACTCGACAATTTCTATTAAATCAAGACTCCAAAGAAACAAACGCCCAAGGACCTGCAATTTATAATTCTTATCTTTGCTATTTCGGAAACACACTGAGAATTTTCTTTAGAATCTTCAAAGCAACCCTTGATATGATCAGTTGCCTCACAATAGTAGAAATATATATATAATTGTGTGTATCTACGTTCAACCTTTTCAAATCATTTATCATACATTATCCCACACAAGACTGGAAGTTTCTATTATCCTCAAAGCAGTAAGTCCTATTGAGACTAAAATCAGGTTTACATATCACAATGCCAGGTTGTATAAAAGGTCATGTACAATACACACTTATAAACTAGTCTGCTATGTAATCTACATATAATTGATATACTCGTATTACATTTTTTATATAATTGTCACACATTTTATAGAATTCTCTTAGCAGTTTTACAATTATCTTATATTGTGATAAAAAATAATGTAATATGTTTAATAAAATCTGTTCAAAATAATATCCATGTTGTGTTATCTATCAGAAGAATTAGATTTTACGGGGGGCTTAATAAATCAAGTCATACCTAATATCAAGTGAAAGCTGAAAGTATGTCCCCACCCATTTCTTATGCAGAAAAAAAAATTGTTCTCATTTAAAATTTGTTCAGGAACTAATTGTTTTCCATGAATTTTTAAAAATGTAAAATTCACAGGGAAAACGCGTTTCTTTAGTTATGATTAGGATTGCGTACATGGAGTGACAAATAACACGCACTTGTGTCAAATCCAACGCCTACTTTCTATAAGATTCAGAAATAATATCCCGCAGGGGCCTACTTGTGTTTTTCGGTTTCTTTACATTTTCGACACCATTTTTTAAACAAATGCCAACTTATGACATATTACTGAAATTAGAGTTTCACGACGAATAAAATAATGCAAAAATATACAGAATATTATATTTAAAAAAAGAGAATTTGTGTTACTTTCGATTAACCAAAGGGTAGTATTTTGTGCACAATTGGCAAATTCTGGCTTTAGCGACCTAGTTTATCGACGTTTAATCTTACTACCTATATTACCCGAGTTATTTCTTAGGCAATATAGTTTCGTAGCCATCCGGTATTTACGATTTTCGAAGTATTACAGTAGAAGCTGTCAGACGGCCTAAGAACATAAAAATCAGGATTGCTGATTTTTCCGATTTTTAAAAAAAAAATCAATATTATTTTATTTAAATCAGGTTTTTTTAAATCTTAAATAACTAATGGCGTTATAATCATGCTCTATAACTTATTTTTTACATATTTTAAAGTAAAACATAATAAAATAAATATTACAGTGTTTACCCGGATTGAGTTCACAATCGGAAAAACTTCTTAATTTTTTAATTTTCGACAAAAAGTCTCTCTTAATAAAAACTCCTGCTTACTTTGAAAATAGCATGTCTGCTGAGAGTGGTAATAATTTCTGTACAGGGTGACCGGAAAAGTCCATAATCTGGAAAAAAACTTTTTTATTTTCGATTTATTGATCGCTCAAGAATAACGTAATTTTTATTTTGATTTAACATAAAGTAAAATGGTATTAAAAAATAAAAAGAATTAATCTGAATACACAGAGTTTTCAAAAAAATTACTAAACTAAACTAAACTAAAACTAAAACTTCTAATATCAACAAAATAAAAACAGTTGGGTCTAATTTATTATTTCAAACCACGTTATTTGATAATCTGCTTAGGTTCAGGGTCGGACTGGACAGGGCGGCTGGGCGGTGGTTGCCGCCTGGGCTAAATCTCAGAAAATTTGGGGGGCCAAAGCAGAATGACACAAGACTACAAATAAATAAATCCAATAGGAAATAAAATTAATACACTAAGTAACATCTATTGGTCAGTAATCATTGACCCTAATAAACTTTAATACAATACCATTATTTATGACAACAAAAGCTGGCGACGGGTCTGACTATCAAGAGATGGCGTCGACACACCACGTGTGCATATTGCGTAAGTCGTACGTCGCCGGCATACTAAACTTTATTCCTTACAGCCAGCAATCAGCATTAAGCATTACCATGATACTAAGAATATGCTATAATATAATATTACTCCGGTATAACACCATCTAAACGAAGAAATGTTCATTATTAAAGAAACTCAGTATAATGTCAATAAATTTATCTACAAGACGTTAAAAACAAAATTTAATGTACAGGGTGTCCCAAAGTTGATGTCTCGGGACTATATCTAGAGAATGAAAAAAGTTATCACAAAACCGTTTACGTGGTTTAATTTGGGGTGCACTAAGGTACATTTTACGCTAGAAATTTTCTTTTTTCGAAACTGACGTCATCAGAAGTTTTTTTCCAGGAACATACACTTTTTTGTGCTACCTAGAAAGTGCTATTTTTTCTGAACATTTTCTATTAAAAAAGTTTTTTCGTATCTTTTATATTTAAAAATATACAGGGTAAAATAGTTTGGAAAATACCCTCAATTGCATACGAGTTAGCCATGATGTAATCGAATGGCCTATGGAAAACAATGAACAAAAGCTATTTATACGTTTTATCAAAGAATTGTAACAGTATATTTAAAAAAAATATATTTTAAAACAGTAACAAAATTTTAATCTTTTTTTTTGATTTTCACCATAGATTAAAATCTTGTCTACTTTTTCATTGTTTGTAAACATTTCAGCGCTATTTAAATTAATTCACGCCCGTAAACTATTTGACACAAACAATATCTTCACTAAACAAACTTATGTCAACAGCCCTAGTTCATTGTTTTCCATAGGCCACTCCATTACGTCATGGGTAATTCGTATGCAATTAAGGATACTTTCCAAACAATTTTACCCTGTATATTTTTAAATATAAAAGATACGAAAAAACTTTTTTAATAGAAAATGTTCAGAAAAAATAGCACTTTCCATGTAGCACAAAAAAAGTGAATGTTCCTGGAAAAAACTTCTGATGACGTCAGTTTCGCCATTTTCCAGATTTCGAAAAAAAAATTTGTAGCGTAAAATGTAGCTTAGTGCACCCCAAATTAAACCACGTAAATGGTTTTGTGATAACTTGTTTCATTCTCTAGATATAGTCCCGAGACATCAACTTTGGGACACCCTTATGTACAGGGATATCCAACGAAAATGACCACCCCTAATAACTTCTTTATTTTTGATGCTATAAAAAAATTTTTTTTATAAAAGTTGTAGGGTTTATTGAAATATGTATTCAGAAAAATAAATGAAAGTCGTTTAGAGGAGATATGGTTTTAACTTGCATTTTTTCAAATGGAACATGGAACACCCCATTTTTTGCATTTTTGAAATCAAGGTACTTTTCTCATTTCGAATATAATATACTTAGATATATATCATATTATCTCTTAGGGTTTTCTAATTATTGCAATTTTTGTGGCCCGAAAACAACAAGGAAATAAAATAACAGAACAAATTTTTATTTTTAGAATGCATTAGTCTTGGCTAATGTAGATATTAATTACAACTATAAATAAAAGTAATTAAAACTATCCTATTCGAAATGAGAAAAGTACCTTGATTTCAAAAATGCAAAAAAATGGGGTGCTCCATTTGAAAAAACGCAAGTTAAAACCATATCTCCTCTAAACGACTTTCATTTATTTTTCTGAATACATATTCTAAATGCTTTCAATAAACCCTACAACTTTTATAGAAAAAATTTTTTATATCATCAACAATGAGGAAGTTATTAGGGGTGGTCATTTTCGTTGGATATCCCTGTACATACTTGTATATATTTGTATTGATATATCCACTGTTATGTCGCCGATAACCAGCAGGGTTGACGCGACAATACGCGTTAAAATAATAATAAAAATGTAAAAAAAAAAATTTTATGGTGGTGGTATTTTTTGCCGGGAAGTTTATTTCTAACAGTAGAAAATTCATTCCGTATTTTGTTGGAGTTGTGATAGTAAAATTGGGTAATAAATTTACCGAGGGCACTGCACCCTTTATTAGTCTCCTTTTCTTAGTAGAAAAATTTAATAATCTGTAAATAGTCCTCCTCTACAGAATGCAGCGAACACATCCTTGCATTAGCAGTGTTTATTTTTGATTTTCTACAGCACTTTTCCACCCAAATATCACAAAGTTTGCCTTTTGGAAAGGAAAAACAATATATTTTTTTAAGTTTTGTTTTTACAATTTAAAACTGCACATCCACTCATATTTCATTGAATTCATCCACTAATTCCACTATCCACTCCGCTTGCTTGGTATTATTGGATTCCACATCACTAATCAATCACTATCACCTAAACCGTCCATACTTGGTAATATAAAACATCAAATAACTTATGCGGATAATTGTGCTTAAAATACACACAGCTTAACATGAACGCCTATGATACGTCATTCACCGATTGGAATCGCAGGTCTTGGTGCTGGGTAGAGTAGTATCAAGTGCTCATAGTGGGGATATTGCTGCGTGAGAGAGAGCATATCTTATATTTTGTATAATATCAATGACAAATGTAAACTATATTACATTTGTCATTGATAATATGCCATTCACACTTTCTTTAAATTGGAGTAGGCTTTGGAAAATCTGAATTCTGTTGGTATGAATGACTGTTTTAATTACTGTGGTTATGTTGAAAAGTCAAAAATATAACCACAAATTCAAATTAGTTCTACATAGTTGCCGAGTGAGACCCTAAAGAAAGTAAAGCAATGTTATCAATAAAAAATTTGGCAATTCAGCCAAAAGTGAATGACAGTGACAATCAATTAAATCTGACACTTCAATATTTTGTCAATTGTAAAAGACAACCCTAAGACAACCTAAGAAAACATATCATAGCCTACTCTAATGTAAATAAAATGTGAATGGCAAATAGTATCATGTAGCATTACTATGTTTTGCCCTCGGTTTTGCCTTACCCGCCCGCAATTTTAGACTGGTTTTAGTTTCTCAGGGGTTGTGACGTACTGTGATACGAGTTGTGAGTGGTGTAATCCGATAATATGTACATTATTTTACTATATTATATTATTTATATTTGTTATTTAGTTTTATCTAACTGGCCTATTCAAGTGTTAAGTGCGTGTGACGTGTGATAGAACCCTATACAGCAGGTTTTTATTTTGTTCGAGTTACAAGTTATCAAAGTATCTATATTATTATACATATACATATAATCAACCTCTCCCTGCTGACTACTACACCTTCTTTTATATTTTGTTATTTTGTATGTTAATCTAAATAAAAAAAAATTTTTTGTCAATTAGTATTTTTAATAATGAAAATGGAAACATTTTGTGGGTCCAAAACTTAACACAAATTCTATTTTTTTTTTACTGGGCCAAATCAGGTGAAGTGCCGCATAGGCCAAATGATCCCAGTCCGACCCTGTTCACGTTACTCTTAAGCGAGTATTTTTATCAATAAATTGAAAATAAAAAAGTTTTTTCCAGATTATGGACTTTTACGTTACAGTAAATATTAACACTCTTAGCAGAAATGTTATTTTCAAAGTAGGACAATTTATTAAGAGAGACTTCGAAAATAAAAAGGTTATTCCTATTGTGAACGCAATCCGGGGAAACATTGTATAATAATAAGCAACAATAAAATAAATCAAATTCTAAAACAGAAAAACGTATAAAAAATAAATAGGTAAATCAAAAATAAATTCTACCTACGATTCTGGTATAATTATTCAATAATTATAATACATTTATTTTTTATTAAAGCATTTGAGCAAAAACACAAGTTTTGCCGATTTTGCCTAACACTTAAAGCACAAATCACAATTACTATTTATTGAATTGAAAGTTGATTATTTTACTATTTTTACTTACCATAGTTGGGAAATTTATTGGGAATTCGATTTAAATAGCGATTTCAATCACCGATTTAAATCAAGTGATTTTATTTATCAAAATATTTCTTGATGTTAGCCAATGGCTAAAAAATAAAGAGTTTACTAATTCTTAATTATAAAATATTAACAAATGACTAACGACCACAAAATAGCTAAGCTTAATGCAGGATATACTAAACCAATAAAACTGATAAACTAGCTTACAAATTAAAATAATGTTGTATTTCTTAATGTTAACATGATTTTACGTTTTGTAGGTTATAATGATTTTTTGTGTGTTCTTTATCAGTTACATTTTACATAAACTATTTATTTAAACTACTTGGCAATAATTGTAAGTATCATATTCTGTTGATATTAAATATTGATAATAAAATAAAGCAGTTATAGAGAGAGAGAAAACACTCCACATAAGTGAACTCCGCAGATAGTTTTTAATAAAATATTGTTAATTATATGAAGTTTTAATTAATTTCATTCTCTGGAAAATATAGATACTATTACTTTCAGTTTTTAACACGTAAAAGAAAATATTTCAGTTCTCAGTAAATTTATCCTCTCCGTGTCAAAAAGAAGTTAGTTCTAACTAAATACCCAGATACACGTCCCACAGACGTGTATTATCATGTTGTTGCAATCATCAACTCAGAACAAAAATCCAAATTGGACTATTGTAACATGTTTAATGTTTGAGAAAGACAGTCTGTATCATGGCTCAAAAATTGTAATAAATATTAGAGATCAAAAAGGAATCTCAACCATTTCATTTTCAAGTAAACATTTGTCACACCTCATTTCACTGTTTTAGAACTCCAATCATTAATAATCTACTAATAATGCGATTTTAACAAGGTAATATTTTTACAGATTCTCAAAATGCCTAACCGTCACATCCAGGAAATCATCGATAATCAAACTAAGCAGCAGACCATTGCTATGAGAACTTGTATGAACACCTACGATTCCGATGTGGTCAACAAAAGTCATATTCCTTTTTACAATGAGACCACGAAAAGTAAGTAACATTTTTAAATTAAATCACCCATAAATAGTTAAACTCTACATTTTTTAAGGATTGTGTTTATTAATAGATATTTATCATTTATGAATTCATATTTTAACATTGAAGGGTATCAAATATATAGCCAATACTGGTCAATTTTAATCAAATTGATTCAATTATTACATACAGTGTGACCCATTTGTTTGCGGGTCGCTCTAAAAAATCTTTATTTATTGGGCGAATTTAACCGGATTTTCTTTAAAGAGTAGAACTTGATGAGCTGTATTTCTGGAGCAAAAAGCGCCACATTCCTACAAAATCCAAGGCTTACTACGTCAGTTTTTAGAAGTAAAATTTTAAAAATTCATATTGGAGATTTTTTAGAAAAAATCTGTGCACGCCATTGGATTCGTCACCCCTCAATATGGGCCTGTACCGAATTTTATCGAAAACTTTTAAGGAATAACGAATTGTAGCCAAATTAAAAATGCACAATATTTAACATTTGCATAAATGTATGTCAAGTTATCCATGAAAACACATTGAAATAAAATTAAACTATAGTAAGATGATATAAAGGGTATTATTATTATGTCTAGTTTTGACAAATCAAAAAGGAGATAGAAACAAAACTGAATAAAAAATTAGAATACTTCGTTAAAAAACTACTAAATTCTTGTCACTTCTACCAATTCGCCATTTTGATAAAATTATAACTCTTAATAGAAAAAAATCACCCAGAGCAATCTGTTACTATAAATAAAAAAATATCAGTAATAAATTATAAAAAAACTTAAAGATCTGGAAAAACAACAGTGACTATCGTCATAACATAAATACTCATAGTGTTGAGGATTCTGCAAACATTTTTATATATAAATAAACTACATAAATAAGTACGTCTGACAAATAAATCAATCAAAATCAAACTTTCGATAAGATACTGCTTAACAAATTCCACAAAGAGACGCGAAAAACTAAAGAAAAAAGCTCTAACACAATCTGAAAACCAACAATTCAATAGAAACTATGTAACAAAAATATGTAATAACAATAAAAAAAAGGCCATTATTACAAAGTAAAGATTTCCAGCGGAATCAATCATTACAAATGAATTTGGCAAATTATCTCCAAGGCTACAAAAAGGAAAATGATCAAAAGAATAAAAATATTTCTTTAGGGATAAGTGACAGCAAGTTTAAAGAATCAGTTATTACATCTATTCATAAATCAGACAAATCCACTGACAAAAATATATAGGCCTATTATCTAGTGTTATAAAATGTTTTTCGAAAGTTTCCAAAAAGAAGTGAATTTGTTAATAAATATAAAATCATGTCTGAAATTGGCCGTTTCGGATTTTCTAACCTCATTTATTTTTTCATTTAAGTTAGGTGTGAAATTTTCTTACCGAATCCCACACGTGCTTGAATTAATAACCGGATATTTTTCTCGTGCATACATTTTATAAGAAAATTTGTGCACTCGAAAAATTTCCGGTAATCCACTAGGGAGATTACTAGTGAAAACTTTCCTGGGGTTTGTAACGAGCTAGTTACAAAATTACATTCTAAAAGTCATATTTAGAAAGAAATAAATTGGATTGTTCTAAAGAACTCTACAAACAAATTAAAATCCTAAACATAAAAGTACTTAATATGTCCACATAAGAAATTAAGAATATCCTCAGGAGATACTACAACTATCTACCACAATCCAAATGATTTACACTGACGATCAATTGAAGTGACCCAAGAAAAATTTGCATCAACTTCCAACTCATATATCTTTTGATACAAGAATCGCAAAGCCATAAATCTTTTTAGGTATTATAGATATATGATTCAAGAATATGTGAAACATTTTGCTTGTCCTTGTCTCGTTTATTTTTGGAGATACGGTGATGAAGGTTGAGCTATGTTTTTCTGTCAAAGTTTGAGGTCGTGCATGGAGTGTCCCAAACCGTTTTCGGATATGACAATATAGTCATTTTGTACCCTCATTCATTGCGTTCATTTTCATTTTTTGATTGATTGTGCTAACTTAATTGTTGTTGATTTTATGAGGATTTCTATACAACAGTACATTTTTTGACTTTTTGACAGAGGGAGAACTGAATTGATATTTTTCGCAAATGAAATTATGAATGCGCGGGATAGGTATCTCAATCAAATTTTGAGGTCTATTGTATTGCCTTTTGCAAATCAAAGAGACCCTGAATTTCTATATATGCAAGACCACATCGTGCTCGAGTAGTGAACAATTTTTTCGAAGAACATATCATAAAAATGGTATGGCCTTCCTGCTCGCCGAATCTTAACCCTATCGAGCATGTCTGGGGCGCACTTGGAAGACGCCTTCGGAAACGAATGGTACCAGCTATCAATTTGGAAGAACTTGCTGTTGCGGTTTCAGAGGAATGGCCTCTTGTGGATCAGCAAATTATATATAACTGCATTGTCAGTATGCCCAGACGGTATCAAGCTGTTATAGGAGCAAGAGGTGGACCAACTAGTTATTGACATTTAATGCTAAAAAATTTTATTTGTGTATTATGTACGTGTAAGATTTAATTGTAAACATTTAAAAAAGTAAGCATTTAAAGTCAAAAAATGTCCTGTTGTATAGAAATCCTCATAAAATCAACAACAATTAAGTTAGCACAATCAATCAAAAATGAAAATGAACGCAATGAATGAGGGTACAAAATGACTATATTGTCATATCCGAAAACGGTTTGGGACACTCCATGCACAATCTCAAACTTTGGTAGAAAAACATGGCTCAACTTTCACCACCGTATCTCCAAAAATAAACGAGACAAGGACAAGCAAAATGTGTCACATATTCTTGAGGCGTACATCTATAATACCTAAAAAGATTTATGGCTTTGCGATTCTTGCATCAAAAGATATATGAGTTGGAAGTTGATGCAAATTTTTCTTGGGTCACTTCAATTGATGGTCAGTGTATTATGAATTCCAAAATAAGGAAAAAACATTTGTCAAAAATTTGTAAATTTTCCTGGTCCGAAACTTTGTAATTTACCACCAATTTTTCTCAGAAAATCTGGTAGGAATGATATGATGATGTAGTACATAATCGATAATATAAATACATTTCCGGTAATTCTTAAATAATTATTTATTTATTTTTGTTTTTATTTTCTTAAGTTATTTAACTCATTACCATAATTATATTAATTAAATTAATTAATTAATAGGTATCTTCCCACCACATACCTTACTTACAAGGTTATTTCTTCATTCTTATTACTCAGACAAAAAAAATATTCCATTTCGACAAAATCTAATAATTCATCTCTAGTAAAAAATAAAAAATATTAATTCCATTCCATTCAAAATAAATTAATATAACAATTAAAATTAACTGAATATAGTTCCATAATGGACAAAGCAGTTCCATTATGGACCAGGTGACTGTTCAAGAAAAGCGTGGATTTGTCCAGATTATTCCAGAATCAGATAAAAGGCGACGATCAGGCGGGAGAAATCGGTATTGGTTTAGAGTTGGAGTAGATAGAAACTCAAGTAGTGTATTGTTAAGTGTTTACAGTCAATATTAATTAAGTGATTGTTAGTGCATAATAATCAGTCCTTAAGTTATCAAAGTTGTTTGTAGTAGAAAGGTATACCTTTGTGCACGATTGATCGCAATCAGATGATTTTGATTTTTAGAAAAGAAATTGATTTCTTAACGTTTAGTTTTGTTTCTCTGAATGTCAAAAATTGGTTAAGAAAACTTAATCAAACTAGCAAGAAAAGGAATTAAATTTTCAAAAATCCGTTACCAAAAAACAAAGCAAAATATTCCTTTTCTTTCAAATAAATGGGTATTATATTTTCCGAATAAATTTTTCTAACAAAAATTTGACGTTAAGAAAAAGATTATATGTAGAGTTCGAAATAATTATTTGTGATTAAATAATGTTGTACAAATTTGTATTGTAAACAACTTTCCTATACTACCATTTTGAAAAAAGGAATTTTTGTCAAGTGACATGATTTTGATAATCCGAAATATATCAGAATTAGTTTTTCAAGAATAAAAGTGAGGGAAAAAAATCAACTAAAAATTTTCAAGGCACACTATATCGCTAACATTTTGAGGAAATTGTGTAAATTCAGTTGTGAAAGAATTCATGGCATAACGGTAATGCAGGTAGCGTCAATTCTGTAATACGAACAATTCTGTCATCCGGCACAGATATCATCTCGCTTGAGTATCTATGAGTATAACCGTTTCGAAAAATTTCAATGTGTCCTTGCGGAAAGACCATTGTTATTTTTATCACCTTCCTGCCTCTCTTTTACTGTTTTTTTGTCTGATGTATTTGACGAATAGGGAAACATAAAATGAATTTTATTGTAAATCGTATATATTTTTATGTCAATAGTTTACATCGTCAAATAAATTTCATTTCGTTTATAGCATATATATTGCTCTTTTTCTCGGTCGATCTCTTAACTCCTTACATTCCATCGAGAAATTTAATGCACTCATGTGTTCTATGTACCGTGGAAAAAAAGGCGACAGATATCAATTTATACTACCTCTTGTCCACCAGTTTGATTTGCTTAATGTAGGTTTATTCATTACTGCTGGTGAAAGTTAAAGTTACTGGTAAATGAAATATCGCTCTAATTTCGTGTGTTTTTTATGGACATTACCGCCTTTTGTCGGATTTTAGCGATTTTTCAAACATCTACCCTTTAGAAGCGCGCCACAGCCTTTCCCCTTGGATCTAGAGGATCCGGACCCGGACGGCGGGCAAGAAGAAAGAAAAATAAAGAACACCTTTTTTAGGTCCATCTCCGATATTAGCCGATATGAATTTTTAAAAAGGTCGATTTTGCCGAAAAACTGTACATTTCCGGGGGCCCTTGCTCCCCTCCCCGGAGAATTTTTTCGATCGAACTTTCAGGAGAGCTAGAACCAACCTTCCTCTCGGATCCCTGAAAATTTTGTTGCTTAATATCCACCGCCGCCGAGCTCGGATAATCGAATATCTATTATGACCCATTTTTTTACATCTAATTTTTTTCGCCCCTTTAGCAACGAGATAGACGTCAGTGACGTCAGTCTCAATAGAATTTATTTTTTATATTGACATGTAATCCAGTCAATGAGTGCTCAAAAGAGGGGTGTAGAGTACATGGAATATGCGAGACTTTTTGACTTCACGACTTTGTTAGGGGTAGTTAGAAGGTAAATATACTAAAAAGTCCCCACCCCTGGGAGGTGAGCTTACGGTGGGAGAGGGGGGAGAAGGTCCCATTTTTGGGTTTTTCGATTATATTTCGGAAACGGTGAACTCTAGAAAAAATATGTTCTATATAAAAATGAAAGCTAATTAAATTTCGTATAAAACTGTATACCGGGTGACACAAGAAGTAGTTACCCCCCAATTTTTGTTGGCATTTTCATAGATGAAAATTTAAAAATTTTATGGTGAAATAAATATACAGATTTTCATATTTTAACATAAATCATGTGTTAAAACCACTTCCGGTTTAACCGGAAGTGGTATCAACTTTCTTATTTTAAATAAGAACACCAATTTTTTTTCCAATATTTGAAATCTACATAAAATTCCCTTTCTAATGATGTATAACACATTGACATTTGCTTTCAAGATGGCGGCGAAACATTACTTTTATACTAAATTTAAGTTGGCCATTGATTCGCCGCCAGAAAACAAAACGTTGTTGGGAGGCTGTGGACACAAAAAAATGATTTATTGTTGCTTTGCTGATAGCATTATTTGCAAACATTTGACATGCATAATGTCTACTAGGATCATTTTCTTTTTTTCGTGTATTTGAAAACAAAAGCTGAATGTTTCACATTTTTTTTAAATAGGAACCTATGTTTTTTATGTGATGTGTGAATTCTACATCAAATTATCTTCATGATGATATACGACATGTTCCCTTTTATTTATTCATTAGCAGCCAAATTCATCTTTGTCTTATTAGAATTGTGAATTTTAGTTTACAGAAGTATACCTGTGGTTAGAGAAGGAACCTAATGGTGGGGCGCCGATTGGGGTTGGGAGAGGAGGAATGACCAACTAGTTCCGAAACTGTCAAAGTTGGATGCTGCTCCTGACGAAATCTTGAAGATGTATGAAAGGATGTGACGGTGGCAGGTGTGGTTGTAACAAAGCATCGTTAAACTGCTCTGTCGCATACCCGAATTGCAAGGGCAGTTGCAACAACAGAGTCGGCATATTAATTCAGGAAAAAGGCGACGACGACGACATCGATACACTACCAATCTCTTTGGACAACGTCTCCAGTGCTGACGAAGATGACTGAGCATCAACCCTTCCGCCTCAAAAAACCAAGATGTCACCTTGAATGATTATTTTTTCATTTTTTAATTACTATCAGTCCATGTAAATACTTTCATTATATGATTCGTAATAATATAATAAAAGCTATAATTATAAAAAAAAATGTTGTGTCAATTGCAACTACCTTATTTCTATTGTTAATCATCATGGTAGCGTCAACATCCTCATTTCTAGAGGAACATCGAAATTGAGCGTACATGTTAGAAATTCTATAACTCTTGATTGGTTGAAGATAAAGTAGCAAAAGTGTATATCAAAGTGAAGGAAATTTAATGCTCTACAACTTTGTTTTTACAGTTTTTCTGGGAAACGATCGTTGGAGGCACTAGAAGCAAATGTTTGACAAAAAGCGTTAGGTAAAAATGATTTTTTAGAAAATTATCGATTTTCAATAACGTTTATCTCGAAAACCGTTGGATATTCGACAAATATGTATATACAGTTTTATAGGAAATTTAATTAGCTTTCATTTTTATATAAAGCATATTTTTTCTAGAGTCCACCGTTTCCGAGATATAATCGAAAAACCCAAAAATGGGACCTTCTCCCCCCTCTCCCACCGTAAGCTCACCTCCCTGGGGCGGGGACTTTTAGTATGTTTACCTACTAACTACTCCTAACAAGGTCCTGAAGTCGAAAAGTCTCGCATATTCCATGCACTCTACAATATATTCATTGATTGGACTAATGAACCATGAACTGTTGAAAAAAAATAGAAACCTCGTGTCGTGAGATGTCGAAAATCCTGGTCGAGGGCTCTTCACTATCGGTATTATTAAGACAAAATGTTTAATTTGCACTTCTGGTTTGTGTGCTGGAGAGCGTGACCTACTCTTTTGTGGCAAATTTGAAAGCCAACTAGGAAATCCAATCTTTTTTTGTTTTTTAGTTACAGTTGGAAATTGGCTTTTCTTAGGTATATTATTCTGTAGTTTCTGTATCCAATTTAATTGTTTGAATCATTTGATGTCTGTTATTTATGAATTATTTTACGTAGATTTCACTGGCGTACTTCATTATTTTCTGGGGTCTTCTAGTTATAGAAACTTATTAAACTAATAATATCAAAGTATTACACAAAAGCGTATTTATCGTAATTCAACGAAACGAAAAGACGTATCGAATGCACTGTAACTGGATATAATGTGAACGCATGAAATATTCCGTATAAAATAATTCTACTTCTTGACACGTGTACCAATTTCAATATTTCCAAGAAAGTTATAAAAAAAAGACACTCCGTCGACTCCATTCAAATTGACAAATAGATAACTGAATATCGGTGTTAGACTCTATACCGGGTGTAAACGAATAGTGGGCCACCCCTGTAACTTCCTCGTTTTTAAAGATATCGGGATAAAATTTTATTTGGTGAAATTAGGTAAGATTTCCAACTTTTTGAGACCTATGCGCCATATTTGTCACTTGTCATCGGTAATGGCCCCAATAGTATTTTCTAAATGAACCACCTTGTATGTTTTTACATTTTTAAAATAAAAATTACATTTTGGATACATCTATACTATTTTGAACAATTTATACAGGGTTGCACGAAAAATAATTCGAATTTTAGTTGTCAATCTAGATGGCTACGAATATGTTAAAATTATTTTTGTTCCAATGTAATTCATATAAAAAATACGAAAACGTCAATATGTCCAATAGTACATCATACAGGGTGCTCTAAACTCATTTAAATCACATTTTTCAAAATAACTCTTTTTTTTTAATATTATGATATGGGCCACCCGGATATTCAGAAAGCTCTAATTTAGTAGGGGTTGAACGGTACCAAAAGTTCCGTAATATGTAATCGTTACCAGCAGGAATGACAATTTTTCTTAAGAAATTTATGATTTATATCTAACTTCAATTAACTTGTTATCAACCCTGTATATTTGTGTTAATATTTTATGATATGCAACACGAATGAGCCAAAGTTCCATGTCCATATAATATTTAAAAAATACATCGTGCAACTTCCTCTAACTCGGAATTTATTACTTAAAATTGAATGCAAACACATCGGAGGAAATTCATATTCATTCAAAAATTTATAAAATAAATAGAATAACTCAAAGAACGCCACCCTCCGCAGGAGACAGAATGGGCCTCTGGCTCATTCTTGTTGCATATCATAAAATATTAACACAAATATACAGGGTTGATCAAAATTTAATTGAAGTTAGATATCAATCATAAATTTCTTAAGAAAAATTGTCATTCCTGCCGGTAACGATTACACATTACGTTTTGGTATCGTTTAACCCCTACTAAATAGTTTTCTAAATATCCGGGTGTCCCATATCATAATGTTAAATAAAAGAGTTATATTGAAAAATGTTATTTTAATGAGTTTAGCGCACAATGTATTATTGGACATATTGGCTTTCTCGTATATTTTATATGAATTACATTGGAACAAAAATAATTTTAACATATTATTCGCAGCCATCTAGATTGACAACTAAAATTCGAATTATTTTTCGTGCAACCCTGTATAAATTGTTCAAAATAGTATAAATGTATCCAAAATGTGATCTTTATTTCAAAACTGTAAAATCATACAGGGTGGTCCAATTAGAAAAGACTACTGGGGCCATTTCCGGTAAAAATGGAAGTGACAAATATGGCTGATAGGTCTCAAAAAGTTGGAAATCTTACCTAATTTCACCTTACAAAATTTTATCCCGACATCTTTAAAAACGACGAAGTTACAGGGGTGGCCCACTATTCGTTTACACCCGGTATATATGGTTTTTAAACACGAGTGTGATAAGAAATTCCTTTACCTTGAAATATGGTTTTGTTTTTTAGTTTGTCTCATAACTTTTGTCAACAGCAATGGCCGATGTCGTAACTTTGAATTTATATTCAATACTTCAAGACGAACATTTTGATGTTTTGATATTTTTTATCTACGTCAAGATTGGGATGATAACAGAATGGTTAACACTTGATTCCAGTGATTTCTCTTTAAGTGAATGGTAGTTTTTCACATTTTATTTACAGCATCATCTATTACTTTTCTTGTAACAATTTTTAACTAATGACGGAATCTTGAAGCTCACCTCATCAGAATATTAAAATAGGTATTTTTCACACCGGAAGCTATACTGCCATTAATATTTTTAGTTTATGTTTTCATCATTTAGGGACTTACGCACAATACATAATTTTGAATTAGTATTTAATAATAATAATAATAATAATAATGTTTATTAAATCCAACAGACACTACAATGTCCATACATTTGGATACAATATAAAGATACTACACAATATGTAATGAAAAGGATACACAGTACAATAATACGCAAATAATTAAATGTATAAAAGTAAAATAATAATAATATATAAAATTATAATAATATATAAGATCAGGCAATAATAAAATGACGAGAAGAAATATTCGAAATAAGTGATAATACAGTGTTGGACAGGTGCTTGGAAGCTGACTTTAATAATTCAATAAACCATTATTTTGTAATGGTATAGTTACTAATTATAAATAATTAGTTTCAGTTATAAATTTTCTAGATGCTGGTAAAATAAAGGCTCCAAAATTATAAATTGTGTAGATGCAAGTTAATCGCTATTAATTAATAATTAGAAATTCTAATTTACGGGTAACAAATAATTACAAATTAATCACGAAATATCGACAACGTGTAAACTAATAGTTATTTGTGTAACTAGTGCAAAAAGTGTATATTTGTTGCATGAGGCATGAAATTTGCAGAACGAGCGAAGCGAGAGCCGCAATCATGCCTTTTGTGTGTAACATTTGCAACAAATACTCTTTTTGCAAATGTTACACACAAAATTTTTACTACGATCGAGTTAAATAGATTTTTTTTTTAATTTTATTGTACAGAATATTACATTAACACAAAATATCAAAGTCAAAGTCACAAATGTCAAAGTCAAATTGACAACTAGATAAATTGTCAGTGTTCAACGCCATCCATAAATAACTATGAATAAACTTTCGTTGCCTAGCAACAAAATTACTTTTTGCACTAGTGCAACAAAGTATTACTTTTTGCACTGCAAATAGTGCAAAAAGTTTTTGCACGATCGCGGAAGAAAATATTTATGTGAGCATGTGCTTCCAGGTAGTTTAGGCGAAAAGTAACTTTTAATTATATCTGCTGATAGGGTGTGTTATAACTTTTGGTATATTAGTTCCGGATAGTTATAAATAAAGTACTAAATGATGGTGTAAACAGAACATAAAAAATCCATAGGAGGTGGCCAATTTCAGAGGCCTAATGTAGTTCGTTAATTTAGGAGGGACCAGTTTCCGTAAAACAGTGTATTCATTTAATGGAACACATTTATTTAATGTACCACCAAATTATCGTAATCAACAAGTCACGATTATGTTGGCCATTCTAGTTTTATTGAAAAAAGGTTGTTGATTAAGTAATGAAAGTTAGTTATAGTAGGTTATAAAGATGAAACAACATTATCCAGACCCATAAAAATTATGTTAAAAATCTGGTGTAACTACTAGATAACTATCGTATAATTAGATCTTACAGTCTCATTTATTTCTGCTTCAAAATTATAAATGGTTTATTAGTTTTTCTGGGTGCCTCAATACCAGTTCTAATCAAGCTTTAGTGTACATGAAAAAGGAAACGTCACGTCTAATAAAATTGTACAAATTCCAAAAAAACATATTAAAATTACATAACTTACCTACCACAAAATTGATTATTTTTTTTACTTTGGATGTTATGAATGCTGTCATCGAAACGAAATCAACGTTTTATAACATGTAGGTATGAAACGTTGTTTTTAACAGATTCGACAATAATTCTAAAGTGGTTTCAATGATTTTTACGTCCAAGAGATTTCATATTTGTATTTGTATATTCAGAAGTGGGACATCAATATAAGTATATCAAATTAGATATTTTTGTTATAATATGCTTGTATAAAACCTAAATAAAGTTGTAAACAATGCTGTTTTAGTATGACCCATTCTTTACGGACAATCCTATATGATTTAATTATTTATATAAAGTGTAGAAGTTTATGTTGGAAATAGAGACGAAGCTACTCAATTTGGTCTAAATTTAAGTATTTGTTACACATATTTCCCAAAATGTTTTGAAATTATCATCATAATCTTTAATAATACGCGTTTCATGATTTTCTTTAACCTCTACAATAGCCTACAATGTTAAATTTGCATCAAATATTGGGCAGACAAATACTACTCCTTTTTCTAAATTTCATAAAAACCGAATCTGATAATTTATTTGTTGTAGTCGTAAATAATTTTTCTTCAAAAACAAATGGTGCCTGACGAAAATATTTTTCCACTGAATGTTAAGTGGAATCCAACCATTGTGTTTGCCGCCGGCGAAGATCTGCCGCCACGCACCATAGCTTTACTCCATCAAGGCGGAAGGGTTACAACATACCTATTAAAATGATGTTGAATTAAAGGTTACGGAAAGGTTTAACTAGAATTTGCATAAATCTATAAATGTATTTACCCTTAAAATATTTAATATTTTTTAATTACACGTTCTCCTAAAAACGTACTACCGGAGTTGACAGAATCATCAAACGAATATTTGAGGAATATATATTTCTCACATACCAAACTTACTTTATTTTTAACGGAACACCCTGTATATTTTTACATTTTTGAAATTAGCATTAAATTCTTTTTCCAACGATGCACGGCTTTTTGATTTTTGAAGCGACGTTGTCGAATTCGGAAAAATAAGAAAATTTTGGTAGTGACAAGATTTAACAAATTAATTCACTGTGTGACTATTACTATCAATTAATTAATAAAACACATTTTGTAGTTATATAGTAAAGGGATGTGCTTAAACGACACAATCACCAAATATTGATTTATATTATATGGGGTGTTTTTTACATAAACACCAATTAGTACATTTTAAAGAGCATTTTCTCAATTTTTTTCAAATGGAACATCCTATATTTGTATTTTTGAATTGTTGAGTTAATTCTGATTTTATATTAACACTGTCCTATACCTAAAATCGATATTTTCATTTTTTAGTAAAAACTGTTAAATTATTATACTTTTTATTTCTAGCTGATCACTGATCAGCCATGATTTTAACATAAAGTGAAAACGTATCATAATGACGTTTAATTATTAACCATTGTAACAAAGTATTTGAGTATTCACACTTAACGCAAGAGTTGCCAACACTTCAAAGATAAAAATACGTGGTATGTTAAAATAGCAATTATTGTTTAGTTTTTACTATTTACAAGATTTCTTGTAGACAGCGAAACCACAAACGAAACAGTGAAATCCCGCCCAATATATGTATCATTTATCTTAGTAGGTACCTACTTTGGTAACATGATAATCACTAAATTATTTACCAGAATTGCAGCTAAAATTGTAATGAAAATCAAGCAGAACCGATTTTCTGCAATGTATAGCAAGTGCAAGGGAATTGCGAAAAATTACTGGTACAATTGGTACTACAAGCTCTCTGCAAAGAAACTGGCGTTATTATTAGAAACATCATCATCATCAATATAAGTAAAGTAATCGTGCCATAATTTCACAATCTGTACTTTTTTCTTAGCACAAAGAATCCTTATAGACCTATAGTAACATGGAAGATACCTATACAGGGTGTATTTTAAAATCACCGACAAACGGAAACAGGAGTTTCTTTGATCCAAAATAGGACGAAAATTGATGTAATAGTTTTTCCGAAAATGCTTCCTAACCGAGTTATAGGGTTTTGAAAAAAATGTTTTTTGTAGTTTTTTTAAGTTTTTTCAAATACTAGACCACATATTCTGTTAAGATAAGGTAGACTCGAATTACTGAATACAATTAATCAAATGAACTTAAGTCAACTGGCTCAAGCCAGTGGTTTAAAATCATTCAAGTTACTCACTTAAATAAAAAAAAAACGTATGCCCAACAGACGTATTTTGAACAGTATCTATAAAATTAATAAATTCCTCTTCAATTTCTTTAAAATATTTTTATTATTAATACAGTCATTTACTGCCTAAAAGTACATAAGTATACCCAAACTTCGAACTAATTCTATAGCTGCTTGTAATTTTTCTTTTCTTATGGATTCTTAAACTTAGTGTATCAACTTTAAATACTAAAAAAGAATAGATGTGCCTTTACCCCTAAGAGGGTGAAAACCACCCTTGAAGTTCAAAATTTAATAGGCATTCAAGTATTAAGGGTTGATTATTAAAATAATTCATGTATATCTGTTGGAGGTCGCTGACTACGAACGAATCTCAAGTCAGAATTTTAGAATTCTCGATTGCACCCCTAATGTGGCCGCTATAATTCCTAGGGGTACAACGGAAAAACGTATTTTGTTTGACTTAAGCAAGTAGAACGTTTCCTTTGCAAATTCTTATATTTTAGGACACAAAACTTATATCTTAATAAGAAAAATGATTGCTCTTACCCCTAAGAGGGTGAAAACAACCCCTAAAATAAAAATATCAATAATTAACGTACGTACTGAAAATAAATTATTGAAACTTATATTATTTGTGTTTTTGAAGTCGCTGATCACGAATGTGAAGTCAGATATTAAAAATTTTATGTTGCACCCCCAATATGGCTGATATAAAAAGGGTAAAACGGATGAATTAATCATTCTTTGTAGGTATATTTTGAAAAATTAGGACTTTCTTAGCACATTTTGAGACATAAAACTCATCCCCTAATAAAGAAAATAATTGCTCTTACCTCTAAAAGGATGAAAACCATGCACCCCTAAAGTTAAAAAATCAATAATTAACGAAGTTTTGAGACTAAATTACCGCTAAACGACAACGAGCAATATCGTAATTTGCTAAAACGAGCCGCGCTTCTTATTTCGGTCATATGCAATTAACGCTAAATATCATCCAAAGAAAGCATTTTGAAGGTCGTTAATCCTCTTTAGGGTGAGATAGGTCAAAACAGTACAAACGTTGTCAGTTTTTCTATATTCAACTTAGATGCATCTATTTAAAAAAAAAAAGTTAGGAGTTAACTTCAAACACTTCTATCTCCTAACCTATTATCTTCATCAAAAAAATTTTAAAAAAGTAGCATTTTCCTTAGTTTATTGCCACCATTTTTGTCTGGGTAACATTCAGCTAAATCTTTTAGTTAATGCATCCATTGCGGTCAAGAAAATTTGAGCATATACATAATAGTAATGACTAACAAAAAACATAATTTGGAATTTTTTTTTCAATTTAGAATTTACTGAAAAAAAAACGGGCGCTACAGCTGTAAAAAATCAAAATTTTGCCTTTATTTTCCTTGTATCATTTTTGATTTAGCAGATATCAAAATTTGCCAAAAGACAGTTTTAAGCTACTGTAATAAGCTTTAATTTGATTCGAGGTGCATGTCAAAAGGATTTTTTAAACCAGAGTTATGGCTGTTTGAGGCGCGTGACCTTTTCATGGCTACGCGTTCAAATGCACCTAATGAACTGTATCTCGGCAACGATGAGCCTAAACAAATTTTTATTTCATGGCATAGACTTAATAATACTAATTATTAAGTCTATGTTTCATGGATTATTTTTGTTATTTCATTAGCTAACTTTTTTGTTATGACAAACTTTTATGTGATTCTACCTACCTAATTTACTTAAAGCCTTTGAAAAATCAGTGTTTTTTGCTTAAAATCAACGGTTTCAACTCGGTGGGTATTAAAACAAAAATTATGTTATAGGGGGGTTTTTTGGGGTAGAATTCGACGATCTACACGTTTGAATAGTCACTTTTTTTTCGAAACCCGAGTTGGGGTGAAACTCACCCCCACCAAAAAAGCACCCTTATTCCTTTTTAATATTTGATATTCATTTCATCGTTTTGAATCAAACTATCCAAAAATATTTGAATTTAAAACAGTTAGAATTAGTTTTACGTGAGATCACCAAATCACTGTACGATTTTGTTATTTAAATGCCTCAAAATACACACTTTTTACTATCACCAGTGTAGAAAATCTTGTACCTGGATCTTTTTGTCAAATCTATTAAAATTACCAAAGCAACTATGAACACAATCAGATGACTGAGGTGACACCTATAAGACACATTGCAATTCATACGTCAAAAATATACCTGATTCTGTTATTTTTTTTTAACAAATTACATCGAGTATTATAAAAAAAAATATGATTTATGTAACTAATTTTATGAAATCGATCTACAAAGTGAGGCCGAAGCTCACCATTTCTATAATGGTACAACAGCATCGGCAAACTTCTACAAGTCTCAAAGCAGTTTTACAACGCAAACTTCCGAAGGAACAAGAACTTATAAAAAATTTCCGCAAATCCCATGGTAATAAAAAAATAGGAGATATCACAGTAGATATGATCTACGGCGGTATGAGTGGCATCAGTGCACTGGCAACTGAAACGTCGGAACTCTATGCCGACGAAGACGAATGTATTCGGTTTCGCGGACTGACTATCCGGGAATGTCAACAGTATCTTCCGAAAGCCTCTAATGGATCCGAACCATTGCCAGAGGGTCTGTTTTGGTTGCTTGTCACAGGAGATATTCCTTCACATGCACAAGTCAAGGCTTTATCCATGGATTGGGCTTCACGGGCCAAATTACCAGATTATGTCATTTCATTTCTGAGCACAATTCCAAAAGAAATCCATCCAATGACACAATTATCAGCTGCCATAACACTTATGAACAGTGATAGTAAGTTTGTAAAAGCATATGAGAACGGTGAACATGAAATTAAATATTGGGAATTTATTTACGAGGATGCCATGGATGTGATTGCAAGAATTCCTGTAATTGCAGCTACAATTTACAAAAACACTTTCAAAAATGGCGCAGATGTGGGATGCATTGATCCCAACAAAGATTGGAGTTGTAATTTCGCTGACATGTTAGGATTCCCCAATCCAGTGTTCTGCGATTTGATGAGATTATACCTCACTATCCATAGTGACCATGAAGGTGGCAATGTGTCGGCACACACTGTTCACCTAGTTGGATCAGTTCTCAGCGATCCCTACCTTTCACTAGCTGCAGGTTTAAACGCAATAGCTGGTCCCCTTCTTGGCCTTGAGAGCCAAGAAGTACTTGTGTGGCTCCAGAAAATTCAAGAGGAATATGGTGCAGACGTCAGTGACGACCAGTTGAAAGGTTTTGTTGCAAAAACATTAAAAACCGGCGTTGTACCTGGGTATGGACACGCCGTTTTGGGAAAACCAGATCCACGATATATTTGTCAAAGGGAATTTGGTCTGAAGCATTTACCTAATGATCCTCTTTTTAAACTTGTATCCAAAGTGTTTACTGTTGTTCCACCAATGCTTATGGAGTTAGATAATGGTAAAAACTCTTGGCCCAACGTACATGCCCACTCTGGAGTGCTTCTACATTATTACGGACTCAAAGAAATGAACTTCTATACGGTACTTTTTGGTGTCTCCAGAACTCTCGGTGTGATGGCATCACTTATATGGGATAGAGCTTTGGGACTCCCAATTGAAAGACCTAAATCTCTAAGTACTGATACCCTTATGAAGATGATTGGTGGTTATAATGTAGTTCACGAAGAATATCGAAACATGAAATGAATTGTATTGTAGATCATAGTTATTTTTATGTTAATATAGTTTATATCGTCTTGGTTAGAATACAGATTTCATTTCATTTATAGCATTTATATCTTGCTGCTCTTTTCTTTTAATACGCATAATATGTTATTGTAAATTCAATGCATATACATTGAGGAAAATTATCGACAGATGTCAAAAATATAGTAGTAAGGGAAATGACGTTCAAAATCGACGATGAAAGGTTTCCATCTGACGGCCGGTAAATCGAACAGACCAAATAAATGGAAGAGTTTTTTCTCTCTGGAACTTTTTGGTATGGTGAACGTATTGGGGGGGCGGCTTTTTTTTATCGAATTATTACTGATATTTTTCCGCATAGGTAGTTAGGCAGACAGAAACTTCCAGTAGGCGTGCGGGAAACGGAGATTGAAAAAAACATTTCTTTTTTCAATCTCAATTTCCCGCGCACAAAATGAGATGCATTTTGCGAGGCAGCAAGGCGAATTTTGGATGTTCCATATTTGAATTTAGAGACATAGGGTCTATACCAAAGTAAAAGAGGTTTCATTTGGGATCAAAATAAATTGGCGAAAAAAAAGTTGAAAAAGCAATTTGCGAAAAAAATATCTGAAAACCCCATTGCCCACCCTGAAACGTCCTGAAATTTAATATGCAATTTGAATTTTTAAATTTTAAATATCATAATAATCTTCGATACAATCTAGAACAAGGTTTTTTATTTCTGAAAAAATTAATTTTTGGAAAAGTTACCAGCATTTGAAATTTTTGATGGTTTAAATCTTAGTATGTTGCCCATTTTAATTGACACATATCTCTATGCGCTTTTCAAATGAATTGAAGTGGATAGAATGTATTTAGCTGGTCCCTTACTGTAATTGTTTTTTGTAATTTTTTTGTTGGTTTCGGTATTCGACAAGCAATAAAATTTCAGTTTGGTAAGAATAATAATATATATAATAATTAGAAATAATAATATATATAATAATTAGAAATATTAGTCAGAGGAGAAGTGAGCTCATTAGTAGGAACAAAGATTAAGTAGCCCTCTCTTTTCGTCGAATCTTAAAAGAAAATAAGTTTTATGCATATCATATTCAAAAATCAAATAATTCACCAGGAACTATCTGATGACGATTTTCAAATGCTCTACAGTTTTGTAATTGGACTAGAGGTAAAATGTAAAATATCACCTTCTTCAATAATGTTTTATCCACTGATGAGGCAACTTTTCATCAAAATTGGATTTGTTAACATTATTATATGTACTTCGAAAAAATCCTCACTTTATTACAATTTTTTCTGGTGAATTATTTGTAGGAACCTCTATATTTTATGTTTCCTTAAATTTTGGACTTACTGCTCAATAAATCGAAAATGGTTACAAATAGCTATAATAAGGCGCCACCCAAATGTGAACGCATTTTGGTTGTCATGGAAATTTCTTCTAAATTTCATTGTAGTAAGTCTTACTTTATTTAGTGGCGTAACGCAGAGAGGGTATATTGACAGAAAATAATATTTTTTGTTACCATAATAATAATTGGAAGGACCAAGGACGACACGAATAATATAAAAGAAGTTAGCAAAATAATTAACTAATATTACCTACATGTTAGTGAAAGCGGGTTAATATTATTATTCCTTTAATTCATTCATGTTTAACGATTGTGAGAAATAAAATGACACAAACTAAGCATATTAACAATAATTACCATATTTTAACATATAATAATTTATAATTCAGAAAAACATTATAAGAAAAGAAAAGAAAAGTAGTAAAAACTAATTTCTATATTTAAAAATCAGCAGTTCTTCAGGCCAGATAGCTTAAGACGTCTTTGGGCTATTCTGAAAGACTCTGGGAATATGTTTCTTCTCAAGTTTTGACAGCGCTTTCGAAAGGATTTAAAATATATAACTTTTACTAACATTTAAACCAGCAGCCACTTCACTCAAAGACTTATTTTCTTCCAATTTGGCTATAGCCCTCGCTTTTTGCACTTCAGTTAAATACCTTGGCATTGTTATCTTTGCTTTTACTTTTCACAAATTATGACAAATATATTTGACAATTATTTTCAAATTTTACGGCGACTATGATTTAAAGACTTTAAAGTGTAAATTACACTATACAATTTTGCCGTTCACATTTGGGTGGCGCCGACTGTACAGGGTGTTCACGTATATGTTGAGACACCCCTTAACTTATTTATTTTTGAGTTTAGAAAAAAAAATTGTTAATACGGATTTTAGTGTTTCTT
This sequence comes from Rhagium mordax, assembly GCA_963680705.1. Lineage (NCBI taxonomy): Eukaryota > Metazoa > Arthropoda > Insecta > Coleoptera > Cerambycidae > Rhagium > Rhagium mordax. Next base: position 104,515,646 of record OY796656.1, on the reverse strand, counting down.
TTGAGGATTCAAAATATGCTATCAGAAAAACAATTGAACATCTGAGAAAAAATATATATAGCAAACTTGATTTTTTTTAAATGGAATACCCTGTATATGTTTCTAAATTTGGATAGACCTTTTTATTCTGATTTCAAAAATATACAGTTTTAATACATTATCTCTTATCGTTTTCGAGATATTAATTCATAAAAATTATGACCACCCATCTTGACATCAGGAATAAAATGATAGAGCAGGCCCTGCAAAAACAATTTTATTTTAAGTTTTGACCTTAAATATTTTTCGTCTTCAGAGAAACCCATTTCTTTATAACTTACACAACAATTAATGCAATAGAATACTTCAAACGTCAAAACTTAAAATAAAATTGTTTTTGCTCTATCATTTTATTCCTGATGTCGAAGATGGTAGGTCATAATTTTTATGAATTAATATCTCGAAAACGATAAGAGATAATGTATTAAAACTGTATATTTTTGAAATCAGAATTAAAAGGTCTATCCAAATTTAGAAACATATACAGGGTATTCCATTTAAAAAAAATCAAGTTTGCTATATATCTTTTTTCTCAGATGTTCAATTGTTTTTCTGATAGCATATTTTGAATCCTCAAAAGAAACACTAAAATCCGTATTAACAATTTTTTTTTCTAAACTCAAAAATAAATAAGTTAAGGGGTGTCTCAACATATACGTGAACACCCTGTACATACAGAAAATCTTCGTTCTTCATTTTTACATCACATCGTCGAAAAATATACAGGGTGCTCATATAAAAAAAATTGAGAAAATTCAATTCAAAAAGTTCCAAACTGGAAAATAATTTTTAGCCACACTATATATTTTTAGAAAGCGAAAATGATTCAAAAACTTTAATTAGTTGTCTCGTAACTAGCGTACACATATTTTTTTCTAATCATCTCATAATTGTGGCTGTAATGATTATTTCAATATGCATCTGCAGATGGTATTATTTCAACAAACAAATTCATTACGTCCAAGTGGTTTTAAGATAGTCAATATAAGAGTGAATTTGTGAAATTTGAATTTGAAATTTGAAATTTGAATTTGAATTTGGCTCGCTCTGTATATTCGAAAATAATTTCCGGTTACAAACTTTTTTTACCAAGTTTACTAGCATTTTTTTTAAATTTCTAGCTATTATAGAACTCGAGCTATCGACGTACTATTGCCCCACCGTGTACATCATAAAGTAGATGTAAATAAAGATGATTTCCCCTATGTAATGGAAAGATAATTTACAACACTTTCATAATTTTCACACTGCTGTAAACTCCCAACTGTAATATAATCCACCTGATTAAACAAGTTATTTTTGGTAGAATTTGAAAGGAGAACGTCAAGATCAAGAAAAAATGTCGAAATTAAATTAGATTAGAGTAACTTTAACTTGGTTTAAAAGTTTTCTTTGAAAACTTTGTGAACTTATTCTCGTTTTCATTCTTATAATTATTGCTTAATGTACTTTTAGCCACTTCAAAAAAATATATAAATGTATTCAGCACTATCCTGAATCTGCCTGTATGACTACTTTGAGAGGCATTTGTCTTCCGATACGAGGTTGATTTTCAACTGCCGAACTAGGATTATTTCGAAATGAATATAAAAAATTCTGGAATTTCTGAGGTTTCTATAGAGGGTGATAGGAACCGCTCAAACAAGTCATCCATCGACTGATCGACATAACACATTAAGCGCTATGGCAAACACAATAATTATAAACTTTCTAAATTCATGTGCGATATGTTGCCCCTTAAGAGTAAAAATAAAAATGTTTGCTACTCACATGCCCATCCTTATTTTGTAGTTGAAACTACAAATTCCGACATACTTTAGTGCGTTCTCACGATTCGATTTTAGATGATCAACTTTCGTGGCTGAACAGAACTTAATCAAATTATTGGTTCACACGTTTTAAGTATAAAAGTTATTTCTATATGGTTATTATTGATTGAAGAATTGAGGAAAAATATCTTAGGATGGGATAGACAAAGTAAAAAAAACGCCGTTTTTGGATACGGGATTGGATTTTAAGAAGAAACCAGTACGGAGTTTCAGAAATCCTCTTGAAAGAACTTGATTTACAGGATATCGAAGGAAACAGAAATCATCTGAGAATGTCGAAAAAAGGTTTGCACTCTACTATCAAAAATTGGACATGGAATGCATCAGAATCGAATGACTCAAGTTGACTGACAAATGTTCACATGCTCAAATAAGTTTGAACTCACCTGAAAAACAATGGTGACTCATCACTTGAACAGTAAAGTTTGAATGGGCCAATCTTTTGCGGAATCAACTTAACTTGACCGACAAAAATTGAAATATATGTTCTCACGGCAATTTTTATTCGATTTTAGTTGATTCACGAAAGTTGTCCAACTAAAATAGAATCGTGAGAACACGCCTTTTATGAGGCAAATTTTAGAACCAAAAAACATTTAACAGAATTCGTATTTCTTCGCCAATATCTTTAGCTAAAAAGTGATAACGAGGGATGTGTCATGCAATACAAAAATCGTAATTTCTTTCACTCAAGTATAAGTACAATGTACAATTCATTTAAATAATATAAACATTTTTTGCACGAGATTAACAATTTCTAAATTTATTATTATACCTACAATGATGAATATTTAATATATGTATGTAGTTTTCTTAAAAAAGTTACTTAAACACGTTATTTTCAGGTCTAATGTGTCCTCCTTATTGGGACACTATTTTATGTTGGCCCTATACTCCAGCAGATACACTAGCGGAAATCGGATGCCCATCTTACGTAACAGGATTTAGAACTGTAAGTTAACTAATTTATATACATAACTAAGTAGATAGGAATAAAAAATAATATCCTCACAATACAAAATTCCCACCTATATAAATAGACCTGTAATAATGCAAACTATCTTGAGTCGGTGGTGAAAGAACCCTGGTGTAGGGCGACGTATTAGTGGCCAAAAAGCCAAATGTCTGTCACATAGCCAAAAAAAAAATTAAATTGATTTTAAAAGATTAATAAGATAACATCGATTATCAAAAAAATAAACAAAATTTTACAGAATGGTCGATTTCTCTGCAAATGTTAAATTAATTTTTTGGTCCAAAAATACTGTTTCAAATGTAAATTAATTGAAATAAAAGATCCTCGGGCCATCAACTATTGACCGAGGCACTGTGTAAATTTTTGCAATTAATTAATTTGGTTTGAAGTTTCCAAAGAAATTTGTCAAGATAACTTTTCTTGAACCTCTTAAAATAAAAGGATAAAAAATTGATACACCTTTTGTAGCAAAAATTAATTCTTTCATTAAATTTACAGGCTGCTCTAGAAAATTTGTAATGATTTCAAAAGACTGATATGGCTGATGGTCGAGATGGTAGCGTACCTGCCTCTCACCCAAAAGTCCTGGGTTCGATTCCCGGTCGTGGCAATGGAAAATACTGTGAGAGGGATTTTTCCATTATACACGGATATTGGATGTGTGTCCTTGGTCTTTAAATGTGTAGCCCCCTCCCGCACAAGGCTCTTCTAGAGCCTTCTGGGATAAAGGGGGTCGTAATTACATGTGGTGTATTTATTTATTTATTATTTTATGAATGTACTTTTTTATAAGAAAACTCATTAAAATACTAATCTATTCAATTTTCTTTTTTTTGAACATTTCTTATTTACATTTTTAGTTTTATAATACTGGTGGCAAATGACTCCACTATATATTTTAAAAAATTTCATCAAACAATGTGAAATAACTACTTCATTGAAGAACTATACCCAAAAAACATTTTTAATGAAACGGATGATCATCAAATTAGAGAACCGATGTGGAACCTTGAAAAATAATTATTTACTGTCTCAACCACAAAAATGAAAAAAAATATCCTTATTTTCGAATTAAAAGTAGCCGAAGAAACTCATCTGTTAAACTTTACAATTCGTAAGTTGGGTGAACTAATAATAACTAATAATAATATTATTATTATTAAAAATGATCAAACTACTACCTTCAAATATAAATTTACATCATACTTAAAAAAATGTGAAGTTCTGCATAAACTAAGCAAGCTAAAGTCTTCATAGTCCATCCGCCTTTGTAAAGAAAAACGTGAGGAGCAAAACATTCTGAGATCACCCCTAAAATCTGCTAGGTCTAAAAATTTGCTTTCATCAATCAAAGGTCATACATTACATGTCAACGGTGAGGTATACACAATCGACCAGCTTGAGTGTATGGATATTGAATGTGATACAAGATACACGGCAACATTTAAATTTAATAGTGCCCCCGCAACTCCAGAGCTCTTACATCAAAACAGTTACTCCGAAAACAGTCCAAAAAATTATATAGATGAACATACGGACAATAATACTTCCTAAGCCCTAAGCTACTACAGACAGAGAGAAAACAGAAAACAGTACTTACAACAAAATCCTGGCTTAGTTGATGGAAATAAAGATAAAATTCCTGATAAGAAGTGGTCCAAAGGACAGCAAGCTGACACAGAAGATTTACGAAAAGTATTAAGATTCAATTCGGATTTGAGCAGTAAATGTAAATATTGATGGCAAGATTAATTAAATTAATAATATCTCGAATAATTATAGTTATTGTTAATTTCCTCTAGGTATATTTTTGCTCACTTCTGTTATACCTATAGAACGAACATTTTTTATCATTTTTTATACAGGGTGTCCCAATATTCCGTGTAAATACAGTTATCGTGGGTTCCTGGGATCAAAATGAGTATATTTAACTAAACTTACCCCTATTCCAAATTGCTGCGTTTCGCTGCTAGAGGGCATTAAAAATGGTTAAAAATTTAAGTGTTTTCCAAATAACTCTGTATGATTGGAATAAAATTAAGTATACTAATGTCTCTATAGTGATTTCATTTTATGATATTCTGAGTTCATTAAATTCACAGAAGGCCGAAAACTAACTCAACCCTTATAGGCCAATCTGCTAATAACTTTTTTTAGTGATACGGTTTATTCAATTTTCTTTATCAAAAACAAACAATTGTTCACATTTTGTCTCTCTTGTAAAATTATTGTATCTGTAATATTTTTGGCAGAAATAATTTTTTCAGTCGGACATTATTATTTATTTATTTGATAACAAAAATTATAATAACTTAGAATGTCATAAAATGACATCGCTATAGAGACATTATCATACTTGACTTAATCATGCAGAGCGTTTTGAAGTTATTTGGAAAAACTTAAATTTTTAACTAACTTTGATGCCCTCTAGCGGCGAATAGAGGTAAGTTTAGTTAAATCTATCTATTTCGATCCCAGGAACCCACGATAACTGTATATTCTACAGGGTGTTATTTAAGCACGTGGCCAAACTTCAAGGGGTGATTCTTTGAATGATTCTAAGACGATAACACGAGTGTCAAAATTTTTTTGAAAAAATTATTTTTTCGTAAATATCTTATTAATCCTTTAGCCGATTTTTCACTACGAATGGTTTGTCAAAGGAGTATCTTGGAAGCATGCAGTCAGTGTCCATCATTAAGATGTGGTCACCGGCCGCAGCCTCCATAATCTTTGAGTGTCCATACTGTTCCTGGTTGGCGTTCCAGTAGCCGATGGACCTCATTAGGGCTTCCCCCTTTATGAATATATCAAGTGGAATCAAGCCCAGGATGGCTTCCATGGATGCTGTTGGTGTGGTGCTCATAGCGCCCGTAATGCACGAGCATGCCAGCCTTTGTAAGCTGGCGAGTTTTGTCATGGTCGTTCTTTGTTCAACCTTTGGCCACCAAATCAGGGCACCGTAGGCGATTATGGGTCCGACCACAGTGGTGTATAGCCACTGTACCATATTTGGTTTCATGCCCCATGTTTTCCCAAAATGCGTCTACACCTCATAAGAGATGCTTTCGCCTTGTTTGTGACTTTTGACAGATGTTGGTTCCATGTGAGTTTGATATCCAGGATTATTCTTAGGAATTTGACCTCTGTGACTACCTCTATCTATTTTCCGAAGATGTTCAGGTTGTAATTCCCAACGTTTCTTTTTCTGGTGAAAGGTATCGGCGACGTTTTAGAAGGGTTCACCCTCAGGATTTCCCTTTCGCACCACTGCTGTACAGTATTTAGAGCTCTTTGCATGCGCTCTGAATAATGTTGGCATACTTTCCTCTTATGAGTATGACGATGTCATCCACATACCCTTAGGCGTAGAAGCCACTGTCGCTAAGTGTTGTCAACAGATCGTCAGCGACGAAGTTCCACAGTAGGGGTGACAATACTCCACCCTGTGGACACTCTCGAGTTACTTGTACCTCTAGGGTGTCGTCCGCAATTGTTGCATGAACCCGCCTGCTCTTCAGCATGTTGTCCATCCACTTACAACAAGTGTCGTCAATCCCATGTCTTTGAGCGGCCAGAATCATTGATTTGAAAGAGGTGTTGTCGAATGCACCCTCAATATCAAGGAAAGCACAAAGTGCTATCTCCTTATATTGTTCATCGACTCCTCTACCCTACTAGCGAGGTTGTGCAGGGCCAATTCACACGATTTCTCTGCCTGGTAGGCATACTGTCTACTGTTGGGTGGGTTTTCTATTAATGGCCCATCCCGAATATGTCTGTCGGCAAGTTTTTCCAACGTCTTCAAGAGGAAAGACGAAAGGCTAATTGGTCGATATGACTTGGCATGGTCGTAGGAGGTGCGCCCTGGTTTTGGTATGAAAACCACCTTTACCGATTTCCATATGCCAGAGGCACATATCCCATTGCCAAGCATGCTCGAAAAATTTTACATAGAGACGGAATTAGGAGACTTTAGCCAGAGGCTCGTTGTGACTCAGGCGGTTTACGGTTTGAGCCGTGAGCTGGTCTGCGGCGCGGTTTTAGTTGGAGATCTTCCCTCCAACGGTATGACCAACGCTGGCCCAACTCCGGAGAAGTGTAGCCGTTCTCCTATCCGCCTCCTGGAGACGCACCCGGTAGGTAGCACAACCCTCGGGAAAACCGCACGTTACTCGCCCTCCAACTCCTTGGCTGTCAGATAATACTAAAATCATAATGACTCCCCGTGACAAAGCCCTAAGAAATATAAAAAATCTAAAAATATTGACCACTTTCAACTATATAAACAACTTCAGAATTATGCTTTGCGATTTTAACCGAGAAAAAAAGATTTATGGAGCATAGACTGCAAAACTTAAATAGTAAACAAACATATGGAAAGCTTTAAAACATCAATTTGGAATAAATAATAAAAATAATCTGTTAAAATCAAACTTAAATAAAAATGCAAATGAAGTAAATAATTTTGTTTCTAATATTTACACTCGTAGAGAACCTGACAGAAAGGTACCTATACATAATAAATTTCTATAAAAATAATCTAAAAACGCCCGTTCAAGAATTATTAACATTTAGTTGTCTTTAGATGATATATAGTCGAGTAAACTTTAACTTGGCGTGTGGATGAGTTGTTATTGTGCATACTATTTCATTTTCTCTTGCACACAAAGTTAAAGCAATAACCCAAAAACATTGTTCACGTATGTTTATACGTAAACAATGGTTTTGGGCCATTGCTTCAATTTTGTGTGCAAGAGAAAATACAATAATACGCACAATATCAACTCATCCACACGCCAAGTTAAAGTTTACTCGAGTATAGGTAGGTATATCTGTGGTGTTGAAATTTTCAAGACTGTAGTTATATCACTGTATAGGTCTTGTTTGAGTTGTTTGGGAGATTTTAATATATTTATTCATAATTTTGAAAGTCTTTTAACCAAGTAGGTACATAAACAAGGGTACAAAAATCATACTGACTGATGATTTTAACCGTAACAAAAATATTTCCCCTAATTTGACCGAGCTGGTAAGTCTAGTTACTTCTTTTGGCCTAAATATCACTATATCTGATTCTACAAGAATTACAGAACATTCGACTAGTTGTATAGACAATATTTTAACCAATATGCATGACGACGACTATGTGACAGGTGTTTTTGGACCCTTTGTCTATCTTACCATTTTGGTCAATATATATTTCATTGAAAAATGCTAAAAGTGACAATCCCACAAACAAAATATGCAGAAGACGGATCACGAAGGTTAGTATCAACAAATTGAGAACTGATCTATTGGCGATAGATTGGGGTGTTGTACTTACACCTAATTAGAACATAAATTTGTTTGCCGATTTTCTAGTCAATACCTACAGAAATCTTGTATGTAGGTACCCATTTTCCGATAAGTAGATACGACCCTAGCATCTCTATGATCTCTAAACCTCCTGTCAAATGGTACAATCAGTCCCTACGCGATATGAGAGATACACTGTCCGGCATAAAGCAAGTATGTAATGTCTATAGAGATCCTGAATTTTTATCCACTTATAAAAACTTTTCATAAAGAATATAAACTTGCTTCAGTGAACACAAAAAAAACTGCATATGACAATTTTATTTCAACATCTGGAAATAAAATGAAGGTTGGAGACTGGTTAACTTTGAAAGAAATATAAACAGGTCGCACAAAACTGGGTCCAGCGGCCTGTCACGATACTTTTAATGATTTTTTCTCAAACATTGCAAGCGATATAATTTAATCACTACCTACCTGTTATTAATCTAAAAGCCACGGAATTAATACAAAATATTTCACCTCCGTCTTCTTCATTTTTTCTCCAGCCAGTCAACTAATGTAGAAGTTCTAGAGGCTATAGCTAGTTTAAATAACTCTCTCTGTCTGTTGACATTTATGAACTAAATAGCATAATTATAAAAAAAACAGCAGATATAATTGTGCCTATATTAACATCGCTTATTAATAATAGCATGTTTTATTTCTGGTGTATACCCAAATTCATTTAAAATCTCCAGAAGAAAATTATGGAAAAAATTTTAAAATCTAGATTGATTACATATTGAAGACAATGGTCTCTTGTGTCCTCAACAATTTGGATTTCGTAAATATTGCTCAACTACTCAAGCCTTAGTTAAGGTTGTGGAAGACATAGTCGAGGGCCTTGAGAAGGGCCATCACACAATGATTACATTGTGTGACCTTACCAAGGCCTTCGACTGTGTCTCGCATGATATTCTCCTGGAAAAACTGTCTTATTATGGATTTATAGAGGTGTACCACTTTCACTTTTCACTTCGTATTTGAATAATAGAAAACAGTGTGCTTCGATAAATAATTCTACATCAGAACTTAATCTTGTAAATAATGGTGTGCCTCAGGGTTCCGTTCTTGGACCCATTTTATTCATTTTATACATTAATGATCTGTACAATTATTTGCTTCCCGAAAAATGTGTTCTCTTTGCAGATGACACCACAAATTGATATGTTCAGACAAAAACGTTCTTAACTTAACCACATAAACTTCACATTCTAAAGAAATTGAAGGTAAAGCTAAAAACTGGTTCACCGCTAATAAATTAAAATTAAATAGGCTGAAAACGCAAAATCTTATTTTTTCCTCAAGTCTTAACACTGTAGATAGTAGTGTCAAATTGTTGGGGGTCACTTTCGATAATAAGCTGAACGATGTCATATCGACGAATTAGGTAGGAAATTGTCCAGCGTGATTTTTTTACTCCGACAGCTAAAAAGTATTTTAAGCCCAGAGATTCTTAAGAACTCGTATTTTTCCTTGTTCCACTTGCATATTTGTTATGCTACTATTTTATGGGTATGCCTACTCTCATAAAATTTTTATACTCCAGAAAAAAGCAATTCGCATTATAGCAGGTGCTGGTTTAATCCATCTTTGTATATTTATTTCACGTTACTTGAAATTCATATGAATATTAATAAATTTAACACTCATCGGATATTCATCACTACCCAACAAGGTCAAGTAGTTTATTAAGAAATAGTTGTTTCAGACTAACAAAATTGCAAAAAAATTCACTTAATCTAAATATTTACAATAGGTAATAATAATAAGTTTTATAAGTTACCCACGAATATTAAATCATTAAATTAGACCTGTTTTAAACGTAAAGTAAAACATTTTATTTTATTCCGTAACCGAATTTTTGGATTCGACTAGGTATTTTACTTTCTTAATACTTACCTCCTTTTTTTTGAGATGTATGTCTGTTGGTGTGGAATATACTTTTTACTACTTTTGCTTTTTATGTTTTGTTTGTTTATTTAAATGTACCTATGTGTACTGTTATTTTTTATATTTACTTTTATTTACTGACATGTCTATGAAACTTGTATAAGAATTTACTATATACATTATATATTTGTGTCAACGTTACTTTATCTTGATATTCTCGAATTTTATATTTTATATATCGAGTAGATATATAATGTAACCTATTTTGACTTGCTACAAATGTACCCTAACATGTATATAACGTAGTCAAATAAATGAGTATGAGTACATAAGATTCATAAGAATCACTGGACACGTAAAAATTCCGATTTGTTTGTATGTTTTTCGGTCTGAAATGGACTCGTCCAACGTACTCAGCGTCTCATTGGTGCGCGCTCAACCTACCACGTGTTTGTAACCAATGAGACGCTGAGTAGTGAGTACGTTGGCGAGTCCATTTCAGAGGAATCACTTGTATGACAAGATATAAAAACAAACAAAATAAATGAGTATGCTAGATGCAAAACTCTGTATTTACCAAAATGTCAGAAAATGAGTTGTTAATGCTAACGCACATATTGCTTCAATAGCTAGCGTTGCAATAGATCAGTCAGGCGCAAAACTTGATATTTTTTATGTAAAACGCATTAGAAATATAGCCTCAGATGCAAAACTCTGTATTCATGAACAAACGTCAAGTGCAAAACTGTGTATTTATGCCGATAACCAATCACAATGCAGGGTATATCATGTGATCGGCCAATTTTTATTACAATAAATAATAAAATAATATAAAAAATTATGTTTATTTAAATCGAATAACTTTAAATCTGAAATGATTTAACATTACAAAATATTGTTTTCCAAAATTTGCCATTTTTATCATGTATATTTGCACATTTCAATTTAGTCTTTGCACATTTCACTTGCAAAACTCTGTTTTTGCATATTTTTTTTCCTTTTTTGTGAGAAACTTATGCATTTTTTAGCAAAAAGACTGAGCTGATTCACCTAAGTATAGGTGCTGCCATGACATGAAATAACCCAGCACACATTTGAAGCTCCAAAAAAAAAGAAAACAGTTTTCCCTCCATATCTCAAAATCACTTATGACAGAGAAGAACGATGTGATCGTTCTTCTCTGCTTATGATTCAAATACAGAGTTTTGCATCTAGCGTAGGTACTCAAATACAATATCATCGCATCTGTCACTTGTTTTAATACAATTCTTTTAACGCAAAATAAAAGAAAAAAACCGTGTTGTGTTTAAGAATAATTGATTTTTTTTTCAATTATGATATAGTTACCTACAAAAAAATATATTCCATCGTTAAGCAGATTGCGTTAATTATACAAAAGCAAGAAAAGTCACTTCTGCCGCTTAGATAGAAAGCATATTGCATTAGAAAATTACAATATTGCTTTGTTTCAAAAAAATATATATACAAAATAGAAAAGGCAGTCAATGCTGATTATTCGAAGCCAGGCAGATAAGAGTTAACGACTTTTTAGCCAAAAATATTTTTTTGCCTTTCATATATTTTCTTTAATTATAGCTAAAATTTTTCTCTCCTCTTGTGACTCTGTCCGTGCCAGATCAAAAATTCGACAAGATTTATTACTTCTACAGCTCAGTAGCTATTTCTGTTTTTTGTGTGATGTGTGTACTGCGTATATCATTTTTGTTTTTTTTTTCCACTTTGTTATATACAGGGAGCGGCAGAATAGACTTTACAATTTAAAATTGCTCTAAAATCAATATGCATTTTTTAAGCGTGCAATGTTTCTATCCATTAAATAATTCATGCTTTGGAGTTTTTTTGACAGGTGTCAAAATATTGGATCGGCAGAATTTACTTTATAATTTCAACTGGAAATAAATATTTTATTTGTGAAGTAACAAGTTTTAACAAAGAATTTTACAAAGAGAATGTGAGTTATTTTTAAGTAAAAAATGTGTGAACTAAATGGCCCCCTTCCATCACCATACACTCTTCTAACCGATGAACGAAATTACTCATTACGGCTCGTAACACCACGTCAGGAATTCCATGAATTTCATCGCTAATCGCTTCCTTTAATTATTCGATGTTTCGTGGCTCTCGTTGAAATACCAGACTTTTGAGAAAATCCCACAAAAAATAATCGGATGCAGTCAAATCGGGTGATCTGGCGGGCCAGTTTATGTCACCACGGCGTGAGATTAGACGTAAAGGAAAAACTTCTCTAGCATGTTTACTGATCCCGGACGATCTGAATGTTTAAAGTTAACAACGGATCCTCCAGTTTACCATTATCTGACCCAACACATCATTGTTGGACGCGACGGAACATTTCTCACATCAAAAGTTCTTCTAAAATCACGTTGCACTTGAATAATACTATTATTTTCTATAAAATTATCAACACAAAAAATTCGTTAGTCTATATACCAGTCATTCATTTTGACACCTGTCAAAGAAACTTCAAAGCATGCTTTATTTAATGGATAGAAACATCACACACTTAAAAAAAGCATATTAACATATTAATTTTAGAGCAATTTTAAATTGTAAAGTCTATTCTGCCGCTCCGTGTATTTACGTCACACCTAATTGTCTCCTTAAGGATGAGTTAATATCCACCTCACTCCCTCTGCAATCAGATGCATGCTCAGACACTTAAGTAGTTATGTCATTAGTTATGTGATAACGATAAAACAGTTTATTTACTCGAGCGTGCACTTGCTTGTAGAGGGTGATGTGGGATGCCTATGGATTCATTTAAAGAAGTGTTCCGTACATATTATGTCATTCACTCGTCATTTTCGTTTGCTCGTTATTATTGTCCTGTTTTTTTTTTCTTTCCGCGGTTCAAGAAGAATAGCAGTCTGAACCTTTGCACCTTTTAATTTCATGCATAACATGTTTAGTTACTTATTTATTATTATTACCAGCATGTGTACCATATTGTTATATATTAAACTAATAAAGACATTTATTATTATTATATAGTCAGTCTGTAACATATTTGCCCTATTTTGCCACCCAATATTCGATTTATGATCAAAATCAATACTCGACACACCCCTACAATAATTCAATATTCAATAGCACAGTATTACGCAATTCTCACATAATAACTAGATAAAAAGTATATTTTGCTCATTTTGAATCAATTATTGAGGAAATACATAAATATTTTTATGTACTGATTATTGCAAATTAAATACATGATTTAATGGAATTTGTATAACTAGATATAATTTATATTAACATTAGATACAAAAAAAAATCATGTAAAACTATTTGGTTAATACATTCACAAGACAAATTTGTATATTAATCAGCATCCATTTCGTCATCATCATCATCCTCCTCTGCATCTCCCTCATCATCATGCTGTGAAAGTCTCTCATAACCATCTAATTTACTCCACTTTGATCTTATTATAAATTTAAATGTAGCTAGTTTATGCTCAAAAAGTTCTAATAATCTAGCCTGTTCAGGAGTCAACACATTTCCTGCCTTACAGATCTCAAAATCCTTAATTAACGTAATAACTCCTAAAAAATAAATATAAATGAAAACAATTATTGGTTCATAATATACTTTATGTTTACCTTTGTCCAATTTTGTTGGCAATCCTAGCTTCTCTCGTAGATATGGTTCCATTGCATGTGGAAATTGTGTTAGCGGACCTTCATTCAATTTAATGGTTTTGTTTACTTTAAAACCGGATCGTGCATATCCAACAGCTGAAAAATTTGCAAACCAATCCATCACTTCTTCACCCGAACAATCTGTGAACAGTAGTCCGCACTGTCCTCTTAAATCATGTGATAACTAAAATTAAAAAAATGTATTTCATAGACTATATACCTAATATTGGAAATTATCGTTGTTTATAGATAGATAGATAGATAGATAGATAGATGTTTATTTCACCACGTTACATACAGTTGATGTACATTTGCAGCAGGTCATTAAAATACTATAAAATATTAAAATATGAAATATTAAAATATAAATTATTAAAATATAAAATATTTTGCCACTAAGAGACTGCTCCAGATCAATATTAATTACTCAGTGTCACATTAAATGGAAGTTGTTATAAATTCATCCACAGAATAATAACAATGTTTAATCATAATTTTTTTTAGTTTTTTTAAATAAATTTAGGTTTAGTAATTTCATATCATTAGGCAACACATTATACAGATTTAAATTTAAAGAGTTAATTTCAGATTTTTTTAGTCTGAAACGGGGCGTCCTTAATAAATTAGCAGTTCTTGTATTATATAATTAAATTAAGTGGCAAACCCATAATATTTTAAGTCAAATTTACAATACGCAGTATTTCAATACAATATAAAAACAGTTACTATATCTCAGACAAATCATTGTGTTATTTTATTGCACTTTAATTGATGTATTATTCAAAATGACTAGTTACCTTTTAAAAAGGCCACTAAGAACACCCTGTATATAGCAGCAAGACCTTTTTGTTTTTTGTTATTTTACGTAATTATTTTCATATTATGTAAATGTATCTTGTTGTTATGTGGCCTGATGAAGAGTGAAGATGATTAAAGAGATGGCCACAAAGACACACTTTGATCCATCAAATTTTCTAAATGATAATAATACGTCAATTTTTTTTGCACTCCAAATATTTGATACAGACAATTCGCTCGCTGTACTACCTATCTGTATCATGGTTAATTACTAAAATTTAAAAATATAAGTTCATCATTTCTACCTGCTCGAGTTCACCGGGACTGGTAAAGAATTCAAAACGCGCGTTAGTTAAAAATAGAACTATTTAAAATCTCGTTGATTATTTCCAGTTTATTCAGCGTTGAACCATGATAATATCATAACCGCATGCACTACAGCCTGCTACAGCTATCAGCTACCGTAAATACGCTTAGGTATATATATGTACTGCCATATAAGCCACAGAACATAGAACATGTAAAAGTCTGAATTAGTAACTATTACCGAAGATTATTATCACTAAACAGTCTGATCTATTATTAATTTTTTTCACTCTATCACTACTATCACTATCTATTCCACTGTCTATCTCTAACACATGCAAAATTGGATGCCCAATACATTGAATAAAATTAAACTAAACTTGTCAGGGACTTCTTTAACTTTTTACTTAATATTTGATATGGGCATGTGGTAGAACATATACTTACTTACCTTATGCAAATCTCTTCCAATCTCATTATCCCTGTTTCTACCAAGTGCAAGACTCATGACTTTAATTTTACCAAAGAAGAATCTGCTAGGTTTCCATTCTTCACGAACTTGTTTCATTTTGTCATTTCTCATATTCCTCACCGTAAACAAATATATACTTGTATATTTTTCCACACATTCTTGGATATCAAGAACATTTTTCTGTTTTCCAGATAGGCCCTTTTTAGCGAGCTTTGTTAAGGAAACTGAAAAATTTTAGGTTAAAGTAACAGACAACCAATAAAACCAAATAACTTACCCTTCTTATCTCTTTTGGCTCTAGGCATTATATATTATATATTTACCAAAAGCCAGTCCTCTTAAAAACACAGGAAATGCAATTCGGATGGGTATTTTATAGTTTATAATTTGATTTACGATAGTCGGAAAACGCCGAGATCAACCTTCAACGAAAGAAACAAGAACAGAACACATTCTCGTTGGCGCGGTTGCGGTTGCGCGTTACCAACGTAAATTGTCGTAAATGCGTGCTACGCGCCAGGGCTACGCGCAACTCGGACAACATAAGAGCGCAGAATCTAATTCAAATCGATAGGACAGGAGCGTCTTTATATTTTTAAAGGGGCTAAATTATTCAATCATCATTTCTGATATGAAATGTATTTATTATTTATGTATTCCTTTATTTTAGACAGAAAATGCAACGAGAAGATGTACAGAAAATGGTACTTGGTACATCAATGAAGAAACAAATGAACCTTGGGCTAATTATACTTCATGTATGGATGGAGAAATTACTACCATTTTCACAAGTAATGTGCGCGTGGCCGATGTGTCCAATTCTGCGGTAACATTTAAAAAAAAACGATATTATTAATGTACCTATTTACTTATTTTTCATTTATTTAGGCTATTGTACCTGCTTTGAAAATAATATCTCAATCAGGATATGCTGTATCACTGATATCTTTAATTATTGCTTTCTTCATCATGTTTCTCATCAAGTGAGTATATTTTTTCTTTTATCATTAACACCACAATTATATTGACAAACATTTCAAAGAACATCCAAATTTTTCAAATCATGTATTATATATACAGGGTGTCGCAAGTTTCATGGAGCCACTCCTATATCTCAGAAACTACTGATGCAACTTTTTTTGTATTTGGGTGGTTCTTCACTGGCCCCAATTAGAATTTAATGGCTTAGTAAAATTTGAGAATCATCATTGGCCTACCTTTACATAGGCTAACAACATATAAGGGTGGATTTTCTGGGAATTTATATTAGCGATTTTTTTAGAACATATATATAGTCATTTATAAATATTAATTAGTACTGAAAATATTTCAAAATTCTTATTTCAAGTTATATCGTACACATCCACTTTTATAATGATATTATTATTTTAGGACTACTACTATTATATTGTTATTTGGGTTTTTAGGAAACTGCACTGTGCTAGGAATATTCTTCATATGAATTTATTTGCCTCATTTATTCTACGAGCATTTTTTTACATCTTGAAAGATGTACTATTTATTGGCGGTATAGGATTCTGGAATGATTTTAGCATAAAAAATGGGGATCTTTACTTCAAAACTGATTTGGAGGTAAATATAGGATACCATAGACGTAAATCTTATATTTTATAGTTTATATTTTTCAGTCCAATAATTATGAATGCAAATTGCTCTCTACCCTAGTTCAGTATTTCGCAATGGCAAACCATTCCTGGATATTAATGGAAGGGTTGTACTTAAATAATTTGATATTCCGAGCCCTTTTTGCAGATTCCAGTAAAAATTTGGTGCACTACATCATTTTTGGTTGGGGTAATTTTATTTAAATGCTTTTATAAAAGAATAATATATTCAACTTAAATTTCTCTTTTTTAGGTTTGCCCCTCTTGGTCATAATACCTTGGGTTGTGGCAAGATTATTTGCTGAAGACGCACTATGTTGGACTACTAATGATAATTACTTAGTATATATGATTATTGTTATACCTACAATAATTTCTGTGTTGGTAAGAACATTGAAAATTATTTATTGTTTTATTTACTTAGAACTTGCTTACAATATTTTATAAATGTAATGAATATATCATTAGAAAGTTTTTTTGCTACCTATGTGAATAAAATAAAATGGGGCTCCCAAAGAAAAAAACGACAAAAAGCCAAATTGCCCTTGCAGACGAAAAGTTAAGACTTAGATTGATGTGTTATTCAAAAACCGGCAGATTCATAATTTTTTGAATATTACAACACCCAGTAATTTGATTAAATTGACTAGACTTATACACTTTTTCCTTACTTCAAAGCAAGGCATAATAATATGATAACATTCCTAATTACTTTTTTTAATTAATATTAAAAAGCACATTGTTATATTTTTATAAATGAATGAACATTTTACGATAATAGATACATTTTGAAAATCGCTCACCTTTAATTTTGATTTACACCTTGAAGTTCCGAGTTTGACACCCTGCTATGGTAATAGATTTTTTTCTAAATTTTAGTATACTTGGGACACTGTACCTTTGTTGTCTCGAAACATGGAGAAATGTAATTAATTTTAATAATAATTAATCTCTAAAATGTCAAAGTTTCATATTGACATTTTTTAAAATGTAATATATTACCTGCTGAGGATTACATTTTCTGTGGCAGCAAGTAAAGATGAAAGAACTACTGATGAAAAATCTGACTGTATTTCCTTATGAGAATTATTAAAAAATTAGGGCGTAATAAGCAAATAATGAATATTTCTGACCTTTTAAAAAAAGATATGTGGAGCTTTTTTGAATTTAAAAAATGTTCACCTCATATTTTTTTGAACATTTAGATTTAATACAGAACCTTAGTAGATTTATATACTTATATAGGTACCAAATTTCGCCAAAATATTTTAAAAACATTATTACAGCAGACAAACACAGATATGTTTAAATAAGTACATGAGTTTTGAAATCTATTTATTTTCTCGCACATGTGCATATGAAATATTGTGTTCTTATTGTAAGCATTCATATTTCCTATTTAACATGTCTTCTTATAGCCCTTATAGGTACTGTACATAGTGTACATCTAATAATCTACTCTATTTTTTTTTTAGATTAACTTCGTGTTGTTTATAATAATATCAATAGTTCTGTACACAAAATTAAAGTCCCCGATAAATGAAGATTCACGAAGATACCTAAAATGGGCTAAATCAACTCTAGTCTTGGTACCATTATTTGGAGTGCATTACGCAGTCTTTTTAGTTTTCTATTTTATTGGTCAAACCAATATTTGGCTTGTGTGCGACACACTATTTGGGAGTTTTCAGGTACATAACTGATTTATATTTTTCAATTTTTTATAAATTCTATTTTTATCTTTCAGGGCTTTTTTGTTGCTGTCCTGTACTGTTTCTTGAATGGTGAAGTAAAAACTGAACTGAGACCCCATATTTATTCTGTATTGACTTACTTGGCAACAAACAGGTGCTTTAGAATATGTTTTCCTTGTCGTGAGAAATATCTAAGGTTGGTAGCTGTAAAATATGTTATATCAAAAATAAAATCTTTGTACATCAAATATTGCATGCACTTGTTTGGTTTTAGAAGAAGGTTTATAGATAAAAATTACTATATATTAAGTCTATATAACAAAATTACAGTTCAAGGCCTCTTCTCCAAGATTTTCCCCGGTATATTTGAGTGTACCGAAGAGAAAAACTATATAGGTACCTCGAAATTTAGGATTATATAAATGAAATTAGTGTCGATTTCTTCTCTTCATCGTTAAAATTTTCTTTTTTACCCCTCTTACTAATATAAAAAGGTTGGGCCAATTTTTTGTACGCTGACAATGCTTGATTGAACACTCTTAGGCTGAAACTTGAGTGCCTCGGTAGAGAAAAATGACACTGTTGCTTCTAAACCTCATTTTCTATATGCAGTGCACACGTTCAAAATCTATATATTTTAAAGTCAATATTAAGCACGATATCTTGAATGCACTCTTCAAATACGCAGTTTGATTTTCAAAGTATTTTTGATAATTTCCCAATAATTGTCTAGTATTAACAACTAACGATTCTAAAAGTATATTATTGAACTGCCTTCAATGAATTTTTGTAGATCAGTAGTGGGGAGGCAGTCAGTATGCACAACTATGTCATGTAGTTCACTTTATGCTAATGGTGTGGTGCATCGAAATAGTAAGTCCAAATGGGAAATGTTTCCAAGAGGAAAGCACACTACAGTTCCGGGTAATAAAATGTTATTATTTTCTATTTCCGTCCATTATCTACATTTTTTTCAGAAAAAGGAAAGGAACATGTCTGCTGTAATGGTACAAGAACATCAAGATCTCATAGCAAATCTAGTCAAAATGGTTTACATTTTCTTAATTGTAATAATAAAAATATTCAACCAGTGCAAGTGGGGTCAAATGGAAACGTAAGTATGAACAAAAACACCTATAATAACCGGGTAGCAACAGAAAAATGGAGCAGATATTGTTTTATTCATATAAGTATGTTAACATTTTTAAATTCGCATATGATCAAATTAAAAAGTATATCTGGGTAATCATGAGTAACACATTTTTTTTTTTTTTGTTAAACGGCAATCAGTGGCCAAGAACCTGTCAAAAAATTGTTGGTGCTGTCGACCTATAAGTGTTCATACATATTGTTCCAGTTTCTGTCCTTACAGGACTGATCACCTTATCTATCGATATATTGAATAAAAATGTAGAGTGGTCTTTAAAGAAAAAAAAATGGACATTACTCCCTGTATATTTGGATGAAATTATGCGTATAAATATAATTTTTAAATATTATAATGCATTTCATTTCTTTCCTTCGTGTTCTAGATTTTAAATACCTAGCTTACTATTTCTTCTATGACAGCAAGGTCATCAGCAGGATTTTCATACAGAATTTTTGTAGTTCCAAAATTTTATCATAAAAAATAATAAAACTTTTAAGAGTGAACTCTTTTTCTCTATCAAACCAGAAAACATTATCAGTTTTTATATTTATATTTTTTGTTTAGGCTGAAACAACTTTATGTATAGAACAAATGGAAGACAAGAACCTCACCGATCCTCTGCCCATTGAAGAAGAAATTAAAATGCTGGGTAGAAGTTCTTAGATAGCAAAGACAACCATGCACTGACATATCATATTTTTTTAATATATGAATAACATACAAATTTGATGTGATAATATTTATACCATACATTTACAAATGCGTAAATAAGTTAAAACGTTGAATGTATCATTCCTATTTTTTATTTATATTTTTGTACGGCAATTTTTTTATATTATGTTATTTGTTATACATACCTCAAAAGCATGTTAAAACAATAAATTTTAGTTTTGAATGGTTTTGATGTTGTAGTCAGTATCTTTGTATATAGTTTTCCTATTGTAAGAATGTACAAACTTACCAATTAATTCATAAAATGTTGTAAATTAATAGTGAATTTAATTTAACCTATCCGTTGTTTTGTTTAAATAGATAAATTCTCTCTAATAACCACAATAGTTCAATACAATTTTTTTTTTAAATAGTATATTCACAGAAATGAATATTTTTTGCAAAGCTGATTTTCCTAAACATTTACGTAGAAAAAAGGGAAGCACACATTATTAAGCTCAAATTCTTGTTTCAAACACTTTACATAATGAAGATTCAGTATTGAAGATTCTCATTTAGTTTGAACTGTAATTTATTTTTGATGATACTGTTCTATACCATTTACTGGCAGGACAAATAAATAAATATACATGTGACCAATGGATGACTCAGTGTTACTTATCTATGACCCGCAGGGGCCACAGGGCATCTTGATCATGAAATAGCTTTCATGTGCGAACACTATTCACGTTTCCTGACTAGTTTTCATGAATATATATTTTGGTGACAAATGGTCACATCAATAGTAAAATTATATTGTTTTATTCATTCAAGGAGACAATTTTAGTTGATGATGGTCGGAACCTAAGATGTGGCCTTTTTGTTTATCTGTAAACGTTGAAGAATCACTGATAAACTGCTGTCAATGATTAACTGAAATATGAGGCATAAATAACTGTGAGCACAAACACAATTAGACATACTATGTTAAACCAGCGATATATGGAACTACAAAGATAATGAACACATAATGAACGTAATATCTTTGATGTAGCCGCAAAATTGTTGGATATACCTAGATGGCGACAAAACAGTTTTACTAGTAGCGACACGAGTATTGCACAGACGAACTATATGATAATAATTGTTCATATATAGGATCACATTGAACGATGGTAGATTGGAAAACTGTAGCTGGACTACCGACATGTGCATCTAACCACATTAATTATTCTACTAAACTATAGATGTCGCGCCGCTAAAAATAAAAATAGTAAAATATCTGTAACGTAAGAAAAGTTGCTCTAAATATTGGAACAAAAATAAAATGAATTGAACTAAAATTCTAGCTACAATTTTTAAATTATGGGGCATACCTACCCAATATTTTTTTCATTTTATTAATATGTACATGTCTTTTGTAGATTTCCAAACTTGCGAGTTATAGTTTAAAGCAGTTTGCGAAAAATTGCCGATATTTCGTTACCTATTCGTGTCATGTTTTAACTACTATAATATATGAGCACAGTCGTGATATCTCAATGCTAATAAATGCTATGTGTTATTAAGCAATTAATAAAATATGTAAAATAAAAAATAATACAGTGCGCGCCGCCCGACTACGAACACGGGACTGGAAATGAACTGGCAGCCGAACTCGATCGAGTGTCCTCGTTATGGGTGATAATCGTATATCGGATTGAACCGATTGCACGCACAACGGTACAAAGGACGAGGGGCTCGATCGAGGTGCGTTTGCCAACTAATTACTAATTTCGAAGTACCATGTTCGTAGTCGCCTGGCGTGCACTGTACTTATGGCTCTCTAACTTCTCTATAATTTCTACGAGTTTTGGTGTTGCTGTGATTTTACCCTTTTGGGCTTTTTGTGTTAAAATATTAGTTTACATATTAATCTTTTACTGTGATAGAGACACTATAGTCGCCCCATCTCCTTATACACAATCTTCACCGATTCAAAAAAGACTGGCTAACATTACTTATCGGCATTAATTTCTTGAAATTCAACTCTAATTCTCTCCTTTATATCTTCAGCTGTAATTGGGGAAGTATTATATTGTCAATTTCTTGTACATAACATAAAATAATCAAAGTTTGTTAGGTCTGGGGTCTGATGACCTAGGTGGCCAATGAATTCGCTAACCACTACCAATCCACTTATCTGCAT
This sequence comes from Rhagium mordax, assembly GCA_963680705.1. NCBI lineage: Eukaryota > Metazoa > Arthropoda > Insecta > Coleoptera > Cerambycidae > Rhagium > Rhagium mordax. Next base: position 104,493,005 of record OY796656.1, on the reverse strand, counting down.
ATTTTTTATTTAAATATAGGTACTCGCATGTAGTAAGATTGAAAATATAAGAAACAATTCGGCACCTTTGAATTTTTATGTGGTTTTCGCCAACTATAAAAATATATTATGGTCGACTTCAAATTTGTAAGACACATAAAAAACCAGCGGCTTGTTTGATGCCCATAAAAACTTCAAACAAGCCGGCTCTTTTTATGTGCTGTATATATATGACACAGACTTTACAAATATTCCGACAAGGCGGCATGTGATTGTAATGAATTGTTACTTATCTATATCCTTGCATTTGACTATACTCAGAATTTCTAGAAATTACCTACGTGATGTTTTCATTAACATATACAATTTTACTGGAAATGGTTGATTTTAGATATAGGTTAATCAAAATTATAGAGCGATAAAGATGCTATCCAAATATGTAAAAATATACGGGGCGGGGAGTTCCAATTAAAAAAATTAAGTTATGATCGATATCATATTTACATCATTGCAATAAACACCCTGTACAAATAATTGCAACTTTATTATAGGTATCTAATAGAAGCTGGTACATTTACAAAAAAAAGTTGTTTAATGTGGGGACATATCTATTGCAAATTTTATTAGTGAGGTCATCAAGTAACATTTTGTTTGAAAAACAGATGAATAATTCGACAACGTCGCAATGAAATTTCAAACAGTAGATATACTCGAAAAAGGCAATTAAAAAGAAAATAAGAAAGTGTACAAATATATACCCAGGGTGTCCCGTTTAAAGAAATATAAATTTGATATGTCACTCGAATATCAAACACCCTATATGATTGGAAATTATTTTACAATATTATGGTCTTCTTGTTCTCCTACAATTTCTGTTTAAAAATTTTTTCGATATAGATAATAAATACCTATTAAACGGGATACCAACCGAGGTGATCTTGTTGACACACCCTGTATAATATCCTGTATCAATAGGGTTATTTCATGTTAAAGAAAAACTTAAAAATACCTATCAATTTGGATAGTAGAATATGCAAGAATAATGTATTGGTAAATACCATGTCTTTATTATTTGTTAATTATTCATAAATCAATAAAAAGTATCGTCAATAATTTCAAATTTTATTAACTTCTGACGTCACGGTTTAGAACTAAATCTAGGAAGATTTGTTTTTGTTAAGAGTCCAGTAGCATTTGACACTTTTGACAGTTTGCTTTAGTTTGTGTTAGTTCATCATTTTTTACTATTATGGAGCCTAATTTCGTTAAAGCTAGCAGTGAAAATTTACCTGAAGTGAACTACGTTATGATTCAGGAATTCTTTGCGAAAAATATGGACTATTTCAGTGTCGAGTTTAAGAGCGTGAAAAATGTGAGGTTAGTTTTCTTGAGATATTTCATCTACGCTATACTGCGCATGCGTAAACATTTACGTCACGACTGTTGGCGGGAACTTAATATTTTCAAATTACAAACCGAGTTTAAAAATACGTAGGCGCAAAAAAATACTTTTTTTCCAAATATACAGTATTTTTAAGTGTTCCTGATTGTACATTTAACATAAATATAAATTGTGAAATAACCCCATTACATATTTCAATGTACTTTTTCAGAAAATATCAACATTAATATTTAATCGAACGAAAATAATATTGATTTGATTTCATGTCAGACAACCCAACATTTTTATGTTCTTTAATCAGAAAATATTATTTGTGGTAAGGTAAATTTTTTTCCGCAAGTTTGCTTTGCGCATTGCCTATTCACCCACGAATATGGATATAAACGTATTATCAGTGACTAAATTAGATTAAGATAACGTAACATAAGGTAAGATGAAGTAAACTACATATTTCTATTTTCTAGTGCACAAAAAACCTCAAAAGCTTTGCCGTTTACGCATTGACGGGAGAGCGGGACATACTTTATTTTTCTACAGCTATTAAATAATAAATATAAATAATATAATGTATTACTTAATACCATAGAACATCATTATTCTCAAGTAAAATTTGTTCTGGCATGATTAAAAAATAAAAATTAACGGAAACACTACTGTTTCAATTATACCAGCATTATATTTTCAAATTATTTTAAATTAGTTACCCGACTCACTCCTACCGAAGCAGCTTTACGACGGAGCGGTTTAATTTATGGCCGATTTTTATGGCCTTTTTTATATAGAGACAATTCAGACAATTTAACGTCACATCTATGTTCATTATGCCATATTATGGCTTATTGCAGTGCTATTTTCAAATCGTCAAATCTACTTAGGTTTCTGTATAGTTCAGTAGCAAACCAATGTCATGTACTAAATTTCCTTTAGTACAGTAATGCGCCCAAAGGTACCATCACTTCCTTGATATAAATTTTGCTTGTATATTTGGTTGCCTAACTTGAAATGTTGCTTCAACACTTTTCGTACGGTTAACCGTCTTTATAGTTCCATATGTCACTGGTTAAACTAAACTAAATGCCACATTGACGAAAAAATGGCAATTCTCCTCGGAATTAACAATTTATGAAGGATTATCAAGTTTGGTATTTTTTTTTATTTTGTATTTTATAGCTAATGAATGACCTTGTTCTTATCTGGTACGCAGCGGCGGCTGGTGAATTTTCGATATTTCAATTTAGACATGGGACCTATACAAAATTATAAAGGGTTTCATTTGGAATCGAAATAAGGATATTGGGGAAACAAAAATTGAAAAACAGTTTGCAAAAAAAATTCCGAAAACCCTAAATTTTATATATTTGATTTTTTTTCAATACAAGGTTTTCTGCTTGTGAAGAAATATTAATGTTTGAAAAACTTACCAGCAGTTGAAATTTTTAATGGCTTGTTTCAAAAAACGGTGTTTGTGTTAAGTTTTTGTTAACACTTCCACTTTATTTTATTGTTATTTTATCTTTATTAAAAATAAACTATATAAGTACACTCATAGACAAAATTATCGAATATTTTTTCATTTGTTATCACTATTACTTGAATATGGTTTCAAATCGTCGTTGTAAATTTTTTTAGCATTTTCTGCTAATGAAAACTTAATATTTTTTACTTAAAATGTGTGAAACTATTTCTTTCTTGTGTAATGTGTTCTTTCATTAAAATTTGTAAATACAAAAGAATTGGGAAAATTTAAAATATTCGATAATTTTGTCCATTGGTGTATATTACCAGCGATACATGGAACTACAAAGATAATGAACGCAATATCTTTGATGTAGCCGCAAAATTGATGGGTATACCTAGATGGCGACAAAACGGTTTTACTAGTAGCGACACGAGTATTGCACAGACGAACTATATGATAATAATTGTTCATATATAGGATCGCATTGAACGATGGTAGATTGGAAAACTGTAGCTGGACTACCGACATGTGCATCTAACCGCATTAATTATTCTACTAAACTATAGATGTCGCGCCGCTAAAAATAAAAATACTAAAATATCCGTAACGTAAGAAAAGTTGCTCTAAATATTGGTGCAAATGAATTGAACTAAAATTCAAGCTACAAATTTTAAATTATGGAGCATACCTATCCAATTTTTTTTTCATTTTATTAATATATGGCTTTTCTAGATGCTATGATGTATTATTAAGCAATTAATAAAATATGTAAAATAAAAGCGGATGAACGTTGGTACAAATATGTCCTAAATTTAAGAATTGTTACAGTTTTGACTCATTTTTCACCGGTTATCAGAGCAACTTTTCTTACGTTATGGACCCTCTTTGTAAATTCCTTATTTCATGTTTATTACATTGATTTGTATGTTTTATTATTATTATTATTTAATTAATACAAAAAATTAAGCACATCAAATAATTAAGCTGAGCCAAGTCTCCCGCAACACAGTAGCGTCAGTAGCTCGTCGACTAGGAGGGCTCGGATGGTTTCGAGTACACATCGCGTTATCGCCCGCGGCCCGCTTTGTTTTAAGTTTTTGTTTACGCGTTCAATACGTTGTTCTAGGTTGATGTGTAAAGTTATAATTTATAACATGGTTGAGTTCTTATATCTCAACCATGAATTTGTAATAAAATAATTGGGGTTTACAAAAATTTACTCCGTGTACCCAGATCACTATTTCTGTCTTTGTTATTCTTATAGTTTTAGAAAAAGAGAAGGGTATTTGCAGATCGCTCAGATTATCGTAAACCCCAATAATTGTGTGTTCACATAGGGACACACAAATTTTCATTTTAAATTTTCTAATTAAAAAAACATTATTTATAACCATTGAGCTATTTTTTTTATTTATTACCAATACAATCTGCTTTTTTCCATAAAAAAAATTTACTAAAAAGAGTCCCAGAAAATGTTTTAGAATATTATAAATTTTACTACGCTTGCGTCTCAGAATTCGGACGTGCGACGTAGTTTTCTCCGAGACAGATGTCATAAGGAAATAATAACCTAACTTTCTTTATTATTGTTGAAATTAAAGTACCAAAAGTGCGTATGTTTTACAGTTATTGTGTTTTGTGTTGTTTATTGTCTAAAAAGATGTCTGAGAAGCCTGTCTCTTGGAAACTTAAAGAGTTTATAACTTTGTTTATGACTATGTTTACAGTCTGGTATCTAGCACATCAACATATTTGAGTCTTTTTTTTAACACACTTCATATCTTACAAAGTAAAATTTTCACAAATTTTTCAACATTAGAAAAACACAAAAACAGACGCCAAATCAAGTAAGGATGAAATTAAATTGAAATATTTTTTACATCATGAAATCCAACCTCAACTAACAACTTCAACAGTCGAGTCAGCCGTCACGGTAATTAATCCAAGAACGACGTTCCAGCCTTTCATTCTCGTGCGCATGCGTAATCTTCTATAATAAACATTTTAACGTTTTTCTAATTTATTCGAGAAATAAAACATTTTTTACTTATAGAACATTTATACAGATTAATTATAGTTCCCGAAGAAGACGGTTACAATTGTTAAACATGGAAAATAACACCAAAATATCGATATTTAGAAAAGCACCTTTGATTTTGACCCTTATGTTACGATTATATAAGGGTCATAGCAATATGAGCTTGGAAACCTAATCATATTTACCGCATAAGAATGACGTCACAACTTTTGTAGTCTATTCGCGTGAACCGCGCAGTAGGGTCTTGTCTACTGCTGTCACAACACAAGATCAGCAGACAAATAAGAATAGGAACAATTAGCTGAGCCACCATAGGAGAATATTCGAATCAATTTAAATATTTATCAGCCGGGATGCTTGATAAATTTGAAACTTTTGAAACTAATCCATCATCATCGCTTTCCTCCAAGTTGTTTTTTAATTTATTTTTGTACAAAATTTATTCGTCAGATATTTATTATTTATCAGTTAGCTATATATTTTAAAAATATATATATTTACGCAAAAAAAAATGTTACATATGAATGAGCCATTGGTTCGACACGGAACAAATAGTCCGCGACTAAATGATGCATACAGTAAACAATACAAGTGAGTCGAGGAGTCGACCCCTTAAACCAATATTTCCAATTTTACCAGCTAGCAAAACACTAACTGCTTGTACTGGCGAAACAATTACGTGGGTGGTTTGGAGACATTCGAAATATTTGAACTATCATCAAGTCAAAGTGTTGATGTTTGTGACCGATGGTGCCGCGACAATGCGTTGCTAGGCCGTTCTCTTCAAAAAGACGGTTGTAGTTTTTTACATGTACGTGTAAAATGCATGCGTTAATCATTGATCGAAAAATGTTTTCCAGAGGTAGATGCATTTATAGCAAACAAAAAAAGTATTTCTTAAATCTCCTAAACGACTTCGAGCATTACATATACAGTGAAATACAGTCAGTATTGTTAAAATTTATTTTCATTTATTGCATTTATTCAAGTATTAAGATGCGTACGCCTCTGCGGGGCGGGAGAGTTTGGCCCAGCTTAGACATTCCCAACATTTTTATATTCGTTAATCGTTAGTCAGAAAATATTATTTGTGGTAACTAAGGTAAATTTTTTTCCACAAGTTGGCTTTACGCATTGGCCATTCACCCACGAATATGAACATACACACACAATACGTTTAGTATTATATTAGATATACGATAATAAATCATAATTCATAAATTAGACTAAGATAACGTCAACATAAGGTAAGATCGTAAGATCACAGACTCTGTGGTAAGATAAGGCAAACTACATATTTCTAGAGTGCACAAAAAACCTCAAAGATTTGCCGTTTACACAATGACGGGTGAGCGGGACATACTTTATTTTTCTACAGCATATTAAATAATAAATATAATGTATTACTTAATACCATAGAAAATCATTATTCTCATGTAAAATAATTCTGGCATGATTAAAATAAAAATTAACGGAAGGACTCCTGTTTCAATTATACCAGCATTATATTTTCAAATTATTTTAAATTAGTTACCCGACTCACTCCTACCGAAGCAGCTTTACGACGGAAGGGTTTAATTTATGGTCGATTTTTATGGCCTTTTTTATATACAGACAATTTTAACGTCAAATACTTGTTCATTATGCCATATTTATGGCTTATTGCATTGCTATTTTCAAATCGTCAGATCTACTTAGGTTTCTGTATAGTTTAGTAGCAAACCAATGTAATAATAGTAATGTAGTAATGCGCCCAAAGGTACCATCACTTCCTTGATATAAATTTCGCTTGTATATTTGGTTGCCTAACTTGAAATGTTGCTTCAACACTTTCCATTCGGTTAACTGTCTTTGATATTACTGTATATTATTATAATTAATAAAAATATTTTAATACAATTTTATTATTTCTTTTTATTTATTTCTTATTTCTTCTATTAAAGTAAGGGCTCAATTAAGTTACAAAATAATTTTTGTTCATCTGGTAATTCCCATCACCAGATTTTATAATAACATGAAACTAATGACACGAAAAAAATATCTAGCACGCAGGCGTGTGCCCCCCACACAGTCATAACTCTGGATCAAAACGATATGAATTCGGCTCATATTAATAATTTTAATCATTCAGACGAAATCAGTTAAATGTTGGCAGACCTAGTTCATTAGCACTGGTACAACTGCTTTTTGTTTTTTCTTTATTCTTCTGTCTTAACTTCTACAAGTTCTGTATTGCTAAGATTATAATAATAAAAAGTCCCTCCTATTTTAACTGCATAACCATTGTGTATATAAAGAATAAGAATAACACATTATATTCAAGAGAATAATAACAAACGTATTTACTTATAAAATATAAACTTATATATCAAATATACTCTAGTTAATAAATAAAATGGCCTCCAAAATAGCCATAAAAAAAAATTAAATATCTACATCTGAAAATGATTCATTCAAAGATTTTACTAAGATATTTTTATCCCTTTCAGTTTGCGACGTATCATCCACAATACTTAAACAAATATCTATATGAAAATTCATTTCACTTGCTGTTATAAGTTTCATACAGAAAGGGCAATTGTATTTATTCTCGACATCATTATTACTTAATTTGGAACTTTCCTTTTCCTTTGGCTCATTGTCATCCTCGAACACCCTGCTCAAACTCATACAATCATCTAAATGTGAACTTAATTCCGATTTAAGTATATTCTTTCCACATGCCAAGCAATCTACTTTTTCTTTACTATTACTGTAACCCGCTTCCATATCGTCATACATTTTAAGCAAGCACTTTTCCATGTGAGAATCGTAAATTGTACACGATATTATTTCTTGACAAATGGCACATTGCTTTTTTTCTAAATTATCGTAAGTTAAATCAACAATTTTATTTTTAGAATTGTCTGTGTCTATGCTTTCAACAAAGTCCTTTGAACACTTCACAATATGGTCATTAAAATTTTGAGAAGAAATGTTTTTCCCACAAAAGTTACACTTTGTATCATTTTCTTGATCAATTTCAAAAACATCATCAAAAATTACTTCAGAACACTTTCTAATATGTAACTCATATTCCGATGAAACAATTTTTTTTCCGCAATTTGTACACTCCTTGTTAATATCTTTAGGTGCCTCAAGACAACTGTCTAAATGCTTGTTAAGTTCAATTAGGGCTACTTGCATCAAACATACAGGGCACTCTGCTGTTTTTTTATGATTTGGAATTATATTACCGGGGCTAACTCCATTTGGAGATAACTTGGGAATCTTGCTCCGATTGCTAGATGATGTCTCAGATAGATTGCGCTTCAAACTGTTATCAAAGTTATTGTTTGAAAATTTGTTCACCCAATGATTTCTAACAACAGAATAATTCAAGTTATTATTCACTGCTGATTCACTTAAAATTCTTCCCGGTCCAGTGTTTAAAGGTACAACTGGCGTAATTATTCCTTCATGATCGGTTTTTGTAGATACGCTGGGTTTTTTATTAATGACAATTGTATTAGAGTTATTTTTGAGTGCACCTCTTATATTACCTTTGATGGAGTTACTTCCCTTTGATGAACTAGCAGTAGAGCTTCCATTTAAATCTGTAAATCCGAATATGTTATTCTCTTTTCGTAAATCGGTCTTTGAAAAATTGTTACGATTCTTCTCAGAAGTTGTATGGACATTACCAAAAGTTTTATTATTTTCTGGAATTATTTCATTCTCTATTATACTTGAAGAAACAGATTTACTTGTAGTGGGATTCTGTTTAGTTCTACTAGTGGAATTTAAGGAAGGAATGAAATTACGAATATCTTCTATAGGTTTTTTGTTTTCTTTAGTGGCAGATTTTTTCTGCGTTTTTTCTGGTTCCTTTACCTTAAATACAGGGAAAAATGTTACAAATTAAAAAATTTGGATAGGTACTTTAAATAGGAAAAATATATATACAGAATGTTCTTGATAGTGGGGCTTTCCTTTTAAGTAAGTTATAGTGTAAAGATAAAAATAGGGAAATCGAAACAATCCCATCATCAAGACTCATAAGCTGTGCATACACGAGTCAAGAGAGCCACAGACAAAAATTTTTGGCAGGTGCAAAGTCATTGTGAACCTGCCCCCTAACTAGGATCTATGCTGATCAAGCAGCTGTAATTTCTAACAAGAGGATGAATTTTTATTACAATTCATGGTTAGTTTAAGTAAACTAAAACATCTACGGAATAGAATATCAAACTGGTACTACAGCACAGAATATCAAATGAGAATGTGTTTGTTGAAGACGATTCAATCAATACCCCTGTATAAACACATATATAAATATATACATATATTAGCTACCTTTATAAAATTTCCTCCACAATTTCTTGAATGTTCCCCCCACCATCTATCGTGAGGTCCAGGTGCTCTGTTCATTGCTCTACGAACCATTCCGAAATAGGGTTTCCATTTTTGGCATGGGCCGTCACATCTCCACCAGTGCTGTTTATATAATCGAACCTCATCATGAAAATCATGGTAAACTGTTATATTAGTACCTTAAATTAAAATTAAGCGTTACCAAACATGTATTACTTATTTTATTAATAAATTATCACTTGCTTATAGTTGAAAAGTAGGTGGCATTCATATAGTCCTGATTATAAACATATCTAGTCGTTTCAATAATGAAAATTGTGGTAATCGCTTAGAAACTGTTTGATTTAGATGTTCACCCTCGTACTACCCTTTTCCTCAACCTCTAAGTTTTACATTTAAACCAACTTTAAACGATTTATTACAAACAACAAACAATACCGGACTAGAAATTGGTTTTTATTGTTGCATTTAGGTTTGAGGGTGTGTATAATAGTAATAAATCGTAGTTAAAACGATTTAAAAAAAATGCATTGCCTCTTCCTCAATATGTATCAACTAAAATCACTATTTATAAGCAGCTTTAGTAATAACGTGAAGGCTTATTTGTTATTAAATATACCTACTTTACATATTTTATCGAGATTTCATTTACTTTGTTTATTCATTGTTATTGTCAGCTAAACCACAACTAATTTGTAATACCAGTTAGTTAAATTAAGAAAATGTGCTACAAAATTCTGTTTGAACAATTGCCCGGTGTGACAGTTCACAGTTTGCAAAACTGAAAATATTGGCGGGGCCGCTATAGACTAAATTAAAATTACCATAGCATTTGCAGTCTAATTCATGGTGATTTATGAACGATACTTACTTAAAAAAAAAGCCAAAAGTGTTATAATTAATTATTTTTTTGTATATCGATTAAAAAGTCCAAAATTATTATTAAGGCAACGATTAACCACGTGAGCCAACTGGCTCTCGGCAGATCACCAAGGTTAGGAACTAATAAAGTTTTATCTATATATCTATCTTAAGAAGCGTTTGGCGCGGATAGTATTAATAATAATAATGTTTATTCAAATATACATTCCATAACAAATAAGTAGTAACATATTGCCATTTTGAAAGAAACACAGTTGAGCCTAGAAAAGGGAAAAAAAATTCTGAGTATAGGCTACAAAGTAATATTTTTTCAAATCCATATGGATGGAGAGACAAAATCATGTGCGTGGGCTATCTTACATAACATATTTAACATTAAAAATTATAAATATAATAAATATTATAAAATAATAATAACAACGTACAATGAATAATAATAAGAACTTATGATTATAACATAAGAGAAACACAAAAGGAATATATAAATAAAGACGCATATACACAACATCATAATAATTGATGTTCAACATATATAAATAGTGACTAGTTTTTTTGGTCTTCGTGCATCAGGTAACAGTAAAGTATAATTACGACAAAAACGTTGTTTTGTGACGAGCTATTTTGTATGTGCTAGCTATTGGTAAATATTTCTTATGTCGATTAATTATTGATCTAACGATTTTCTAGGCATGTCTGATGTCCACTTTTTAATTTTTGATTTGAATATACCTCTGGAATTGAATTGTTTTATCACAGTAGGAATTAGGTTAAAAATTTTTGGACCAAGAAATATATCACACCTTTGCCCTATGGTTTTTAAAGGTCTAGGGACATGGATAGAACGTTCTTCATATCTTGCATTATGTGAATGATCAATATTCTGATAAAAACTTTTTTTTCTTGCATTGTCTCAAAAGCAAACCTTAACAAAATAACTCTAATATTGAACAGGCGAGTCTCAGAGTATATAAATTATCTGAGGGATAGGTGTAACATTTTCTATAAATTATTTTACTAATCCATTTCTGGATTGTTTCTATTTTATTAACCCTTTAACGTTCTATGGCTTCTTAAAAAACCACCTTTATAAAGGCGAAACGACAATGGATGTTAATATAAAAATGACCTTTATAGCATTGGTAGAGGCTCTGACAGGACAAGTGGTTTTCTAACAAACCTATGACTGTTACGGCTAGTATAATTTCTTGCATGTATGATGTTTCGTGTTTTTTTGTGATTTTTAAAGAAAATATATTGTTCAAGGTAGGTAGATTATATTGTTATAGCTATTAACATATCAAGGAATGTTATGACTATCATAACTGCCGCAGATGTCGGTTTGACTTTAAGACATCTAAGGCTGTTATGATTCATAACATCCGTGATTTGTTCAATAGTTTATCGGTTTCAGAAACTAAAGACATTATTAATAGATATTACCTTTTGATATTCTCTTATTAATAACGTTTTCATTTCATTAGTTGGTCAAGTCTGTATGGGTTGATTTGTCGCCATGGTTACAGTTATATTTTGTTTGTTTTATTTGTTACCTTTTTTCATATTACATAAATGTTTACATTTTTAATGTCACAACGGCTACATAAAAATGGACCTTGGATTGCCTGAAAATACATTTCAGTTGGATTTCAGTACCTATTTAATTATTATTGTTTGGAGCTTTCTGTCTGTTTGTATTAATAAATAGCCCTATAGTTTCATTATTTATTATTTCATCTGTTGACAGTTATTGACAGATCTGTATTGTAATATTACCGTACAAGCAATAAATATAACTGTACAACTTTAGTTATGACTTATTTACCAGCCTACTTTTGCATATGTAAACAAAGGATTAATATCCTGAAACCGATAAAGTACTATTACCAAATCGAGAACAAACTTTCGTTTAATTTTGCGATATTATTTTGGAAAAAACATAAGTGTAACTAGAAGTTTTGTACCACGGTATATGAAAGGGTTACAAAACTATTTTTTTTTGTAATTGTGTATGGCCCAGGGTCATTTTTTGTTTATATATTGCCAAAGTATGTTCATATCATTTATGTTAATAAAAATTTTTTTTTAATTATGCAGCGCTCTCAAGTTATATCAATTTGTTTATGATATGTGACCTGATACTTAGACTATGTTTGTACGTTTGGCTTTTTTGTATATCAATAGATCATATCTCGGATCTTATTGTATTATATTTTATGTATCGTGGTATTATATCTACATCAACTGTCTATACATACAATTTAGACCTATGAACATTTAGACCTATGGACATAACATTTAGACCTATGACCTATGAACATAATCTGAATTTCGACTGCATAGGTGGTCATAGGTCGACATATCAACCAACCATTTCCAAAAAGAATAACGCCAAAATATTTTTATAAATGCATTTTTCATACGAAATGCATCATAACAAATCCATTTTTATGAAAAAATACGAAAATATACGAAGGAACGAGTTTTGCGTGTTAAAGGGTTAAGGTATATATTAGTTACACCACCCCAAGCACAAGTCTGTATGTCAAATGGGACTGCACTAACGCATAATACAATATCTTGAACTGGTTTATGTTGCAAAACTGGCGGCAAAGTTTAAACAATGGTATTAGTTCTCTGAGTTTACATATTACGTGTTTTGTGTGCAAGTCCCATTTGAGATGACTGTCAATAACGATACCTACCTAAATATTTGATGTTAATTTTAGATGTTATTTCCAATTTACCATTACTACCATTTATTGTTCAAAATAATTGAAGGCGGAAAGGTGTCTTGCATAGCTTGCAAAGGGAATAAAATTGGTTTTCTGAATATTGATGGTTTGATGTTAAGTAATTTATTGTTAAAAAAATCTATTATTATTTTAAAATCATTTTCTACTTTTTTTTCAATTGCGACCATACACACACGACCATATCATCGTCTAAGCTAATAATATTGCAACAACAGGTGTCCGCTCAGAAAGACCGCTTGCCGTTTCTATATATTTCTATATCAAATATACATTTGTGGCTCAATTGGTAATTCCCAATAAAGATAATAAAATTATAAAAAAAAATTGTTACAATACTTTTACGAAATATCATTACCTGCCTCTCCATTAATACGATACATGTGTTTATGAAACTCTGGTCCATGTCCATCCCTATCCTTATTATTATGTGTTACAAACAAATAAGCATGTATCATTTCGTGAAGTAAGGTCTCGACTAAATCTTTCCTAGGTCGTAATTTTAAGAGAGGTTCACTAAGGGTAATACTACACATTCCACCTCTCCCCTGATAAGAACATATACCTGCACATGTTGTCATTCTTTTACTCCACGAGACACAAACTGCCAGAAGTTTTTTCCAAAAGAAACGTTCGTTAAATGCCATAAAAAGCATATGAATATCTGGTGTAGGATCTATAATTTCCCATGATGGATCAGTTAGACATTTTGCGGAGTCTTTGACCACTTTATTGTTTTTTTTATTATCGTATACTAACTCTTGCCCTGGTTTCTCTATATTATATTCTTTTTGAAATTGTTCTTGAAGAGTTCTAGCTAACTCCAAATCAGATTTACACTCATTGGGCTTTTTATATTCTTGCTCAAATTGATGTTGAAGTATTAAAGCCAATTGATAATCCACTTCACCCATTCTGCACCTTTGATTTGGTTAACAAATAAACAGTAAACACTACTTACTACTTCTTACTTAAATAAATGAAAATAACAGGTTACAACAAATTACAGATTTAAAATTGACAACAGTGACAACTGACACTTCACAATCTTCTTCTTCACAACACAACTGCCAACTGCAACTGCCAGGAGTGCCAACCAAGAACGGTAATCCAGTTTACCGTTCTTGAGTGCCAACTACGCCACAAGGCACAGAACACAGAACAATGCAGAAACCAGAGAAATATGTCTCTGGCAGAAACACAGAGACCACGAACCAGAGAAATAGAGAGGGGAGAACGCTCTTAGACCTTTGCGCATCCAATTTTGCTAAGACACCACGGGGGCAGACATTTTGAACATGATCACGTGGTTTGGTCAAGTTTGTTGTCGTGCAACTGTTAAAAAGTGTCGAGTAAAGTGAGGTTACAGTTATTTAAATTTTTTGGTGTGCGTTTAATTATATTTATTTATAAACCCTACGGACTGCATATATGTTTCTATTTATCCTATAAACTATATAATTTAATATCTAACGCTGTGGTGTGGACTTTTTTATTGTTATTTTTTAGACTGTTATCGCGGTGGACGTCTTTGTTTATCAATATTGTATTGCTTTTACAACTGAAAATGCTTGTTTTTAATTATGTCCTGTGTTGTATGTTCTAACGCAAGGCGATTTAAGCCTGAAGGAATTACATTTCACCAGTAAGGTTTTTCATGAATTTTCTTTGCAGCCGTTTATAACAGTATAAAATTCTAGTTTCTCAAGAGGTGACATGTTTAAGAGGTGGTTGGAGAGTTGAGTGATGAATACTCTTGGTCAGAGAATAAATTTGTTTGCTTTAATAATTTTAAAACAACAGATTTTATAAAAAGTGATGATCAAATTCGCCTAAAACTTAATGCTGTACCAAGATTGGAGATGTATCAGGCCGAGGCCGAGGTAGTAGACACCCCATCTACAAGCTTAGTTAGATCTGTAACTTCAGTTCAGAATATGGCCTCATTTACGTCTTCGATACGTCCTCTTCAGATGATACGATAGAGTTGCCCAGAGATGCTAAACTGAAACGACACCGTGGGTAATATTACTTGTTAATAATAATTTTTTAAATAAATCTTGAGATAATAATTGTTTTGTTTGAAGTTTGATAAATAAATATAATTTCAACGAATCGTCTAGGCAAGATACTTCGGCAAGTACTAACAGCAGCACAAAGAGGAAACGTGTAAAGTATATTCAAACTGTACACAATTGCAGGTATGTGAATACAAGAAAATATTTAAAGTGATATGCATTTGGCGCTTATGCTCAAAGCAATATTAATAAGATTAAATTATATTTTACGTATCAAATTTATTCCTAAAATAAATGGTTTTTTATATTTTTTATTATAAGCGATATATCCATTTGTCTTTTTTATCGATCTTAGCATCTAATTTAATATGTATATACCTATATTATTTTACTATAATAAAGAAATATTTAAGAATGTTTCCGTCATTAAATTAAATTAAATTAAAAATCCCCAAATGTCATATCAAAAATCCCCAAATATCATTTAGGTTGCTTGCCATGGTGTTCAAAATGGCGACCATTGTGATTTGCCATTCGCGCAGGTTCTAAGATCATTCTCCCCTCTCTATGTCTCTGCCACGAACCAGAGACATAAAGGGTTTTTTGGCGACCCAAACCGCTAACTCCGGTTAGCTGCGGTTTAGCTCGTGATTGGTGTATTTTTAAATAGTAATTTATTTCAACCAATCACAACTCTAACCGCAGTTAACCGGAGTTAGTGGTTTGGGTCGCCAAAAAACCCTTATAGAGTAGGGAGAATGATCTTAGAACCTGCGCGAATGGCTAATCCAGAGACATAGAGAGGGGAGAATGATCTTACTGATCTTAGAACCTGCGCGAATGGCAAATCACAATGGTCGCCATTTTGAACACCATGGCAGGCAACCTAAATGTTATTTGGGGATTTTTGATAGGACATTTGGGGATTTTTAATGCAATACAGGGCAGATGATTTAAAATGACGGAAACATTCTTAAATATTTCTTTATTATAGTAAAATAATATAGGTATATACATATTAAATTGGATGCTAAGGTCGATAAAAAAGACAACTGGATATATCGCTTATAATAAAAAATATAAAAAACCATTTATTTTAGGAATAAATTTGATACGTAAAATATAATTTAATCTTATTAATATTGCTTTGAGCATAAGCGCCAAGTGCATATCACTTTAAATATTTTCTTATATTCAAATACCTGTAGTTTGAATATACTTTACACGTTTCCTCTTTGTGCTGCTATTAGTACTTGCCGAAGTATCTTGCCTAGACGATCCGTTGAAATTATAGTTATTTATCAAACTTCAAACAAAACAATTGTTATCTCAAGATTTATTTAAAAAAATATTATTAACTAGTAACATTACCCACGGTGTCGTTTCAGTTTAGCATCTCTTGGCAACTCTATCGTATCATCTGAAGAGGACATCGAAGACGTGAGGCCATATTCTGAACTGAAGTTACAGATCTAACTAAGCTTGTATGGGGTGTCTACTACCTCGGCCTCGGCGCGATACATCTCTAATCTTGGTACAGCATTAAGTTTTAGGCGAATTTGATTATCACTTTTTATAAAATCTGTTGCTTTAAAATTATTAAAGCAAACATTATTCTCTGACCAAGTGTAGGTACTCTCCAACCACTTCTTAAACATGTCACTTCTTGAGAAACTAGAATGTTATACTGTTATAAACGGCTGCAAAAAAAATTCATGAAAACCCTTACTGTGAAATGTAATTCCTTCAGGCTTAAATCGCATTGCGTTAGAACATCCCCTTACAACACAGGACATATAATTAAAAACAAGCATTTTCAGTTGTAAATGCAATACAATAATGATAAACAAAAACGTCCACCGTGATAACAAAGTCTAGAAAATAACAATAAAAAAGTCCACACCACAGCGTTAAATCCCTTCACACTCAAACTCGACCTACCCCTATTTTTAAAACTACCCCTTCTATAAAAGCTTGCAGGTCAACCCCTTGTAGTGGTGCGGTCAACTTGAAATTTAGTAAAAATACGAATCAATAAATTTTCTTTCCATTTCCACACTCAAACTCGACCTACCCCTATTTTTAAAACTACCCCTTCTATAAAAGCCTGCAGGTCAACTCCTTGTAGTGGTGCGGTCAACTAGAAATTTTGTGGAAATACGATTCAATAAATGCCCTTTCCATTTCCACACTTAAACTCGACCTACCAGCTGTTTTTAAACTACCCCTTCCATAGAAGCTTGCAGGTTAACCCCTTGTAGTGGAGACGGAGCTAAACGGAGGCCTAGGTTTTAGTCTGTCGTGAAGTTAGTCACAGAAACGGACTGTCAAAATTCCTTTAATCTAATTAAAAAAATTCCTTTATCAGGGGAATAACACACATATCTAACCTGCCTCCGGCTATCGCCTCCGGCTTCTAACTTGCAATAAACCTCATGTCATGCCTGATGCATTTAATAAAAAAAAATTCCTTTAATCTAATAAAAAAAAATTTCTTTATCAGGGGAATAACACACATATCTAACCTGCCTCCGGCTATCGCCTCCGGCTTCTAACTCGCGATAATAGACCTCGTGCCTGACGCATTTAATAAAAAAAAACAAAAGAAGGTGTGTGATTTGAACCTGGAACCATCTGCATGCCAGCCCGGTTCGTTTCCGCTAGACCATCGCACTAGTGACAAAACGCGAGTAAAGCAAGAATAAGTTCAGCCCGTTTCACCAACTTCACGTCGCTTTCACCAACTTCACGTCGGACTAAAACCTAAGCCTCTGTTTAGACGCTTCTCTTGTAGACGTGCGGTCAACTTGAAATTTTGTAAAAATACGATTCAATAAATGCTCTTTCCATTTCCACAGTTAAACTCGACCTACCTCTATTTTTAAAACTACCCCTTCTATAAAAGCTTGCAGGTCAACCCCTTGTGGTAGTGCGGTCAACTTGAAATTTTGTGGAAATACTACACAATAAATGCTCTTTCTATTTTCACAGTCAAACTCCACCTACCCCTATTTTTAAAAACTATCTCTTGTAATCAAAGTCTATAAGGCCGTGCCTGTAGTTTCATTCAACTTAATTTATAAAATTGTTACGCAGGCAACAGTTTTTGTAACCACTCTTACCAATGTGGGGACTATGTACAAGAGACCTAATGGTGGCACGAACCAGCATAGAAATGGAGGGGTCAACGAAAGAGCTGGTAGTTTACCTTTCCATACGATCAACCTGATCAACCTCCTACCCAGGAAGTTAGGTTCAGCAATGTGAAGCTAGCCATGCTCATCTTATGCTGTGATGCCAATGCACACCACATTATCTGGGGGAGCACGGACAACAATACAAGAGGTGAGTCACTCCTAGAATTTATCATTATAGTAATAAGCTAGAATAAGTATAGTCGATCGTGGAAACGAGCCTACCTTTGTCACGACGACAAGGAGTGAGGTTATCGATATTACTATCGCGACACAGTGTGCGGGGCGAGTGATCAGTGAGTGGCATGTGTCTCAGGAACCATATCGCTCTCGGATCACAGGTACTATCGCGGCCGAAAAAAAGTAATCGATTTTTTATCAAGTAGTATGTTTTTCGAAAACTGTTCCTTTGTAAATGGGAGTGTTTACATCAGTTACACAGAATTAATAACTATTAATTCTGTGTCAGTTATGTCAATTAAATTATTTTGACAAGAAATCATTGGTGGGGTCGTATTTATTAAAAAAGAACTAATAAGAAATAAGTTGTTAATATTTTCTAATTATAAGAAAACAATTAATTAGTATGGTTTTGAGAGAAGCAGAAAAAAGCTACATCATCACCACACTTGGAGAAGGGTGATCTTAACAACGCATGGCAAGTCAAATTAATTGCAGCAAAGGCTCAATTCAAAAACTAAACAAAAAGACAGACCTTCCGCTATTATCTGTTTTGTACAAATATTCTTCATCAAACTTATGACCCCTGGCACGGTGAACTCGCAGTTGACCATTGCAGCAGGACTGAAATATCTTTTCGTCGTAAAGACCACTCTCTCCCAGTAACGATCTTATTCATTAATTAAAGTATTTGCAAACTGCATTCTTGCCTCTTTATTATCATCTGTAAGTCTGTGCTTTTTAGCACTGGCACAGTTAATAATAGACCTTGCTCTCGCAACCGTTTTCTTGCTGTCCTAACAAACGCTGAGAAGTTGGTTTGCTCTTTGGCTTCAATAGAATTAGAAAATGGGTTTAAATTCACATAGTTAACCAGGGTATTGTCGTTTTCTAGATAACTCTTTCTTGGCCCCCCAGAATCCCCTGCCCTGCTCAGATCATGAGTTTCCACTTTTTGTTTAGTTTTTGAATCGTGCTTTTGCTGCAATTAATTTCACTTGCTATTCGTTGTTAAGACCACCCTTCTCCAAGTTTGGCGATGATGTAGCCTTTATCTTCTTCACTCAAAACATGATAAGGCATGATAATTATAATACAAAATTTAATTTTGCTTAATATGACAATGACGTTGACACTAATAAAAAAAATATTGGGATTGATGCGACACTGAATAGAACCATAATTACAACGGGAAAATCAGTCGATTACTTTTTTTGGCCGCGATAGTACGTAAGATTTAAAATACAAACACCACCGGAAGTGAACAAGATGGGCAGGAATCCAAGGACCTGCGACTGGGGACTCTTTAATGAGATCCTGGAGCAAGGGCTGAAGGAGTGCCCATCGAAGCCACAGACGGCCCCACACACAAGCTACTTTTGCAGCGTTTTGGTAGCTGGCGTTGTCGCCAGCGTCGAAAACGCACAAAAGTCGCAAAAAAAACGCCCGTGTGAGAGTATTTGCTGCCGCGCTGACGATTCGCTGGTCGGCCCAGAACGCCGGACGCCAAAATCAGACTTGTTTGATTTCGGCGGCAGTAAAGCAAGCGAAACGTTTAGAAAACGCATGTGTGTGTGCAGAAATGGCGTAAAATTGGCGATTTGGACAATCCGAAAATTTCATTTCTGCTTTTATTGAATTATTTAAGCAGAGAAAATATATATGGAAGATAAAAAGTAAAGAATATAGAATTATTTAGAATCAAGCTTCGGATGTATAATTTTAGTTCATTCAAGCGATTTATATGTGATAATTGATCTTTTTTCAGCAGCCACTCTTTCACCCATAAACGACGATTTAATTTTGGACTTTCTTGCTAATTTTTTCTGCTTGAGTGACATTTTCAATACTATTCCGTTAATGAGTATAGCTCACTACTGGGACGCTTGTGTGTGGTGAAATTGTAAAAGCGTTTTCGATGCTGGCGACAACGTCAGCTGCCAAGACGCCGCAAAAGTACCTTGTGTGTGGGCCACATATCAATGAGCAGCATTAGGGCGATGAAAATGCGAGTTGAGGCAGGGCTGGCGACCGCGGTCTGTCATTTATTTTACATACTAAAAAGAGACATTAAACACTGCTGCTGTTGTAGAACAGAGATGGATATACCGACGGTCGCCAAGTGACGTAGATATATTGAGATAGGTCAGGTTCAGATTGGGTAACCTTTAGAGTTTACCAGCCTTGGGGCCACATAACATCTATCGTTCTTGAAAGAGAAGCTTCACGCGCACGGTGCACGGCGCACCGCACGGCAATGATAGAACTTGACTTATAGCGTTTTCTACTTGACGAAAACTGGGCACTGAGTGCGCACCGAGTGCAACTAACATGTTCCACTTAGTTGCACTTCCACAGTTTCGAGTGTTCTACTTGGGCACTTGCACTCATATTGTCGCACTGAGTGCAGTTTTTTAGCACCGTACTTCGATGACGGTGCTAGTGCCAGTGCAATAAAAATATGGCGTCAGATTTGAAACAAATAGTTATTGAGAACTTTTTAGCAACGTCTTCCTCATCAGGTGATGACGAATTTTTGGAACAAGTTATGGATTAGTTCAGCTATACAATTTGTAGCATATTCGTCGTCGGCTGAAAATGAATTCCTGCATGTTATTTTATAAAATATATTAAAGTATACATATTATTGTTAGCCGGGAGAAGAGATTTCTGTCCCCTTCAGTATTTATTGTTATTAGCTCCTCCTAATTAAAAAATAAATATTGAAATTGGCTGAACCGGCCATGATTAGGTTAGGATTATTGTTGATAAGATGAATTAAAATCAGTTCACATTTGAGAACGGTACCTCGCACTAGTGCAGCACTGGCTGAGTACTAATTGCACTAAGTGCGCCCTCGGCACTTGCCGAGTTTTTGCAAGTAGAAAACGCTATTACTTGACAGAAGACAGAACAGAACACTGTTATCTGTGCTTGACAATCAGGCAGCAGGAAATTTGTGTTCAACCAATCAAAATTAATTCTTAGCAAAACTTTTCCGGTATTCTTAGCGCAAAAATACGCCTTTTGTTCTGTCAGCAATAGGTTTTTTTTATGCCTGTGATAAAAATGTTAGGTTAAAATAGCAATATTTTTGTGACGTACCTACTCGTATTGCTCCAATACCCATTTCGACTTCGACCTTTAAAAATTCTCTTTATATAAATGTATCTCTATCTGTAAGATTATTCAGTCGATGTAAGTACGAGAACACACACTGCATGAAACAGAGTATTTTAAAATTTCTTGCCACTAATTTTTCTCTATTTTTCGATATGTGTGAATGTGACACGAATAGAAGTATGGATTTAAAAACTCCAAGAAATGTGTATTTATCACCGTTTTATAAAAGGTAATTATATTACAAATGCTGTTTTTTATAATAATATGTTATATATATTTCAAATCAGGAGTTTTGCCTATTATACTGTGAGAACTCGAATGCCAGTCATTCTCACAAGTCTTGTGGACAACTTAGCCAGAAATAAATCTAAGATTGTTGAAGAATACGGTGAGGTAAGTTAGACACAATGTAATTTCAGCATGGTTTTATAACTATTTTATTTTGAAGGAAGCCAGAGAAGAATTAAAAACTGTAATTGGGGAAATATCTGAATTCAAATATGAAATTCAAACCAACAAACCCTTAAAGAATTTGACTAGCGAAGCACTTGATGCTGAAATTTATAATGACTATATTGCAAAACAATCAAACGAGCTGGGCCCTCCCTCTTATTTTCACACTATCTGGCTATTGTCTGAATGTTATATGTACAGAAGAGTGAGGCAAACATTTGAAAAAACGTAAGTGCACACAAAAGCTAAATTTATTTTTTTGATATACCTACTAACAATTAAAAATGTGAGTTATTAATCTGATACTTTTTGTTTTAGAGCGTCATTAACGAATTTTGACCCATTTCGTATGCAAAAAGAAGAAACGTATGCTTCAAATTTACCTATAATTAATCAAATGGGGCAGCATATATTTAGTATCCTAAATAATACCTCGGATGCGAAAAAAGATGAGTTTATTTCATTAATTAAAGTGAGTAGATGCATATAGGATTACCAATAAATTTGAATTTAAAAAATGCACCATTCTGTATAATTTAACAGTAATATATAAGTATTTGAAAAATGTAATTTTTGTGTTTATTGGTTAATATTGAAAACAAATTGAATATTTAATTTTTAGCTCAATTTATGGGGTAATAAATGTGACTTATCCTTATCATTAGGAAAGGTAAAAGATATGTCGACTCTTTTTGATACAGCAGCATTGGATTCTAACATATTAAGTGACCATTCCGAACAAATATGGAAAGCAGTTACTGATCTTAATTCAACATCGCAAATAATTGGTAAAACTTTTTATAAGATAAATTGTCGGATAAATTAGATGAAATTATTGAATTTAACATTTTCCTCAACTTACACGATGTGGACAAAGATGTTGGCAAAGATTAATAATTCTTACTTAACATCTGTCCTGATTTAGATTTACCAATAATAACTCGCATTACAATGATTGAAGTTTTCATATTACATTTTAACTGAGCCGAACTTAGCTATCATTTCCTCTTTCTCTTGTAAGTAGATTTTCACCAAGTTTTACAGCTCGTATCACTACAAATCTCAATCTCTGTCAAATTATAAATTATAGATATAATCTTTGCACTTATTTTGCGGTTGGTTCGCTGAGAAACTGTGTTAATTATTTATAGGAGAATCGACACTGAAGAGGGTTGGAAACTTTGATATGCTAACTGACATGGTGTTAAACACCTTACACCAAGACAAATGACACTTAACTATAATTAAAAAAAAAATGTTATCTATATTTTTACACGTTTCATACATATTTATTTTTATTTATACCCTACACGATTTTGGCTATTAAGCATATAGAGTATATTTTGCAGATCTTTAAAACATGTAAAGAGTAAGTTTTGTTTGTTTGTTAAATTAGTTGTAATTTTATTTTTAATTTGCTATAAAATTCTTGACAGAAATTTTCCTTAATTTTTTTATTTTAATTTCAGATATAGTTTTTGATAACTCGGGTTATGAACTATTCACCGATTTATGCCTAGCTGACTATATTATTTCCAAGAATTTAGCTCAATCAATTCGACTTCATGTAAAGGCTATACCATGGTTCATCTCTGATGTTATGACCCACGATTTCCATTGGACTATAGAGCAGTTAAAAAAAAATGAAAACCCTACATTACAAGAACTTGGTAACAGATGGAGTGATTACGTGCAGAACGAAACATGGTCAGTTGTCGAAAATAATTTTTGGACTTTACCTTATGAGTATGCCTATATGGCAAAAGTAGATCCCAACTTATATAGAGAATTAGCTGAATCGAAATTAATATTTTTTAAAGGTGATTTAAATTATAGAAAATTATTTGGGGAAAAAAACTGGGATCCTACCACTTCTGTAGATGATGCTTTACAAAATTTTAATCCTACGACATTGTGTATCTTGCGTACACTTAAATCAGATATTGTTTGTGGACTTAAGGAAGGAGTGGTTGAAAAAGCTGAAGCTCAGGACCCTAACTGGTTGACATCTGGTGAATGGGGTGTTATACAATTCTCTGCAAAAATTGTTACAATTAATTGAATACAATTTTAGTTATTTGTATTATATGTAAATAATGTACTTTCATTAAATTTTTACTTCTATACGACTCCCTTTGTATAAAATGTCGGAAATCAAAATGTAGGGAAAAACACACTGAAATAAATCAAATGGTTAAAAACTACTAATTCAATCTCATGATTCAGAAGAGTGATTTGTTTGGCACCAATTCTTTTTATTATCATGCCCCGTTCTAAAACTAGGATGGAATCTTTATCTTAAGATGAATTGATCATGTTGTTTTAACCAAAATGAGAATGTAATAAGCGTGACTATACACAAATACATCTGATTAAATAAAATGTGGTAGAAATTGTTTAAACGTCAAATGAGTAGCATTGTATGCTGCAAACACAGCCACTTCATAGTTGGCAAGACTTCGAGATTTCCATATAAATGATAGTTAAGCTCAACTCTATATAATTACTCAAGTGCACAAATTTGTGCCTTTTACAAAGTGTATATTTAGAAGATACAAGTGGGTCTTAACTATTTGTGTTGCGTTTGGACAAAGCATCCTTGTCCGCCAAAAGACAAGTATTTAGATTTAATGAAAATAAAAAATGAAATATTGTGACCCTGAAAAAATTAACATTGATATTTTAAGAAGTTATGTTTTCAAGTTTGTTATACTATCGAGATAACCATAAGAGTTCATCGATAGACATACTACAGAACTTCAAGCTCACAACATGTCTCACAAATCAGACCTGCAGGGTCCAGAGTCTAGCATCGCTTTATTTAGTAAATTAATTTAATAAATATAGGTGCAAAGCAGTGAAATACAAAAGCCCTTGTAATGATTGAAACACAACACACATAATCACTACAACTATTAAAACGGTCATTATCGGAGTCGCACTTTTTAAAATTATTATTTGGTTACTTCTTAATGTAAACGGTTTTTAAGCATTTGATTCTGCTATGGCTATAGTCTTTATGTAAAATAAAGTGACTAGTGTATTTTAAACAATAATTATTAAATATTTTTCCCACCTAATAATAAGCTTTATGTGATATTTTAAAACATGTTTATTTATCTATAGCATTGATAAAGGAATGAATAAGATACGCGACTTCAATGTAAAGTGTGAGGCTAATTTTGGCAGCGAGAATCCCGGTAAGTTTCGAGCATTCCTGTGATTCACGTAGTATGCTTTTGATAAACCTGTGTCGTGTCTGGTTTTATATAATTTATAATCTAGTGAAAACAAAAATTGAATGTTCAGATTGATTTTAGTTTAAAATTATGTGACAGTTAAAAGTCAAACAAACGTTGAGAAATAGCTGGCAGAGAGAACATACTACATATTGCGAAGGGAATCCATATGTGAGTAATATGATAAGAAGGGAAGGTGTAAAATAATAGTCTTAAATCTCACAACTCCAGGAGTTGTGAGATTTAAGACTATTATTTTACACCTTCCCTTCTTAGAACATACTACGTTAATAATTTTAAACTAAAATTAATCTGGACATTAAATTTTTATTACCACTAGATTATTAATGATATAAAACCAGACACGACACAGGTTTGTAAAAAGCATACTACGTAAATCACAGGAATGCCCGCAACTTGCCTAGATCTCGCTGCCAAAGAAGGCCTCGCACTTTACCATTGAAGTCGCGTATCTTAATCATCCCTTAATCAATGTCTATAGGTATATAAAGTTAATCCAGTCATTATAGAAATGAAAAAACAGATGTGATGTAATTTTAGATTATTAACCCGGTAGCCTTCACAATAAAAAATAGAATCGCTGTGAGGGTTAGGCTGTTTTTTCATCTCTATATTTATTTATTTTAAAGAGCAAAAAGTGCAAATTTTATATGAAATCAACCATTTTAGTGCTAAGTTTCGTTGTTTGTATTTTGATTATTATTGTATATATCTGTCTATTATATGCTACTAATTTTTTCACATAAATGTCTACAATATTGAGAACCTGGGAAAAATTCCAATAATTGCAAATCAAATTAGTAGTTTTATGATTATTAGAATTAATTTTGTTTTGATTTATTAGTTTAAATATTTGTTGTTAATTTTATCAGTTTAGGTTGTCTTCCTTATGTTTGTTTTTTTAAATAAATATATTAAAAATTGTTTCGACAGTTTCATTTCTTTTGTGTAACAATAATATGGATTAAATCTGTACAGTTATCTGTTATTAGGTGCATCGTTATTATATGCTTCACATTTTTTCTAAGTATATGACCAGTGGTGGTTTCTTCATAGGAGTTGCAGTGCTGCAGAATCTGCGCTTTTTTACAATTCAATAAAAAACATCTCCATTAAATGTACGTAATTATTATTTACTACAGTAAATAATAACCATTCTTACTTTACACTGCTGAATGACCCATAACTTGTATAATGTGTACATCTCATTTCGATTCTGTGCATCAGCTACATGTCATTTCAGTTCTGTTCACCGAAATAAACTATTTTATGGCCCATTAGCCAATCAGGGATAAGTAAGTGACGTCAAGAACATTTAGTTTTAAACACGTCTTGGGTCTGCTAGTAGTATTAAATTATTGCTCAAAAATATTTTATATGTTATAAAATAACAGTTTCTAATGTTACTACTAGGTTCTTTCAGTTTGTGGTTTTGTGGAAATGCTGGAGCTAATTTTTAACGCGCAAAACTCGTTCCTTCGTATATTTTGGTATTTTTTCATAAAAATGGATTTATTATGATTAATTTTATATGAAAAATGCATTTAGAAAAATATTTTGGCGTTATTCTTTTTGGAAATGGGTGGTTGATATATCGACCTATGACCACCTTATGCATTCGAAATTCAAATTATGTTCATAGGTCATAGGTCTAAATGTTCATAGGTCTAAATTGTATGTATATGGTTGATAGACAGTTGCTGTAGATATAACACAATTTGATCTATTGATATACAAAAAAGCCAAACATTCAAACATAGTCTAAGTATCAGGCCACATATCATAAACAAATTGATATAACTCGAGCGCTGCATAATTTAAAAAAAATTTTTATTAATATAAATGATATCAACATACTTTGGCAATATGCCAATATATAAACAAAAAATGACCTTGGCTCAAATACATAATTACAAAAAAAATTAGTTTTGTAACCCTTTCATATACCGTGGTACAAAAGTTCTAGTTACACTTATGTTTTTTCCAAAATAATATCGCAAAATTAAATGAAAGTATGTTCTCGATTTGGTAATAAGGTAAGCTGGGGCAACTGGATCATGATTTTACGTGGTCATGTGGTTGAGACATTTGTATTTACTTGAATCAAACACAGTTTGCTTAAATGAACTTCTGAATACGTAAGGGTCTTAAAGAAGGCTTTCTTTGCGATACTAACGTGTTTAAAAATTAAAATGCAAAATGCAATGGAGTAAAAATATTATTTTATTTTTTTTTTTATTAGCTACTGGGCCCAGTTACCCCCATATAACGGGGCAACTGGACCATCAGTGTGTATTTTGTATATAAGATAATTAAATTCTGCTTGGGGTATCTGGACCTGTTTTAGAACTTTTATCAAAGCAATGTCAAAAATTTCAGAAATTTTTTGAAAATAGTGAACAGTGAAGTTAAGTGTTCTTGTTTACCTCAGTTATTTTACATATTTCCTTTACAATTTTAAGCTACAGAAATTAATTTTGTTCTGTTAATGGAAAACAGCCTGCTGTAAGATTATTTGTCTGGTGTGTTTCTGTATTAACGCAACCAGATTGTTGCTTTATAAACAAATTCTCAATATCAAGGACTGCAATAAGGTTTACAATAAAAAAGTGCCTATTTTTTTCCATTGCTGGTTGGAGTCTTTAAGCACCAAAGGTTGTATTGGTTTCTCTTGATTTAACATTAATTTGGAAGTAGTTATACACCATTACCACCAGTGGTTATACCAAAATAACAATGCGGTGCTTCAAATGTAATCTTATAGATAGTGATACCACTTCTCTTCTGAATTGTGATAGTTGTGATCGAAATATACACAAAAAATGCTCTGGGCTCTCGGCATCTGAAGTGAAAGTGATGGAACTCAAAGGCAAACGTATTTTAAAATTTTACTGTGAGGACTGTTTGTTAGGCCTTCGGCAAGTTCCTAAGCTAATCAAAGCTGTTGATGACTTGAAGATTGAAGTCGAACACCTAAAAAAGAAACTAAATGCCCCCTCCTTTAGGGAGTCAGATATATTCGATGAACTCCAAGACCGGCAGGCGCGATGCAATAATGTACTGTTCTTTAACCTACCGGAGCAGGGTAATGACTTGGAACAGGTTCGTCAGCTGCTTCAGGGTGTGATCGATATGTCAGCCAATGTAGTCTACACTGGTAGGATTGGCAAAAAGAACAAAAATGGAGCAAGATGTCTCAAGGTTACATTTTCAGATCATCAGGCCGCCCTATCCGTGGTAAGAAATCGTTCAAAACTTAAAGGAAGCAAGGTTTATGTCAGTCTCGACTTGACACCTAAACAGCGTCTTAAGGAAGACAAAATCAAAGAAGATTTTAAAAATCGTGTGTCTGCGGGTGAAAAAATTATGTTGAAGTATGTTAAGGGTACTCTTCAAATTGTTCCTTCAAAAAACTAAATTCGCAGAACAACCTGGCCAAAGAACTCTCCATTTACTACCAAAATGTTCGTGGTCTCCGGACTAAATTAAAGTCGTTAATTACGTCTATTCCATCTTCATCATACGATGTCTTAGTTTTTACTGAAACTAGGCTAACGGAGGACTTCTACGATACTGAGTTGGGTTTGGACAATTATACTGTTTACAGAAGAGATCGCTCACCTATCACTAGTCCATATACAAGAGGCGGCGGAGTCCCTATTGCTATCCAACGCAATATTCCTAGTGCTTATCTCGAAACCTCTGACGTGATTGAGCAACTTTTCATATCCGCTGGTAAAGGTAACAATCAGATAATCCTTGGTGCCGTTTATTTACCACCGAAGTCCACCAGTGTGACTTATATTACCCTTAGTGAAAGTTTATATAGAGTATCTGAGGACTTTCCATCTTCCAATATTTTCCTGCTGGGCGATTTTAATTTACCACATGCCCAATGGAGTAATACCAATCTAAGTTCTGTTGCCACTTGTCTTAATGGATCCCCCCATGAGGTTGAGGCTACAGAAGTTGTGTCAAACATGTGTGCTTTCCATAATCTGTTCCAAAATAACAGTATACACTAATGGTAACATTCTCGATTTAGTGCTTACCAGTGATCCGGATATCAATGTTTGCAAAGTGAATGTGCCAATACTAAACCCTTATGTTCACCACCCTCCATTGTTTATGTGTATAAATTATCAGGGTCATAACAACTGTTGTAACTTTCAACCACAGGGCTATTAGAGATTTTAAAGCAGCTGATTTTAATGAAATCAATAACTACATTTCTCTATTTGATTGGGACTCACTCTTCACTGACAAATCTGTAAACACTTGTACAAACATTTTTTACGAGATATTATACTCTGCAATAGATATATATGTTCCACTAAAAAAGTTCTCGTCTATATAGAAAATTTCCTCGCTGGCACTCACCTGAATTAAAGAATTATACCCATTTATCAAAAAAAAAAGAGCACATAAGCAGTACAAATTAACTCGCTCTGTCGCTGTTTATAATGAATTTTCCAGGCTGAGATCGATTTGTAAGAGATTATCACAAGATTGTTACATCAATTATGTAGCATCTACTGAACATGCTCTTTCAAGTAATCTCAAATCCTTCTGGAATTTTGTCAACTCTAAGCGTAAAACAAGTAATCTTCCTAATGAAATGTACTATAATAATCTGACTTGCTCTTCTGGTCCTGAACTAGCCAACTTATTTGTTGAATATTTTGCAAGTGTTTACTCCGACGTGAAGTGTGATACCCAAGGCAATCCATCCACAAATCATTTGAACATTACGAATTGCGTTATATCAATTTCTGAAATTTATCAGAAACTTATTGACCTTGACAGTAACAAAGGTCCTGGGCCGGACGGATTACTCAACCACTGTAGCTTTGTATTAGCTAGACCGCTATTTATTATTTTTAACTTATCTCTGCAATCAGGTCACTTTCCCGATTTCTGGAAAGTTGGTTTTATCACACCCCTATTCACAAGTCAGGAAATAAAGCAGATATAAAGAACTACAGACCTATTTGTATTCTAAGTGTAATTCCAAAGTTATTTGAGAGTATAGTTACTGAATATTTAACCTCAGAGCTCTCTGGTTCTATCATCGATCAACAGTTTGGTTTCCAGTCTGGTAAATCAACTGAGCTAAACCTGCTATCTTATATTGACTTCCTGTCGGGCGCTTTGGAGGATGGACACGTGGTCCATTCTGTTTATACAGACTTCTCCAAAGCGTTTGACAGGGTAAACCACCAAGTTCTATTAAAAAAGCTCCAGTCTTTGGGTGTCAATGGTCTTTTTTTACAATGGATTGAGAGCTATTTGTTAGGCCGCACACAAGTTGTTCGAATAAATAACTTTGAATCATCTGAAATTCAAACCCCTTCCGGTGTTCCCCAGGGGTCACATCTCGGTCCATTATTGTTCAATATATTCGTTAATGATATTCATAAATGCTGTGTGCACAGTAATTTTCTTCTCTTTGCTGACGATCTCAAATTATACATGAAGGTATCCACCTTAAATGATTGTGTGAATCTACAATCAGATCTTGATAACCTTACAAAGTGGTGTGAGTACAATGGCATGGAATTAAACGCAAATAAATGTCACTTTATGTTTTTTTCCCGATCTAGGAATAATCAGACTATTAACTTTGAATACAGGATTGATAATGTTACTCTAGAGAAGGTCTCCACCATCAAGGACCTAGGTGTCACTCTTGACTCTGAACTTAATTTTGTCCCTCACATTTCATCTTCTATCTCTAGAGCTCTCAGAATGCTCGGCTTTATAAAACGGATTTCGCAGGACTTCACCAACGTTGCCTCAGTCAAAGTTCTCTACTGCACGCTAGTGCGACCACATCTTGAATATGCTTCCACGGTATGGAATCCCTATTATGCCATTCACATTAGTAATATAGAACAGATTCAACATCGATTTCTGAGATACATTTCATTTAAAACCCCAACTCTTCCTCCTCGCGCCTATGATGTATTAGAATCTGAACTTAATATCTCTTCTCTAGTGAACCGCCGTAAATTCAGCGACCTAAAGCTCCTATTTAATATTTTGAATAACAATGTTCAGTGCCCTTACCTCCTCTCTAGGATTGGGTTTGTCCCGCCCAGGACTACTCGCTCGGCCTATACATTTCACGAAACAGTTCATAGAACAAATTATGCTTTCAACTCTTACATCCCTAAGTGCACTAGATTAGCTAACCTGTATAGTAACGAGCTTGACTTTTTTGATCCACCAAAAGCTTTCATAAGAAAGTTAAAACTGTTAATGTACAGAGGACATTAACAGTTTTAACTTTCTTATGAAAGCTTTTGGTGGATTAAATTAAATTCAAAACCGACTTAATACAAACTTAAATAAATTTACAGTAAAGGAAACTATGACACATTAAGTTACAGAGGACCTCTGTATTATGTAATTTATAATTTATTTACGAAATACTTATGGTAAACTTTACTGTCTTTCTTGTTAAATTGTGTGTATTTAATGGGCAAGTCCCGTAAATAAAGTTAAATAAATAAATAAATAAATAAAATAAATAAATATTTTTTCAATTGTGGCTATTTAGGGCTGTTGTAAATAGATAACCATCATTCAACAACTAAAAAAAATAAAATAAAAAGTGTCAGAAAAACGTTTTATTTACTACAAACTCAAAAAATAACAACTTAAGATAAATTTCTTTGAAAATAAAAATATAAAATATTAACATATGTTATTTTTTTAACATTTTGAACTTTTTTACCTCAAAAAAATCAGTAAGTACTTATTAATTAATAAGATTTGTTAAATCTGCCAGATCAGTACTAAAATACAGAATTAAGTTCAATGAATATTAACTATCCGCCACAAATAAACTACAAACAATAAAATAAATCATATTAGTGTAACGTGATGAGCTGCTTTTTAAAGGCTGCGATAACTTTCGAACTACCTCAGTTTTTTTAACGTACGATTCTTCTTCTGTTTCTATAAATTTCATGTTCTCGCCGTGCCTTTTGAAAAATTTTACCTCGTAACCTTCGTTATCGGTTTCTTCGATTCTCCCAACATACAATCGGAATGAAGAGTCATCCTTTCCAAAAACTTTAACTACAGCAAAATTACCAGGATCAAAGTGTCCAAGTTTATTTCTTCTTCGCAGTCGGATAATTCTAAATTTAAACTATCATCGCTTTCACGAAGAGAGTAATTACTTTCCTCGTCACTTGAAGGGTCATTATTCTTCTCTGTAATTTGTTTCACATTCTTCTTAGGATTTAGCTGTTTTGTTGTTTCAGTCCTCATCACTGGAAGAACCACGATTCTTTTTAACTTTTTTACGGTTTTGTTTGTTTCCTTTTTCTAAGAGTTTTTGTTTTTTTCTTTTTAAGTTCTCCTCTTTCTCAAGTTCTTCTTGTTCCTTTTTCTGTAAATATTCTGCTGTTGTTATGATCTCACAATTAGTCACCAGCCTTTTACGTTTTCGTTCTGGATTTATTTTTGTGTCTTTTCTGAACAATTCTAGTAGCACATCTTCAAAACTTTTTCGCGTTGGTCTTTCCGATTCTCTTGAGTTTTCACGATTACCTGTATTTGCTAGTTCATCTAAAACAGCCTTGGATGTACTCGGCTGTTCATCTTCATAGTTATTTGTTTTTGCTTGTACATCCAAAACAGCCTTGGATGTACTCGGCTGTTCATTATCATAGTTGTTTGTTGGCTGTTCATTTAGTTTCAGCGCTTGTGAATGAGAGGTAAAGCTATGTTAATTTGTTGTTCTGTTGGCGTTGTCACTGTCACCTCACTGGTTTGCGTGGAAGATGTGGACAAGGTGGCTTCGGCTTGTGCATCTGAAGACACAGGCAAATTCTTCCTGTACCTTTTTAAGTCTTCAGGCTTAAAAACCGGAATAGCTTCCTGGTTTGGACCATGTTTGTCTGGATCATATATTCCTGTTGCTTTGAATCCGTTTATGATGCTTTCTTCAGGAATTTCTCTGGCAAGCCTTGTGAGAATGGCTGTGAATTCAGCTTTGGGAATTTTTTTTCTTGGATTCTGACGTTAAACGCAAAGCAATGGAAGGGTTCTTCCACCAGCGGAACAACAAAGCAACACGGATGTATTTTCTCGTCCAGAGGAACTAGTTTTGCGCTGACATCGTGCACCAATGGCCCCAACAATTTTTGTTTTAGAAGGATCATGGCAGAAGGACGTTTCATCACAATTATATATCTGGCCTGGCTTTCCTTCAAGTTTTAAATCTTTCATGAGCCGTGCCAACTTGTCGAAAAAGTCGTAGATTACCTAAGGATTTACTTGGTCACACCTAACGTATTCGATACTTTGAGGTTTTTTGATAGACAAAGGTTGCCGTTTTTTGAAAGAAATAAACCAGTCGGTTCCAGGTCGTTGTTCTTTAAATCTTGTTTGTAAATTATTTTGTCTAATGTACGCTTGTACTAAATCCAATACATCTTCTCGTGAAAGACCAAATCCATTTTTTTCCATTATCTTAATGCAATTGGCAATTTCTTCTTCAGCACATGATAGATACGAAGTTACACCTCCACCTCCTCTGCCTTCTTTTGATGTGAAACCCTTCCCTCTAGTTCCTAACACATAATGTTTCAGTGTGCTTCTTGGAATATGATAGAAGATTGCTGCACCACTGGTTGTTTTATTGCCATTTTTTACATCATCAATAGCAAAATTAATTTCTAAGTGTATAAAATATAAATTATATTTTTTAGATATTTGGGGTAACTGGACCCTAAAGATCTAGTTGCCCCAGGTACATGGGCCAGTTACCCCATTTCCATAAAATTTTGGGGGTTACTGGACCACCTACGCTTGAATAAAAATACGAAAAGTACATTGTCTAAAACACACGATAATCATTTGTTAAAAACGTATTTTTTTAGTAGAGTCATAAATTAATTCACAAATACTTACACTGCTCAAATAAAGAACACAAAATTCCACTATTGCAGCACGTTGTCAAAAAAAATATTTGTGTGAATGTCACGAGCCGCTTATGACCAAGCCAAGTGAAATACTGGGGTTAGATTCATTGTTCTAGCAAGCCGACAGGTTGATGCAACGTTGCCAATTGTTTGAAAATTTCGTTGCAGCAGATTAAAAAAAGACAAACCCATGGCCCAGTTACCCCCCTCCCCCTGGTTCCAGTTGCCCCAGCTTACCTTAGTACTTAACAATGTAATCTACCTACCTTGAACAATATATTTTCTTTAAAAGTCACAAAAAAACACGAAACATCACACATGCAAGAAATTATACTATCCGTAATAGTCATAGGTTTGTTAGAAAACCACTTGTCCTGTCATGCGCGGAATAGTACAAATTGTGGTCCTTTAAATGTTTTACGTGCTTTCAGAGCCTCCAACAATGCTATATTTTATATTAACATCCATTGTAGTTTCGCCTTTATGAAGGTGGTTTTTTAAGAAGCCATAGAACGTTAAAGGGTTAATAAATAATAAATGAGCACAACGTAAAACTTCGTATAATATTTTTTTTTTTTAATGAAACAAAAGTAATATCTACCTGTTAAGGCCCCCCGAAGACTTCTTTAGCGATTTTGTCCGTCCGGGTAAAACGGTCACAAAACCAAGGTGTGTGGTTAAGAACCGTTCTTCTTGTCAGGGTTCGAAAATATCTGCCAACGCTTGATTTTAACCGTCCGTTTTGAACATGCTCGTGCAAGTCGGCTATAAATGACGAACTATATCAGTGTAGGGACTCCATCTCGCAGGGTGGTTTCTTCGTTGATCTGCAGATCCTAGATAAATAACCCAATGTAGTCATAACTCATTTAATAAATTCAGGGAACACTCTAGCCCATTTTGAAAACTTTCTTTTGATTTTTGCACTTTTACAGCTAATGCTGTCCCCACTACTAACGTAACCGTAGATTTCATGTTGAAAATGCGGTAGCTTCAGAAAAACTGGGCGAAAAGAACGAGAAGTGTGTGGATGTATACATCCTGTTAACTATACCATATTTTCATATTTGCGCAATATACAGGGTGTTACTAAAGTTAAGAAAAAAAATTTAACATAAAAATCCATAGTCAGCGAAATACATCTAATGACGAATTTATTTGAATCAAAAGTGATTACTTACAAAGATATCCTCGTTTAATTTCTTTAAATAAAATCATAAAATCACAATAAAATGTTTAGTAGTCACTGGAATTAATAGAGTAATGACCGAGGAATGTAGCGTAGTGCAGCGACAACTTGAGTCAACTGAAGTAAAATAACGTAAAAGACTAATTACACAGCTGCTGTGCTATTTTTTCAAGTCAAGTTCAATAACACCCTGCATAGTAAAGCAGCAATCGTTCCCACTCGTACATTCTGCATCTGTAACCTGTGGATGTTGTACGTGGTTCGGTAGATGACTAGACTGCACTAGAAAAATAATAAATATAGATGTAACTATAAAATAAAATAAAAATGGATTTCTGTAAGAGAAATATATTTTTCATAAAAAATATAGAATACATAGGCAAATACATATTAATAGGTACTATAATTATAAAACAAACAAAAACAAATGGTACATCACCATTACTTACATTATTGGTATTAAACAATGCTGAAGCATAACATAAAACTTTAAAACTTTAGGTAAATAAAAGTAAGAAATTTTGATTAATATTTATATTTAAAATTAAGCTTAAGCAGATACTTAACATTAACTTGGGCAATGTCATATACGATGTATCTAAGGAAATATTAAGAAAAATATAGTGTAACCATTTTGGGACCATAAAAAATAATGATATATATGCTACAAACATTTCATATTAGGTAGGTACAAATAAATTATAAATTAAAAAAATTATGCCATAGATGCACCTTTTCTAATTTTACGAATGATTATCAATTTTTATGCTTTCAATACAGGATTTTACAAATTCGTAAATTTAAGTAGTGATTCTGAATACAGAAAAAGTTCCCATAACATATGTCAAAAATCCGTAATCATGGAGATATAGCAAAATCACTTATAATGTCCCTTGTCTATAAATGTGTAGCCCCTTCCCACACAAGGCTCTGCTAGATTCTTCCGGCATAAAGGGGGTCGTGATTACATGTGGTGTTATTATAATGCCTTTGTAATTATTTTTAGAAAGAAATGGATTGTAAAGAACTGTAGTCAATTAATTTAGAAAACACTTCATGTAAAAACAAGAATCATTCAATGTTCATACAATAGAATGCCAAATTGACAACCGTAAATCGTCACAATATCCCATTTTTAAATAAAAAAAGCATAAGTACATTTAAAAAATGCATTTAAGTAGTAGTAGTAAATATATTTATTGAACCGAAGTACAAAAGGCTATCGACCGTGATCTTTCTGCCTAGGCATTTAAAATTAATATGAAAATATATACAGGGTGTCCCAAATTGCTTGATTTTGGCCGGTTTTCCTATTTCGACCAGGTAGAGAAAAACTGACATATGAGTCTAGAGCTCGATTTTTGTGAAACGCCGATTGGTGAAAACCATATCTCTAGCCGTTTCCGAGATATCGGCAAAAATTGACATTTTACAGATTCCGAAAAACTTTTTTTAATGTTAAAAAATGTCGTTTTTAAAGAGAAATGTGTTATATTGGCAGCAAGGATGATTAGACATATCTTGGCATATATATTTTTGGAAAGCTTATTTTTTTTTCCTATTTTCTAAAGTTAAAGCCAACTATGGTTTTCACAAAGTTAGCTTTGATATCAAACAATCGAAAAGCGATATTTTTTTTTGACAAATGCATCTTATTCTACGTCAAAAAGTGCCTCTAGAAAGTTTTTACCGTTTGAAAAAATATCCACAAATAAAAAAATTGAGAGTTTTTCGGAATCTGTAAAATGTCAATTTTTGCCGATATCTTGGAAACAGTTAGAGATATCGAAATGTGGACCAATCGGCGTTTCACAAAAATCGAACTCTAGACTCTATGTCAGTTTTTCTCTACCTGGTCTAGAAATAGGAAAACCAGCCAAAATCAAGCAATTTGGGACACCCTGTACATATACTACAACATAATAGATCAACTTTTCGCAATAGGATATTTTTAAAAATCATTAAAAATTAACTGCTGTCCTGTAAAACCACAATTTGTCGGTGACAATATTATTATTTGTATCAATTTGTTAGAAATTAACACAAACACGTGCTTGGTTTATACCGCAGCGGTCTTCTAGATTTTCGTTCTTGCATGCAATTTTCAGTGATCATTGAAAATGACAAGGACAAGGTCAAATGTTTTTTCCATTTCCTGATGTGCTCCTCCGAGGAAGAGGAGCTGTAGCACAGGCTTTAACCAAAATACCATGGTAAAAAATTATACATTTTCTTATTTTTACACATATAATTCAGGGTATTGTTCAACCATATGTAAAATCCCCGCCAAAACGTGAATGTTTTCATATTTTAGTTCGAATGTGTACTACAATTACCTACTTTCCTTTGATAATCATGGCATAGTAGTATTAGGTTTGTTCAATTTGTCAACACTTTAGGTGCAGTATAAAATTCGCTTTAATTGGTAATTTCCATATCTGTAGTTCCCCTATTGATTGGTAACTGTGCAGACGAAACAAAATGACCTATTATCCAAATTTTGCACAATTTATCCGTTATGTTCAATAGTTAATAGTTTAGAGCATATTTCTCACTTTAACTTCATCTCTGTCCTAAGGAAGCTGTGTAAATAGCAAGATTGTTAATAAAGAATTTTCCTACGTCTGAATTCTCATATGTTCTTTCTACTTTCTTCATTAATTTAATCTTGGATAAATCACTAAATTTTCAAAAAATTATTTAGGATTCTCGTTGAAACATACCTTACGTCACTTAACACAGATGACCGACATAAATTATCTTCACATAAAGATAAACACATTCAAAGTTTAATATTTTAAAGCAATTACCAATAATTTACTTTACCACTATGAATACTTATTTTTTTAAGTAAAAGGATACTCGTTATAAAGTAATGATGACCAATCAGCTCCAGGTACAGATATTCCTTTTCCAGCAGGAACTTCAATTTTATCAATAACTTTGGAGCCAGCTGGGTCTGGAGCTGTTCTACCAACACCTTTGCAACTATGCTTTCCTTTTGGTAACTTTTCAATGTATGTAGCGGTTTTATGTTCAGCCATCTGAAAAAGTACCATTATAAATTAGTTAAATAGAAATAATATCAGAAAAAATGAATATTGCCAGTTTGTACTGTAATTAAACGTAAGAGAAGTTAAATGCCGAAAGTGCATTTGGTAGAATCGATTTCTCAAAAAAAAAAAGGATTCGTTGGAAATGACAGTTAACTACCACTCACAGGATTTTTAACTGCATTGCTTGACAAAAAGTGACGATATTTTTTAAGTAAATACAATGTATGTGTATACATAAGGGCATGTATTGTATTTCGCAGTGCCTGATAAATTTACACTGATATTCATTAATAAATAAAAAAAAGATGTCAGGATTTAATAACGCACTATAAACAAGTAATCTTGATAGTGATAACTTGGTAACTCTAAGGACAAATATATTAAACAATTTTTAGAAAAGAAAGTTGATTAATAGGTCCATCGTTATTTTTATCGCTTGTTTATTTGTTATTTCTATCGATATCTTACTATTAATTCAAGACAGCATGGATATAACTAAGAAATTAATTATCGAAAACAACAAAAAACAAAACCATGTACTTACATTACCAAGGGCCACATCACAAAGTAGCAACAATCCATCAGAGTTCGCAGGGTTTGTACAACAATAATTAGCTGATTTGGACACCATATCGGCAAAATATATACCTTTACCAAACATATAGCCTGTGACTGGGGCCTCGGGAGGTGCAATGCGTAAACCTTGTGACAAAATACCGGCGAAATTAGTAACACGTGAACCGTGCCACAGTAATTTGTGATTATGTAGTTTGCGGAATGGCTTAAATCTTTTATCCTCTCCCTGCCGCTTAACTGTGAAAGCTTCTTCAATTTCCAGGTTATAACTTGAGTGAGTTGCGGCATGTGTATTTTTAACGTATTCTTGAATAATAGCAAATTCTTCTGAAGTGCGATCCAAGACATCTAATTCGGTATTCAATTGATTGTAATAACTGTCTACGGTATGCTCATCTCCTGAAGTTCTCATTAGATTGTAAGCAATCTCTAGCTCCATAAGGTTCTCTAGCATATCAATTTTTTGCTATAACAGAAATTTCAAGATAATAATTACTAGTTTAACTTATCGGGATTCTTCCATAAGCACTCCCCTTTTTTATATTGCTTGTTCTTTAACCATAAATGCTATATTGCTATACCGGATGTAAACAAATAGTGGGCCACCCCTGTAACTTCCTCGTTTTTAAAGATATCGGGATAAAATTTTGTATGGTGAAATTTAGAAAAGATTATTGGAGGTGACACCGGAAGTGACAAATATGGCGGATAGGTCCCCAAAAGTTGGAAATCTTACCTAATTTCACCATACAGAATTTTATCCCGATATGTTTAAAAACGAGGAAGTTACAAGGGTGGCCCACTATTCGTTTACACCCGGTATAGTGTCATAAACAAACTACCCAATATTGTAGAACTTCTAACACATTATAACAATTTTAATGATAATTATACCAAATACTCAAATGCATTTAAAAATTATATACAGGGTGTTCCAGCTTTTTGTAGCAGGACTTTAACAGTCGATAGACATTTGAAAATTATTAAAAAAAGTTCATATAAACATAGGTTGAGAAATGCTTAGTTTTCGAGATACAGAGTGTTAAAGTTTGAAAATAAATATGGATTTATATTTATATTTCCAGAATGCTAAGAAGTATTGAATCCAAACTTTCCAATTCTTTACATGCAATTTAGAGGCCTATTTTAGAATAACAAACACTACTTTACTTACTTAACCATATGGGCGTAGATATATGGATTTACTAAAGCTCTTTTTTACAAAAAAGTAGTATGCCACTGATATTTTCCCATGTTCCCAGTTTAATTCAATAAAGCAGGAAAAAACAAAAATTTAATGTCTCTTGGCACTTTTTGATATGACAAGCCGTTGTTCAGAAAATTTACATTTAATCTTTTGATGCACGCCTCTGGACGAATTTTAGACAAACTTGAAGTCGCTCAGAATTTCACCAAATTTGATGATATCAAAAAGTGCCAAGAGACATTAAATTTTTGTTTTTTCTTGCTTTATTGAATTAAACTAGAAACATGGGAAAAAATCAGTGGCGTACTACTTTTTTTGTAAAAAGTAAATCCATATATCTACGCCCATGGTTAAGTAAATTAGTAGTTTGTTATTCTAAAATAGGCATCTAAATTGTATGTAAAGATTTGGTAAGTTTGGATTCGATACTTCTTAGCATTCTGGAAATATAAATATAAATCCATATTTATTTTCAAACTTTAACACCCTGTATCTCGAAAACGAAGCATTTCTCAACCTATGTTTATATGAACTTTTTTTAATAATTTTCAAATGTCTATCGACTGTTAAAGTCCTGCTACAAAAAACTGGAACACCATATATTATACAATTTATTTACCTACCTTAATAATGTCTGCATCTCTTAATATTGGTGGATCATCAATTCCAAAGGAATGAGGAATGAAAGTGTAAAATCTGTTTGATGCATCTATTAAACCACCTTCTTCTGCATTATTATCTATGAGTTGCTTTAATTCGCTTAAAACAGCAAAGGCCTTATTTATTTGATGTTTGCTTAATTTACCAAGAGGCATTTTTTCTGTGTCCAATTCAAATTCCATCATGAGTTTCTTCATGGAGTTGACATCAAAAATCATTTTCATTAAGTCTTGGACAGGCTTTACAAGTTTAGATTCCGCTTCTACAATATCAAACTTCGGATCACTGTCTTCACCATGATCAATATCTATAGGGTACATTCTACCAGGAATTTTGACAAAACAGCTACGATTGTGCCAGCAATTACCAGTTTTTTCTTCGTAAAGAGCAGCAAAGTGTGATTTAGCTTTAAATAGAGTTTCCATTTTCTCCAATTTATTACCTGTAATTTCACGCATATAAGTTTCGTAGGAATTATACATGTACCTGATAGGACTATTTTTATTTTTATTCAAGGCTAACTATTTCTCTGCAAAAATAACCATTCATGCATTTTTTTCAAACATCTGACACTCTCTTTGAATATTATGGAGGAGTTAAAAAACCATCTCACCATCTAACTCACGTTATTAATTATTAGTATACCTCTCTTTGACGAATGTTGAATTGATTTAGCATTTATTTTAATATTAACATAATGTTTACGTAAATACAATGTGTACTTTATTTGCTTAATTTCCTCATTTTAAAAATTAAAAATGGAAAATGTAGTAGCCATAATTACCTCCGATAGTTGTACCAATTCGTCCCCAAGATCTGAAAACCCAATACTGGTTTGATCTATCACCGGCAAGCAACTGCAGTTTGTAATAGCTATTTTTCTTGGTTTGAATATCCGTTACACCCAAAACTACAGTATATTTATCAGATCCATCCTGGTAGACATGGGCTACATCTTCAAGGCCAGAATCAGGATCAACAGCTCCTCCACCTTTAACTTTCAGTT
The DNA here is from genome assembly GCA_963680705.1 of Rhagium mordax. NCBI lineage: Eukaryota > Metazoa > Arthropoda > Insecta > Coleoptera > Cerambycidae > Rhagium > Rhagium mordax. The sequence continues at coordinate 104,451,281 of OY796656.1, read as the reverse complement.
TGATTTTACTAGGCACTGAACTTGTATATATGGATTTTGATTTGGAACTTTTGCTTGTTGATGGTTCAGGAGGTAACCTATTAGTAGGCTAAAAAAATCAGCATTTGTTAAAACACTAAGGACTGAGAGGATAGATGGAAATGGTATGCAAAATCGATGATGAAAGGTTCCCGTTTAAGGGCCGGTAAATCGAAGACCATATAAATACAAGAATTTTTTCTCTCTGTAACTTTTTGGTATGGTGGGCTGATTGGGGGGAGGCATTTTTTTAAAAACGAATTATTACCGATATTTTTCCGCATAGGCAGTTAGTATACCGGATGCAAATGAAATTAGGCTCACCCCTATAACTTTTTTGTTTTTTTAGATATCATTTTAAAATTTTGGTAGTGGCAATAACAAGTAAATTTGAATTAATGCATGTTAATAAAATAATTCTAGCACTTCCGGTTTCACGGGAAATGACCGTAACATCTGTTTTTTAAATGGAGCACCCTGTATATTTTTATATTTTTGGATTCAGGGATTTATTCTGCATACGATGGTATCAACTTCAAGGAAGAAACATAACCTCAAACATTTTTTTAATGGGCATATACACGGTGAGGCATGCTGTCGCACCTACCTGAAGAGGCAAGTCTGCGAGCAAGTGTGATACAGTCATTTGAGTACACACGTTCAATGTAAACTGAGGTGCATCACTTCATTTTTATTTAAAGATTAGTACGGATCACGCTTTATATTTATTTAATATAACATTTCAAGATGTCATTAAATATGAAGGATTTATGTTTAATTAGCACTGCAATTGCTTGTGTGATTATAAGAAAACATGTCACCAAAAAAGGGCTAAAATTCTGTTAAAATTGTTTTTTCCCTCGTAGTCATTTTTAATAAGATTACTTTATTATTTTATTAAACATAAAACAATAATAATTAATGTTTTCAAAAAATATCTCGATATTTACTGATAGAAAATGAAGGCTTGGCACGCGAGAAGCCTACACACGTTGAAACCTGCCTGTTCGCTCCTCGAAAAATCAAGCATCGCCAGAATGCTTCACATCGCGTCACAGGCCTAGAACGCGCCGCCAATTCGGCATACACAAGTTAGCACTTACTCGCGAGCCTCAAAACGTTCAGGTAGGTGCGACGGCATGCCTCATCGTGTATATGCCAATTTAGGATAATTTAAGTTGGCATCTAGGGAGCCATGACTGCTGAAAAACTTTTCTTTCTGAGTCGATGAGTATTGGAAAAATAAAATCGTGGTATTAAGTGAGCTAACTTTGCTTTTATAGCCATTTAAACATCTCGGAAATGGTTTTTTCGATTTAAAAATTTTTTTTTAAATGGACCTCATTATGCTATTTTAATAGAGATTTTCTTTACCTACATTTCGATAACAAACACTTCACCATTAGTTCATAAATAACTTACAAAAGATACTTTACCTTTAGGCCAGTCATTAGGGATTTTTACCTGGCAATAACTCGGGAAGTTTTGAAACTTTGCAGGTATATAGGTTTTGGGGTCCATATCTAAAATTCATAAAATGCACAATTCGAGACTTACCGCCATCTAGCCAAGATGGCCGCCAAAATCGGTTTTTCGCAATTCTCTCCAAAACTATGCGTTTTTCGAAAAAATATGTAGAAAACAAAATTAAAGAGGAGGAAATTTCATACAAAAAATGTCCTTAGCTTATTTTCGCTAAAGTTAACCGTTTAGGCAGAAAAGTCGTTGTAAAGTTTAACATTTTGCGTAAGCTTTATATATAGGCAATTTTCCGAAATCAGATGTGTAGTAGGGTTCCCCAAAACTACTTTTTCAAGGCTTTATACAATTTTGTCATGAAACAGTGGCGTACCTTTTATCCAATTAATTAATTAATCAATTAATTCATTAATTAACTCATGTTATTAATCTATGATCAATTAATTTTAATTATTGAAAATGCTGTACTTGTTTCCACACCACCCATGTGGTAAAGTACACGGCGAGGTTTTTTTTTAACGTGGTTTCCGCTGTAGGCCTTATCCACTTAGTAAGTAAAATTACGTTTTCTATCTGCAAAGGCCCGACGGACCTGGTTCGTTAATATCAATGCTTTCAACGGTGAATATGTTTGTCTCTATTTCGGGATCAACGTCGGTTTCTTTTAATTCGTCGAATTCTTCTTCTTCAGGCGACAAACAAATATCGAGCGGCAAGTCCAAGTCATCTTCATCAGATTCGTCCAGCGTCACTTGAGTGACGTTTTCGCAGGTCTTTCCGTTGCAGACACCGCAAATCATGGAGCATTTTAATCCTGCTTTTCTGCATCCGCAGGCTCTACCACAATTATTGGTCTTTCACTTACATGACAAAAATACAAGTATTACTTTGGGAGCAGGATCCTTTAAAGTGGTTACTGGGGTGATACCAGTTTGGGTTGTCTTCCAACCCAATTCTTCAGCTTCTTTTGAACAGCCATACCATTGTTGTACTTGATGGTAGGTTCGTAAAGAATGCTGTCGTGCAGCTGCGCTTGTCGGTGGTAAGGATGCCAAATTAAATTACTGACTTCACAAAACACTGGTATCGATATTTATCAAGATTAATGTTCTCTTTGTCTTTGGATCCATAGAGTGCAAGAAGAAATTTCTCACCTGCATTAGCAACTTCGTCGGCGGTGGCATGTTTATTTTTAAATACCTGGGAAAGGAAACAGTCCAAAATATTTATTCATCGCAAAGTTTAAAAGGCGTCGAAGCGGTGAAGCATAAAATCTTGTTCCTCCACGCAATAAGTGGGTGTGATACGACGTCGGCCCCGTTTAATCAAGGAATGATGACATTTTTAAGAACTATAGAAAAACAGAGTTATAAGCTCGTATTCAAGTATTTAAAAATGAACATACCACCGCTGACGAAGTTGCTAATGCAGGTGAGAAATTTCTTCTTGCACTCTATGGATCCAAAGACAAAGAGAATATTGATCTTGATAAACATCGATACCAATGTTTTGTGAAGTCAGTAACAAAAAGTAAATTTAATTTGGCATCCTTACCACCGACAAGCTCAGCTGCACGACAGCATTCCTTACCAACCTACCATCAAGTACAACAATGGTATGGCTGTTCAAAAGAAGCTGAAGAATTGGGTTGAAAGAAAACCCAAACTGGTATCACCCCAGTAACCACTTTGAAGGATCCTGCTCCCAAAGCACTACTTGTATTTTTGTCATGTCAGTGAAAGACCAATTCTGGTAGAGCCTGCGGATGCAGAAAAGCAGTATTAAAATGCTCCATGATTTGCGGTGTCTGCAACGGAAAGACCTGCGAAAATGTCACTCAAGTGACGCCGGACGAATTTGATAAAGATTACTTGGACTTGCCGCTCGATATTTGTTTGTCGACAGAAGAATTCGACGAATTAAAAGAAACCGACGTTGATCCCGAAATAGAGACAAACATATTCACCGTTGAAAGCATTGAAATTAACGAACCAGGTACGTCGGGCCTTTGCAGATAAAAAACGTAATTTTACTTACTAAGTAGATTAGGCCTACAGGGGAAACCACGTTAAAAAAACAACGCGCCGTGTACTTTAACCCATGGGTGGTGTGGAAACAAGTACAGCATTTTCAATAATTAAAATTAATTGATCATAGATTAATAACATGAGTTAATTAATGAATTAATTAATTGGATAAAAGATACGCCACTGCTTCATGACAAAATTGTATAAAGCCTTGAAAAAGTAGTTTTGGGGAACCCTACTACACATCTGATTTCGGAAAATCGCCTCTATATAAAACTTACGCAAAATGTTAAATTTTACGACGACTTTTCTGCCTAAACGGTTAACTTTAGCGAAAAACGCATAGTTTTGGAGAGAATTGCGAAAAACCGTTTTTGGCGGCAATCTTGGCAAGATGGCGGCGCGGCAATCTTGGCAAGATGGCGGCAAGTCTCGAATTGTGCATTTTGTGAATTTTAGTTCTACATACCCAAACCTACAAAACTGCCAAATTCCAAAATTTCCCGAGTTATTTCCAGGTAAGCCCTTCTTATGATCCCCAATTGTGGCGTTAAATTCCGCTAACAGAAGACAAAAAAACAGTAACAAAAACGAGTATTATTCGTATGCGATAATATAATATTACGAACCTTTGGACTAACACTAGGCAGGTTACCCCCTAGCTTTTAGACAGTGGAGATGGGGTGGTTCGATTAATTAATTAAAAAGGGCGCCACATGGTTTAAACCAGCTAGTGTCCAAGAAATTCTGTGTTAGTTAATAGTTCTACAAACCATGAAAATCACTACCACTTCGGGAGATGTTTGGTTCGCAATATTACCTATACACTATAACTCGTATATGCTTGCATGGGCGGGTTAGTGAGGAATAAAACCAAAAATTTCTCGCTTTAATTTAATCACAATAAATACTGTTTACCTGAGTAGATAATTATTACCACTTTAACGTGACCTAACAAAATTTGTTTTATTTGTATTTAATATTTTTAATAAGGCAATGAAAATATTTAAAATCTATACCTGATGACCTGAAATTGTTACTAAGTATTCGCTCACACACCGCGATATAGCTATATTTCGGCTTACAGTTTACCGTGAGTTCGGGTATCTTAAAACTAATAATATTTAGGCTAAATAAATTCTAACTCACTTATATTACCTACCACACAGGTCTATTGAGGTTTTATAATCACCCACCGCTCTGAAACGTTATTCAACGTGAAATTTGGGGACGTGCGTAACACTAACTTCTACTAGTGAATAGTGGATATTACATCACCTCAACCAAACCAATGCCCAATATAGTCCGCTAATACTAATAAATTCAGATAAAAAAATAACAATGAATTATAGTGGCGATTCTTTTAAATCTACACCCACTACACGTTATAAAAACCAAAATTTAGAGGTTAAACCTCACCCTTAAACACTCGTATACACAAAAAAAATAGAGGAAATTACCAGCTTATTTTTAAATATTAAATAATCAATAGGTTCTTAACTACACTGGCTAACCTATATGCGTAATAATAAAAATGACAATTATAACAAAACAATTAATCACGGATTAATATTTATAGTTTAAAATATTAGTGTATAACCCCTATATAGGTACCGACGGGGTTCATAATTTTAATTGAGTCTTACGTAACAATCAACCCTAAAATTAGCACAACGAAAAGGAAAGATATTTGGTTAACTTGCGTGTTCCAAGTAGGGGTGAAACCGCGCCCTGCAGAATCCAATGACGAACGGCTTCCAATCCCGTCAAGATGGCAGCCCACAAGTGTCGTCGCGACGGCAGAATGGCGTCTCCACCTTATCTGATGTCCTAACACTCTACTAAACAGCCACCCTGAACTAAACTGCTACTTTAGGACTGCAACTGGGGTGTAAAAAGAACCCTGTGGAAAATATACCAAAATTTACGTTCGCTCACCATTTTTCAAATATAGGACAAAAACTACACAATAGAAAAAAACGTATACCTTCGCTCTGAAGGGTTCTTCAAATCCTCGACGAATTCTTAAGTGTCTCACAGCCCTGGGAGGACGTTGGAGGTTGGAAATGGCCACTGTGCAGAAGACAATCTGATTACACGAGGGCAAATCATAAGGACAAAAAAAATGCTACTTACAATGGTATGGTGATAATCCAAAATAATTGGATAGATTTTCTTGTGAATACTCTCTAATACAGCATACAACCAATATCACGAAAATCACTTTGTGGTACACACTGAAATATTCCCGCAAGCGGATGATACAAAATCATAAATTTATGAGTGAACCACGAACACACCTTACTACCAGAAGCACATACGAGGAAAAGGAATTAATTATTCTAGAACAAAGTTTTTTTTCATATTAATCAACCCGCCCTATAAGAAAAAACGGTTAAAGACGCGGCCGAATCAGGAATTTGAAAATACTCACCATTACTACGCTACCATCCGCTAGATGTCGTCTGGTTTATCATAATCAATCTCTTAAATATATTGACCTAAGGCAAGTATGTTTTTATATCATAGGTTTTATATTGCATAATAATCACCTTACGAGTATAATTATTATTATACAGCATTATTCGTTAATATTTGAACTTTCATGTCAGTAATAATTTTAGGCCTAACAGAGTCAGTTGGTAACCCTGACGATTGAACCAGGAACTGTCAACTGTTGTTTACGAGTTCTAATCTTTTCATCGATAAAATATTTATAATATAATACTTTTAGTTTATTAGTTGGATAAATAACACTACATAGAAGGTAAGTTGTGGAATTAATTATATGATGCTTATTTTACTATTTACAACTACAGTACAATTTCAATTCAGGTCATAAAATATGAATAAGAGGTGGTAAGGTTATATAACGTTCCTAATGTTTTCTTAATTTTAGGTCTTGAACAAATACCGTGGACAGAGGACATCTAGACGATGATATCTAGTGGTTTTTCCCCACACAGAAATCTACCAGATAGGGTTAATATTAATTTGGAAATATAACCTACCGATGTTCAAATACTCCACCCAAGCAAATAAGTACCCCTAGCTAGAGACAATTTTATTATCAAAACACCTCACCTTGCCATACCAGACCCTAGCAGAGATATCACCCCTTTGTACTGCACTTACAAGTAAGCCACGAGAAGTTCTATGTGCGATAGATGCGACTAGCTGTCGTCCATGGCCCAGAATTGTCCCGGAGGGTAATGAGACAATTTGTAGGTATTCTCCCCCTATTACTCACACCAACTAAAGAATGCACACTATGTTTTGTTATAGGTACTAGCTCCGGTCGACGGTTGCCTTCGGACATGTGGATATTCGACAAGTATTGGGGTTATATTTTACATTCGATTCGGTTCTATCTAATAAACTGACATGGAACTTACCGATATTAATAAAAATATTATAGCATATGGGATTCGTTTGATATTTTAGGAAAAAAACCCAAATATATACACGTACTCATAAAATTTAACGTAACACAATGACTAGCCTACTTGGTCCAAATTTATTTTAGTTTAATAAATTTGTTTTTTTTCCTGATTAATTTCATATCAAATGTTTAACTTGGTCAGAGCTTACTAAAATAAATTTGAACTGTGCTAAGGTCACAAAGTATCTTTTGTAAGTTATTTATGAATTAATGGCATTGAGTAAAAAATAATAAAGAGGCGCAACTGTCAAGGTTTCGAGATTTTAGTGTTGTATTTTTTCACCTATAGCTTCACGATTGTCTTCAATTTTAAGGGCTATAAAGCCACATTACAAATACCTTCCCACTAAAAATGGATGACAATCATGAAGTTATTGGCAAAGAAATACAATACTAAAATCTCGAAACCTTGACAGTTGCAACTCTTTATTATTTTTTACTCAATGCTAATGGTGAAGTGTTTGGTATCGAAATGTAGGTAAAGAAGATCTCTATTGAAATAGCATAATGAGGTATAATGGTGCCATTTAAAAAAAAAATACTTATATCGAAAAAACCATTTCCAAGATGTTTAAATGGCTATAAAAGCAAAATTAGCTCACTGAATATCCTGATTTTATTTTTCCAATACTCAATGGCCGCGTTCACCAGACCCAACAGTTGATGAACTGTTGCCAATTTTTAGATTGTTTTAAGGTTACAACCTTCAACGGGAATTAAATTCAGTCATCACAGTGGCAGCTGTAACCTAAGCTACCTCCAACTGTTGGGTCTGATGAACGCGGCCATTGACTCATGGCTCCCTAGATGCCAACTTAAATTATCCTAAAATAATGTTTGAGGTTATGTTTCTTCCTGGAAGTTAATACCATCGTATGCAGAATGAATCCCTGAATCCAAAAATGCAAAAATATACAGGGTGTTCCATTTAAAAAATAGATGTTACGGTCATTTCCGGTGAAAACGGAAGTGCTAAAATCATTTTATTAACATGCATTAATTCAAATTTACTTGTTATTGCAACTGCCAAAATTTCAAAATGATATCTGAAAAAAAAACAGAAAAGTTATAGGGGTGAGCCTAATTTCATTTAAACCCGGTATATCCTTCACATACCCGAATTACGCTGGCAGACAAAAACTTCCGGTAGGCGCATGGAAAATGGGGAAACTAAATTTTTCATTTTCAATCTCCGTTTTCCGCTAGATAAGTTTAGATATTGTTTAATTATCATCTACTTGGTGACCAGTGACCAGGTTCTAGAAATTCTCAAAATTATTTAGAATAAGTACACCCTCGTGGAATTAAAAATCCGATTCATTTCAAATTTAGGTGGGAAATATACAGTATATTCACTTTTGAACCAAAGCAGTTTGTGAGTGAATAGGAGATAGCAGTAAAGCGAGAGCACTACACATGCGTGACTGCATGTCGATCTCAGAATGTTAGCGCTCTCGCTTTATTCTCTCCTATTCACTCACAAAGTGCTTTGGTTGAAAAGTGAATTTACTGTATACCCAAAATGTGATTCTTTTAACACAATAAACTTTGATATTGCTTATTGGTGTGTGGCCCTGTGGGGGAAATCGGGGTCGATTTTTCAAAAAAAACTATTAGCAATTTTTTAAAGAATTTTTGATTTTAGATTCGTATTCATCAAAAACCCCCTTATACCAAGTTTGAACAAAATATTTCTTTGGCTTAGAGTAATAATTTTTCATGTTCTGCTGTTTTATTTTTTGAGTTTTTTAAATATTTTATTAAAAAAAAATGCGAGCTCATATCTCGGAAAGTTGTGAAATATTTTGGTCAAACTTTGTATAAGCGATTTTTGATGATGCTGAATACGAATCTAAAATCAAAATTTAGATTAAAAAATTGCTAATAGTTTTTTTTTTTTAAACTCGACCTCAATTTTCCTCACACGGTCGTACGCCAATGAGCAATATCAAAGTTGATCCCGTCAAAACAATCACACTGCTTGATGTGTAAAGTGATATTCAACCTGTAAATAAAAAAATGCTGAAGCAACTGAATAGCGGGTGCAAGAAACTTAGAACTTCTTTTATACAATATTCTGAACAAGAACGTGATAACAATGGTTTCTTTTTATTACCTTTAACTGCTGTTAGAGATTTCAGAGAAGTAAGTTGAATATTAATGCAAAAATTAGAAGCTTGATAAATTTTTTTTTGTCAATAAAAAAATGTTTCCTAAAACTTTCGAATTGTTTTCTTCCACACTCAGTAAACGGTAATTTCAGTATATATCTGCTTACACAATACACCTAAAGTGGTACTCAAGTGAGACACCCCAGCCCTGGGCTGCCTCATTATGCGCAATTTTCCTAAATTTATATTATTTTCAGTAAATGTTATGAGATTTCGGTGAATTACAATACGTTATATTTTAAATAACTTGGTTCATCCTAATTTTAAAAAGTCGAAAAGTCGACGATTATCGAGCGTACAATCGCAAACGGAGGCATAAACTAATCTTGCTAAATAAACAGAACCTACCTATCTTCACGGGAAATTAGCCACTATGCAACCCTTAGTCTCGGTTAGTAATCCAATGCCCGGCCACACATCTGGCACCAGTAGAACGACGTCCCAAGCTCTTGGAGTAGGAATGTAAAGCTAATCGTCTATTATGTAAACAAAACCTATCTCCACGGGAAACTAGCCACTATACAGCCGGAGACTCAGGTCATTATCTAATGCCGGGACCCATATACCTTTTTTGTTGGCTGCACGCGAAATGGGTAATACGTCACAGGGAAAAATCGTATAAATACTGAACCCAAAACCGCATTCGGGGAGACTTCTGAAGACTCCAAAGTGACTAGTTGAGTCGTGAATCGACACCTGTTACGCTTCTTCATAAAATTCCTATCGAGGGACGGACTTAAAACCCCGTTGTGACTAGCTGGTATCGTGAATCGACACCGCACCCACTTTTCCCTTGATACGACGCATCGTATTTAAGTCAAACCGAATTTACTGTACGCGACGAAGTTTCCATACACGTATAACCTGTTTGCATCTGAGAAGTGGTGTACGCGAGGCTTCACCAGACGTCGCGACGTCGTTATCAAATATGAGTTCCAGCGAAGAAGGGGTTGGGGAATCCGGGGGAGAGGTAATCTCTAACTTCACCGTAGTTCCGAGACTAGGTGAGACATACCATTTTACATATTCCATATTAACTTCACAAAGTAAAAATGACAAATTACGACTCTATGAAATCACCGTCGCTGTGGTACTATTTTACTATTTATGTCTGTTCATTTAAATCATATATAAGGGAATTTTATTACCTACTTAACCATCTGGTATCTGAGCCTTTATGCTAAATGTTGTATAGTTTTTAAACCCCAGTCATTTCTTGTAACTTCGTTGCATGTATGAGTGCCGATGGTCGATCTGTTGGGTTTTACAAGTCTCCAATACGCTTTTGAAATATGCCATCTGGATTATTGCTGACCGACCCTTTGGGGTTAACCACAAGCGTCCTTTAGCGGTAATCTCGGTGGTACTCCGTCTAATGTATTTATGGCCACAGTATCTGTACACTTTCACTATGTTCCTTCACGTCTACATACACTATATAAATCTACGATTGGCAATAAGTGTTTACCTTGGTTTCCTACTGATGGGGGCTACTCACAACGTCAATAAACGAGAGACAGTTGTCTTCCCCAATAAATACAGAGACAGTTGTCTCGTATTTACGACGAGTTATGCGACCTAAAGAATCATAGTGAGACTGTCAGCAACAAAGGCTCGGTAATTAAAAAGCAAGGCTTGTTTTATTTATCAGTCGATTGTGTCACTGGTCATCCAATGAAATCTTACGAGAGGGGTTCCTCTCCGCCTATGGCGAAGTTTTGTCATTGGCACATCTGCTCAGATCTTATATAAATCATTTGTGACAGTTGCAAATAAATTGGTTTAACTATTTCGAGAGTATTCATTCACTAATCGTTTTCTTTCAGAAGGTAAATTAAAGGGTACTTAAATATCAGATTTAAGTTTACCTGTGTTTTAACTCAAGTGAATTATATATATTATAGTAATTAAATAATATCAAACTTTATGAAAAGAATCTAAGTAAAAGCTACAAACACAACGTAGTTTGGGTCCTACCACATTAAAACTAGTCGATCACATTAAAAGGCCAAATTCTTATGTTCTCTTCCTACGGAAAGAGTTTAATAAACATACGAGGGGGTATGGGGTGTCACACAAGTTATAACCAAGTTCGACTGTACTTCTAGAAGTAGTCACAAAAATTTTCAAACTAAATAACCTCTATGTTTCAAAACAGATACAGGAAATTTGTTTCTTAAGTAACCAAAATATAATTACTTACATCTATTCCCCAATCACAAATACTCTTCCTAATTACTAAATCAGGAATTTTACCACCATTATCTTCAGCTTCATCCAGGAAGTCATCTGACACTACATGAATTTGATTTGATTCAGCCTCCCGCATTCTAGCACCTAATTTCTCCACCTCTTCCTCAGTTGATATAACTGACATTACTGTATTACTTAATTTCGTAACTACCTTACCACCCAAAGCAGTAATCTGTTTTTTAATTTCATTTTTTCCTTTTGGCGGATTGCCAATAATGACAAATTCCATATCATAAAGAGGTGGTAAAGCCCTTTTTACTTTCGGCCTAAAAAAAAAATGTATAGGATTAACTCTATGCTTAAACGTGAAGTCGTGTGTCAATTATACTCAGTAACTTTCATGTCTGCCCTCCGTGCCTTATATCGTATGTATGTACAGGGTGATTGGTTATAAATGCCACCCCTCCTTAACTCCCCTATTTTTGAATTTAGAAAAAAAGTCTCAAGTAAAAGTTGTACAGGGTTAGTTTTATAAATGTAAACCCTCCATTTTTATTTTTATTTTTGACCGATTCAAAAAATTTAAAAACTGGCCTCACACGGTTTTTTACGTAGATTCCACTTCTGCTAACAGATTGGCAATAGCGTTTTAAATATACAGGGTGCGCAAAAAAGTTAGGTTTTTTTAAATGGAACACCCTGTATATTTTGACAAATTTGAATTCCTCCAATCATTCTGATTACAAATATATACACATATTGTATAATCGCATTACTGGTTTTTGAGTTATTTTCACTTTATTATGGATACGTTGAAACAAAAGCGTTATTTTATAAACTCACACAATAAATCAATAAATGGAATAAATCAAAAACAAAACAAAATATATGAATTATTAAAACAAATTACGTAACATTTTCAACATTAACTTCGATACATTTCAAACGTTTAATAAAATTCAAACGTAGTCCAGACCTTAATCCATTAGATTATTTTCTTTGGGGAACGTTCATAGAAAAAATTTGCAGTGAACCAGTGGAAAATTTTAAACAAAAAAATCAAATTGTAAAAAGTATAACTTTGCTAAATTTGGATGCAGCACTTTTTCTTCGAAAAATTCGTTCGAATTTTATTAAACGTGGTTTGAAATGTATCGAAGTTAATAGTTGTTGGTTATATTGAAAATGTTATATAATTTGTATTAATAATTCATATATTTTGTTTTGTTTTTTAATTATTCCATTTATTAATATATTATATGAGTTTATAAAATAACGTTTTTGTTTCAACGTATCCATAATAAAGTTAAAATAACTCAAAAACCAGTAAAGCGATTATACAATATGTGTATATATTTGTAATCTGAATGATTGGAGGAATTCAAATTTGTCAAAATATACAGTGTTCCATTTAAAAAAACCTAACTTTTTTGCGCACCCTGTATATTTAAAACGCTATTGCCAATCCGTTAGCAGAAGTGGAATCTACGTAAAAAACCGTATAAGGCCAGTTTTTTAATTTTTCGAATTGGTCAAAAATTAAAATAAAAATGGGGGTTTATATTTATAAAACTAACCCTGTACAAGCTGAAGCTGATCTGAGGTTTGTAAGGGAGCTACACAAATTTATACAGAAGAAAACGTAGGTAACCGACCAACGTTCTGTTTTTTTATTCGAACACCCTGTATATTATTGGATTTTCGAAATCTATGACTTATTGCGCTTCCGGCGATATAAATATGTTGTATACTGAATCCAATCCTTTCCAAGATATATTGCTATAAATGAGTCATAAGTAGAATTAAGTTAGCCATGAAAAAATAACAACGATTGTGCATCATTTGTTGTCAGTGCAATGTGTGCCATATTAAGTTGAAAATGGGCTTGTCTGACGAAAAGGAACGAAAAATTTATGAAATTTATGTAAAGAGCAGATACAACATGCACGAAGCTCAGCGTGAGTATGCAAACTTATGGCTCATTTATAGCAATATATCTTGGAAAGATTTGGATTCAGTATACAACATATTTATATTGCTAGAAGCGCAATAAGTCGTAGATTTCGAAAATCCAATAATATACAGGGTGTTCCAATAAAAAAACATAACATTGGTCGGTCATGCTTTCTTCGAACACCCTGTATAAATTTGTGTAGCACCCTTACAAACCTCAGATCAGCTTGTACAACTTTTATTTGAGACTTTTTTTCTAAATTCATAAATAGAGGAGTTAAGGAGGGGTGGCATTTATAATAATAATAATAATAATAATAATAATAATAATAATAATATTTATTTACGGAAAATGTGAAATATACAATAGAAGACATATAAAATGTGGATGTAAAAGTGAAGTACATAATAAAAATATAAATATAAAGAACATGTAATATAATACAATACAGATTTACATGTAAATAAATAATGTAACCCACTAAAGGTAAAACCTTGAAATGTGGGATTTACAGGATTAATTTGAAACAGAAAATCATATTGAATATATACACACATATATACATACACATACACATAAGGGTACACAAATACTTTAGAACACATAATACATACAAATTTCTTAAATTTTAACAATAGGAAATTTAGAAATAAAAATAAAAAATAGGTATAATTTTACATATGAATTTTTGTAATATATTTATGAATTTGTTGTCTGGATATTGTTGCCATCCATCTCCTTATTTTTCTTTTAAATAGTTTAACTGAGTTTAAAATTTTATTCTCAGGTGGGACTAGGTTATACAATTTAGGACCTAAGTAAATGTAATTTCTTTGTAAAACATTTTTTTCAGCTTTTGGGACTTGATTGGAATTTAGTTTATATCGTGTATTATAGTGATGATCAATATCTAATAACTCGTATTTATTTTGATGTTGTCTAACAATGACTCTGAAGAAAAAAAGTTGTCGTGGATCTTGTATATTAGTTTCATGGTATAGTTGCTCGGTTGGGTATGTATATGGTTTCTTATATATTACCCATTTTTGTAATATTTCCAAGTTATGCATGAAGTTGTTTGTTGCTGCACCCCAAGCTATAATTCCGTAAGTAAGGTGACTCTCTATTAATGCGTGGTAAAGTAGGCGCATCTGTTCAATCTTAAAAATCTGTGTAAAGTATTTAAACTTGTGCAGAATGCAACGTATCTTTTTTATTACATAATTTATATGCGTTTCCCATTTCAAGTGGCAGTCAATGTATAGTCCTAGATATTTAATATTTTGAACAGAGGTAATTTTCATCACAGAAGAGATTATCAAATCATTGTAAGGTGGTAAGTATCTGGAATAGGAAGTGAAGGGAATATAATGAGTCTTTTTTATATTTATTGTAAGAAGTCGACTATTAAACCATTGCAATATCCGTTTAAAATCTTTTTCAGCTACATGTTTCAAGATGTCCCAGGTGGTTGCTTTATATATAATGGCTGTGTCGTCAGCAAAACTCACGACATCTCCCTCCACCTCCAGACTGAATAAATCATTTAGGTATATATTGAAAAGTACTGGTCCCAGAACAGTACCTTGAGGAACCCCATATTCAACAGTACTAATTTTGCTTAAGGTGTCATTGATTCTAACGCATTGTTGTCTATTTAATAGATAGCTCTTAATAAGTTCATATGGAGTTCCTCTGAAACCGATACTCTCCAATACACGTAGAAGCTGGGTGTGGCTAACAGTATCAAACGCCTTAGCAAGGTCGACGAAGATGCACAGGGTTGGTGTTTTTTCATCAACAGCTTTGGTAATCTTTGCTGTTAAATAAGCTATAGCATCTTCTGTCGATCTGCCATTTCTGAAACCAAACTGTTTGTTTGAGAGTAATTTATATTTATCAAGATATTTTATAAGGCGTATTTTTAGTAGCATTTCAAACAGTTTTGCTAGATTTGATACCAGGGAGATAGGTCTATAGTTAGCCACGTCCATCTCATCTCCGTTTTTAAATATTGGCTGAACAACAGCAAACTTAAATGCAGCTGGGCAAGTACCTGTTTCAAACGCTAGGTTTATTATGTACACAAGAGGTTTTACAATTACACTGGCTATAAATTTCAACGTTTCAGCTTTTATATTATCGATACCAGGAGCTTTTTTATTTTTTAATTTATTTATTGTGTCCATTATTTCATTCTCATCCGTTTGAGAAAGAAAAAATGAATTAGGAATGCAAGAGCAGTTGTTCACTGTTGCTGAAGTTTGCGCTGTGTTTTCTAACTTGTTGGCTAGCTTTGCTCCAATTTCAGTGAAATATTTTACAAAAGTATTTGCTATTTGTTTGTCATCTGTACATATATTGCCCTCTGTTGACCTTATTTCATAATTTACTTTATTTCTATTTTTTTGTGTAATTTCCTTTAGACAGTTCCACAGACCTGTAGCATTATTTTTATTTTGTTCAATTTTGTTTTGATAGTAATTTATTTTTGCATTTTTTATTAAATCATTAAGTTTGTTTCTGTACCGTTTGTAGTTTGTTATATTTTCTAAACTGGGATTTTTTTTCATTTCTTTATATAAATAATTTCTCTTGTTAATTGATTTTATCAAACCGCAGGTTATCCAATCTTTTCTTTTAATGTTATTTTGTTTTATTTTTAAAATTTTAGTGCATACTTTGATATAATTTTTTATTTTTTCAATGAACAAGTCTGTAGCTCTGTCTGCATCTTCACATGAGTATATGTTATACCAATTTTCTTTTTCTAAGAGAGAGAGTAGTTTATTTTTGTCTAGGTAATGTTTAGTGTTTATTTTATTAAGGACTTGTTTTCTTTCAGGTGAAATTATTTGAGTCAACAAGGAATAATGGTCAGTGATACAGGTTTCAATTATTATTGGTATATATTCATATCCTTCATTTTTATTTTTAATAAACATGTGGTCTATACAAGATTTAGAATTACCCTGTATTCTCGTGAAATTATTTATTGCAGATATAAAACCGTGTTCACCCATAATATTTAAATAGTTATGAGCATATTCTTCTTCTCCTAAAATGTTTATATTAATATCTCCCACTATTAAATGCATATCAGTATCTAATGATACACTCTGTAGGTAGTTGCTTAATTGAATGTTAAAGTTATTAACACAAGTAGATGGTGGTCGATATAGTGCAGAAATTATTAATTTTTTTCCATCAAATGTTGTAGATACTTGTATAATTTTAATATCACCTATTTTAAGAATTTTTTGCCTAAATGTATAATTAGTTTTTATGTAAATCACAAGTCCGTCATTTTGGTTTATTTCACCTTCATTATAAATAATATTATACCCATCAATGTTGTACAAAGAAACCTCATTTATTTTCCATGTTTCGGATAGTACAATAAAATCTAAATCATTTTTTATTTGACTAATTAGTATTTTTATTTCATCAAAGTTTTTATTTATACTTCGGACATTACTATGAAATATGAGTAAATTGTTCTTTAATTGATTATTATCTAAGAGATTATTTAATTGCATTGAATTTTCTACTATTTTTGTTTCAATTGTTTTTATTTCAAAGTCTCTAATGTATTTATCCATATTAATAATTAAAAAAGTATTTAAGATAGTAATTCAATAAAAAGTTTACAAAACAAAAATACATATGTATTCCCAGTAATCCTAATATAATTAACATAAAACACACCAGATAAATTAGAAATTAGGATATAAATAATAAGTTTTGTTTAAAATATAAATAAGTATATAAAATATAATGCTGAGTAGGTTTAACACGGAGTAAATGATTAATTACACTACCATCAGTTAGTTATTTTTTCATCATTCAGTTTCATCAATCTTGCAGATCTTTTTAACTGATTTTCAGCATTTGTTGACTGTTCATTTCTTTTGCTTAACCTCGACTCTAAATTAATAAAGTCCTTGAAATTTTTCTTTCCGTCTTCGCCTTTGACTTTATTTTTTGATAGTGGACAGTTTGCAGTAGGGACGTTTTTGGGTGTCAGTTGAGTTTGAATGTTCTGTATTTCAGATTCTATATTATTCGTGGTCTCCTGTTCTATGTTTCCATCAGATTCAGTCACTGGTTGATTCACAAGTTCCTCGTAAGTATAGGTGACTCCGTTCACAATTAGTACATTCTTTTTTATTTGTGCTGTAAAATTGTTTTCTCTGGCAATTTTAAGATTTTGACGCAGCACTTTTTGTTGTCCGTATTCTTCTGGAGTGTAGTCTTTAGAAATGAAGATCCTTGTACCTTTAAGATTTTTGGTATTTTTTAATATATCTACCTTTAACTGATAATTAATAAATTCTATGACTATGGGGCGATTTTTATCCTGCGTCTTTTGCCCTATTCGATGATAGTCTCTGATATCAGTAAAACGGCAAACTACTCCAATTTTCTCATTAATTAAATTTAGTATACTGTCTATTTCATCAATTCTGTTTTCCTCTTCGTTTATTCCATAAAATACCAAATTATATTTTTTTAATTGACTCTCAGCAATTTTTAAGCGACTTTTTAAGTGTTGGTTTTCTCTCTTAACTTCTTCGTTTTCACGCTTAAGTATATCCAATTCTTGTTTTATTTCTAAGTTTAAATTTCGAATTTCCTGTTTTAATTCTTCTGTGTTAGAGGTTGACTTTTGTTCAATATTGTCAGTTTTTTTTAGGACATTTTGAAGCAATTCGTAGATAGCTTTATTAGATACTTCTTTTTCATCCATCTCCTTATTCGACCACTACGTTTCTTGAAATAATTATATAATCCCTTTTGCAAAATTTAATTATTACTCGCTATTCATATATTTGCTTGATCACTGTGTATATATATCTGGGAAACGTTTATTTATGTCTATATTGTTTTATATCGCCCGTTAGTGATAAAAGTTTTTTTTTTTTTTTTTTTAAACGATAAGAAATATCTTTAACCTTTACAAATATTCGCCGACACAATTAAGAAAAATGTTTGTTTAAAGGATTTTGTCTATAATTTAGTTTTCAAATGTAACAATACCTTGATATTTATAGGATTGCACTATGATCAATATGCTGTAGAAATTTTACAATTTTCTAGTCACTTTTTGCCACTGTTTCTTTATCAAATATCACAGACTGCTTTATCCTCTCACTACACTACCAAAAATATTAACTGTTATAACCAATCACCCTGTACTTTATAACTACATTATACATTTTTTTCGTTACATATTAAATTAAGAAAGTAGGAGACAAATAAGGTCATTCATACTACGAAAGTATAGAATTCAATTTAGTGAACAATAGGTATTGCTTTAATTAAACTCTAAATCAACAGATCCCCACGTCACATTTATAAAACATAACAATTCGCGAAAATCACGGAGTGGGCGACATCTATATTTTTTGGCTTAATCTCAATATGATGAGTCATTCATAATGAACAACAAACCGCTGTCACTACTGTCACTGTCAGTTGGCGGGTTTCTTAAATTTATCTTGTGATTTTCTAAAGTAAAAGTGCGTTTAAAGTGTTGTTATTATATTTAACTAGTTTATAAATAATAGAAATGCAATAAATTAATAAAATAGTTGACACGTTAATAAAAAAGAAGTGTTACAAAAATTAACCTCTAAATTTATCGTAAATGTCAAAACACTGACAGACCCGTCAAAGGTTTGTTGTTCACTACTAGTTCTTATAAATACACTAAAATTTCAGCGCCATCTCGTGATACGTGATTTTCGCGAATAATACAATAATTGATACTATTAACATTTCTTCAAGCAAAACATTGAAACTTTTATATTTGATTATACACTTACTCAGCCGCCTCCTCCTCATTTTTCATACCATTAGTAGGGTGGACGTCTTTTACTACCCTTGTTTGGGGTTTATATTTGTATGATTTCAAGAATTGGTATTTTTTCGCAAATTCTCTCGGCACTTTAAAAGCTACTCGTTTTGGTTCCTTTACTACAGCTGCACATTTAGTCCATTCGGTTATATTTCCAGTACATACATAACCGGCTTTACTGAAGACCAACTGCCCTTTGTTACATTTTTCACATATTTTCAATGCACCAAATGTCATTATATCACTAAGTAAGTCCAGCCTCTAAAATAATTTGAGATGCACATTAAGAATCATTGTAACGGTTCTAAACAAGTTAACTTTTTAGTTCAGTATACAGGGTGAACCCCCATCTCACTTATTTAATTCCTTTTACGGGATGGTAGGTCCCTTAATGGTGAGTCCATATTATAGAAAATTAAAGAAATATACTGTGTGGTTTTTGTGGTGTGGTCAAATATTTCAAAAACTTTAGTAACTGACTTATACCTTTGTAATTTCAAAGAACTTAGACACACAAAACACGTTGTTCATATCATAAGTGACTCGCTAGATACGTACAGGGGTTCTCAAAAGTTCAATATCGACACTTTTATGTAAGGTAGGTTACTTTTTCAACTTTCATTTTCATATTTTTTTGTTCGTAATCCTTGTTACAAATGTCAACAGAACCCCCTCCCCCCTTAAAAGGAATTAAATAAGTTTAATCATAAATTTTTTATTCTTATTGCTTTTATATCAAACTGTGTAATATTTTAAAAAAACAGAACTGATTTAATAGCTTCATATTTAAGAAACCATACATATTGCCAATATTCTTAGACCTCTGTAAAAGTTTTAAAAGATAGATTTCAAAACTGCTTCGCTTGTTATAAACCTAAAGTAGCAATTTTTTTCATCCTATCTCTAAAGAAACTGTTTGCAAAAAAAAAAAAAAAACAAATATTCTGCCAAGGAATATTGTTAACTATTTTTAATGTTGAAATAATGTAGCAGGCTGTAGTTTCATAATTAATAATTTTAATTGTAATTGTCATAAAAATAAAACTACACATTAACAGAGTTAAACAAGAAATCAATAAAATAATACAGTCCACTAGCTAAATAAATATAAACATAAACTATTAAGAAAAATATCTAAACAAATATTATTTCTTTATATAACAGTGCGAATAATCGCTGGAAGTACTAATAAGCCTATTTTTATTTTTATGGATGCCATCGTTGAGTCTGCTACCCGGCACCACTTAGCAGTATCATTACAATGAGCACAGGAACATATAAACTCGCGTTTAACTCACTGGTATAAAGAATCTGTTTAATAAGTAATAATTGCCGTCAGAGGATCTGAAGAAATCTTGAAGAAGTTGTCTCATACAAAGCAGCAACCATCACATTTTTGAAGGATATAATGTTAAATCTACAATCATCGTGCAACACTCATGCCTACATCACAAATTATAAAAAATGATATGGATGTGGAAACCATCATCAGACAATATAAAATATAAAAGAGACGTAATATTTATAATTTTAACTTAAAAACTTACCGCATCTTTTCCAGTTAATTGCTCCTGCTTATTAAAATGTAACAAATCACACAACTCATTATTACTTAATGCTTCACTCAGCTGATCTCGGTACTCAAACATAATTTTATTCTGTTCACGATACTCCTTATCCTCTGGGCCATCTACAGAATCCTCGGTTTTCAATTTTTTAACGACAGGTACATCTTCTTGCTTAACAGCCCTATTAATGTTTCGATTTAGATACGTACAATATTTGTAAAATATAACTTACGGAACTTGCTTTACAACATCTTTTTGGTCATCTTTTTTCAAACTTTTGAAACCTGGTAATTTGTCGCCACATTCAAAATATCCCAACTCTGATCTTACCTGGGCAAAGCAGGTCAAATGATGCCACATGTCTTGCCCACCATATTTTTTGCCTACTTCGGTTTCGAAATCTTTTTTTGATATACGAATCTAAAATAAACGCTCATAAAACCATTTTCAATAGTGTTACCCATTTTTTTTTTTTTATAAACAGATCTAAACATGATATTTTTCAACCGTGTAAAAGTTTTCTTTGTTAAAAAATAATTTCTTAGTTAGTCTTCTTATGTTAAAAAATAATTTATATTCATCTAACTCAGTGATTCCCAAAGTGGGCGATAACGCCCTCTATTGGGTGCTAGAACGATGTATATAAAAATATAATTATGTATTTTCAATTTTATACTTTTGTATATTATACATTTGTTGATGTAAGAATTTATAGTCGATTCTTTAAAAATAATAAAAAATCAATCTGTGTTCAGTCCCCCTCTCCAGAACTGTAAAAATAAATAAATTAATTAAATTACGAAATTAACTAGTATTTGGGTGAATTCTTAAAAAAATTTGGGCAAGGTCTCAAAATTTTTCGATTGCGGCACTTTCTATCCTCCACCTTAAATTCCGAAGGTAGTTTTCAGGGGGGCTGACCATTTTACTTTTTGCAAAGGTGGGCGATAAGCCAATAAAGTTTGGGAATCACTGAATTTGACCAGTCTTTATTCTATTAACACTGTAAATGACTTTAATTTTTGCTTCTATCATTTTACTCTTAAATATTACTACTGCATCATCAACAACAGATATGATAGATGCATTTATGTCAAGTTCAATTAACCAAGTCATTTTCTTACCTCATCTTTTAAAATTTTCTGTTCACATCCCCTACATACAGCTCTGCCAGATTTGGCATATTCAATTTTGAAATCATTAAGTGCTGCATTTTTAAGTGCTTTATCAGAAGATTTAGCTCCCCGTTTCTTGCCTTTCTTATCCGGAACAACAATTGCTGTAGCAGCTCCAATATGATCCTTAATTTTGTCTTGATCCTCAACTCGAAGTGATTCAAAATGTCCAATGTCATCAGTTGTTTTTGGTCTTTGTTTCTTAAAAAAACATTCTAAATGGTACCACATCGGTGTTTTTCCGTCAAAGTGATGGGACTAGAACATTAAACAATATAAATTAGTTAAAAAAGTAAATTCTTAACACTTTCAGGATCGCATAGCATAGTTTGAAGGTATTATTTTAAATGTGATTAAGCTACATTTTTAGTTTAAATCCAGAACCTAGCTTTGGATAGTTAAACACTGTTTCTTTTATTCAAGATATTTTTAAACTTTCCCTGCAGAAAACACTCGTGTGCCCAGTTGTTACTTCACCCGGAGTGTTAGGTGCTCTTATGTGCTCTATATTAACAGGTAACATATAAAACATGAAATGAAAAGACGGAAGAAAAAAAACCCAACACTCCCGGTGAAGAAAAACTGAGCACACGAGTGTTTTCTGCAGTGTAAGTTTAAAAATATTTTGAATAAAAGAAACAGTGTTTCTAACACGTTAACTAACCAAAACTGCACATTTTCACGGAATATAGACCTTTATAAAAAATATAGTCGAGTATACTTTAAGTTGGCCAGTCCAAAGGTCGCTACGTCGTCTGAAGTAAGAATGTATTCGATGTGTGAGAAATGCCAGTGGTTCTCAAACAGTTTGACACTTGAAACTGTGATGTGATCTCTAAATAATAATTGTATAAAATTATTAAAGGGGTTTCACAAAAAATGTTAAGAAGTATTAATTTACTAAATTTGTCGTTTTAGTGGAATTCTACATTTATATATAGGCTCGGACACAAATGAAACTAATAATAAAAAATGAATTGCCCAATATTCGGTCAATAACAATATTAATCATGTGGGAAAAAAAGTAATCGAAAACTAATATTACATAGTTAGAATAGTTTTTTTAAATAGAATTATCGTCGCTAGGCTACACTTTGAATTCGCAAACTGTTGGTGGTGAAAACGTGTGTTATTTGTTAAATCACGCACATATCATCAGCTTATAGAAATGGAGCGTTCCTTAAAAAATACTCCATAAGTCCGGCTTTGTTTAACACAGCGCCAACATAAAATTTTGGGGCCCAACGACTGTTTATTTAGAAAGAAGTAAAATACGAAAAATCATTAGTCATTATGTAATGTATTATAATAAATAAAAAATAACGGCCCTGAATATTCGTAAATAAAGAAGCACGCCACTAAACATCCGAAACTCGATTTTGTTACAGATAAACTCGGGCGGAATAAAATTGTTTAGTGAAAAGACAGTTTTAACAAAACTCGCTGCGCGGATTAATAAAATAAATAAAATGAAATTTTTATAGGGAAAATTTGAACCTTTAATATTTACTAAAAAAATAAAAACGATATCAAAGTGAACAGGATTTGAACTCGGAAGTACCTATTCCACTATTTTGACAGTTGAGTATCTTACACACTGAGCCACGCAACTATATTACTTACGTTGTAAAACGTGCAATATGTAGGTAACGTAAAATTGTAAGACTTATAGTGGTTTGACAATGTCCGTTTGTTGGATAAATACTATTTACCACTAAAAAGAACCAATTCATATAAAGACGAATTTAATTTTAATTTGAGACGACTCAACCTCAAATAAATAATATTTCATTGTAACGATTGGCAAATCTTGAGTGTGACAGCCGTTGAACTTATTGAAAACTTAGATATGTTATCTCTCTCTTCAGTGTATATTTTATATTTCCGTCTCAAACGGAGGGACAAAGAAGCTTGGTCGACATACGGGAACAATGAGTGTTATGCTATTATTTTAACTTTGAGTGCGAGAGAAAATTAAATCGTACGCGCAATATCAACAGATGCCAAGTTAAAATATACTCGACTTTAACACTTTTTCATTGCAATATGAGAATAACAGGATTTTCTAGTTTTTATTTGGAATTTAAAACTTGAACAACTTTGTATTATCACTGTGATTTTCCAAATTTGATCATTGAAAGTATCAATGGAAGAACTTTACAGGGTTTCTACGTATAATTAGCCACCTCCCTACAAAGTTTATTTGACGAAATACAAATAAATTTTATATACTTATATTACAGGGAGTCCACATTACAACAGCAATAACAAAAAGTGGGAGGGAGGCAAGGGAGTCTTTTATTCTAACTACATGGTATATTTGTATACCTACCTCTTTCTTTCTTTCATATTATATTTCCTATTCACCGGCAATTTTATAGGCATACGCCATACGGTATAATTTTCTAACTTCCAACGTGCTTATATAAGAAGTACACAAAAATTATTTTGCGGGTGCATTAAATTTTAAATTCGTGCAGAGTATAATTAGCCCAGGGTCGATCCAGTCAAACCATGAACAAATTAGAGACAAGCTGAAATTTGGTATATAAGTTTGTGTTGGGGTCCTTAAAATACCACCAAACCCCACCGGTAATCCGCCGTGCCTGTCACCCCTAAACAACCCCCGAAAGGGGTGAAAATCGGACTTTTTCTAGTTATTTGGCAATATCTTAAAAACAAAGCTATATACGAAAAAATATGAAGATAGAAAAATTAAAGGGCATAAAATTTCCTATAAAATTGCGTTTAGCAGATATATTTTGCTTTACCAGTGGCGGAGTTATGATATTTTTAATAATTGGGTAATTTGTAAAAATATTCTCTAGCCTTTACTTATTGAATTTTGACATTAAATATACATAACAATGTATATGGATATTTTGGCAAATACATTTAATACATTCTTACATCAATAAATTAGAAATGAAAAACATACCAGTGAAGTACTATATTCTAATTTCATACATTATTTTGTATTAGCTAATAGAACTTTAACATTTTACGTGCCTACTAAATGTAACAAAATAATTATCTTAAATATCCGTGAATTTCTGTTACGAATTGAGAGGAATTATTTTTATATTAATAATATTAAGGACATAATATACCGCATGTCAAGGCAACTGAGTAGTTTTCCGCGTCGCCATTCGCCCCTGTATGTATGCTCTCTTCGAATATTCTCGATACGACTCCATTACGCTAAACAAAATTTGTATATGCTACGCCCAGGAAGAAGTTCGAAACCAAATAAAATTACTAATACTTCAAAGTTGCAGCATAAGTTGGGACATTTAATAAATGTTAAATAAATAAATAAATAAAGTGTAAGAATAGTATTTTGTACTAAACTTCGCCCCTCAATAAAGACGTTTATTATTATTATTATTATTGCCATGCATGCCATTTCCGGATGTGATACTACATCTGGCCTGTTTACCAGGGGAAAAATTAATTTGGTCAATACTGTGAAAAAGAAGAAGTTGGTTGACCTTCTTGAAGAATTTTACAATCCAAATATATCCAAAAACAGATTGAGGACCTTTATTTCGGCATTTTTTATTTCCGTATACGTCAAAAATATAACAAGTACCGATTTGAATAACGTCAGATACATTCTCTACCAGCAGTATGTAGCAAAGCAAAGTTTAAATAAAGATTTTAATCTGGCTTCACTTCCACCAATCATAAATGCAGCTCAGTACCATGCATATAGGACATTTCATCCGGCAACTCTACATACATATTTTATTTACATGTATGATTAACTTTTAGGTTCAAGCATGGTTGAATAATTTCTTACCACTCCAGGACTGGGGATGGATTTCTAGTGATTCCGGAATCTCTCCAGTCCAGATGGATCAAGATATAGACCCCAAAGGGCTCCTTAAACAAATTTTTTTCAACTGTTCATCAGGTGGTTGCAAAAGTGCATGCTTATGTCGTAACCTGTTTTAATAGGGCAGTTGAGGATTTACAGGCGGAAGACGACATCTCAACATGCAGATAAAATATATTGTATAATAAGTAATTAAAAACATACATTACATTCATTTACTTAAACATAACCTGTAGGTATTCTAGTTTATTTAAGAAAAAGCAACTGTGCTACTTACTACATAAAAAACTCATATTGTATGTATTATTATAGTTTTAATCTGTTTTGGTGTAAAAGACGTAAAATATATTAATGTAACGTAATTATTTTGTGGGAAATGTGTATTTTGTTAAAATATACTGGAATTTACAATACGATAACTCCACCACTGGTAAAGCAAAATATATCTGCTAAACGTAGCTTTATAGGAAATTGCATGCTCTTTAATTTTTCTTCATATTTTTTCGTATATAACTTTGTTTTTAAGATATTGCCAAA
The DNA here is from genome assembly GCA_963680705.1 of Rhagium mordax. Lineage (NCBI taxonomy): Eukaryota > Metazoa > Arthropoda > Insecta > Coleoptera > Cerambycidae > Rhagium > Rhagium mordax. The sequence goes on along the minus strand of OY796656.1, from coordinate 104,425,019 downwards.
AAACTAAAAAAAGTCCGATTTTCACCCCTTTCGGGGGTTGTTTAGGGGTGACAGGCACGGCAGATTACCGGTGGGGTTTGGTGGTATTTTAAGGACCCCAATACAAATTTATATAACCGAATTTCCGTCTCTAATTTGTTCATGGTTTCCTATATAAAGCTTCAGATCGACCCTGGGCTATGCGGTATTATGTCCTATATATTATTAATATAAAAATAATTCCTCTCAATTTCTAACAGAAATTCCACGGATATTTAAAATAATTATTTTATTACATTTAATAGGAACGTAAAATGTTAAAGTTCTATTAGCTAATACAAAATAATGTATAAAATTAGAAATATAGTACCTACTCCACTGGTATGCTTTTTATTTCTAATTTATTGTTGTAAGGATGTATTAAATGTACACATAGTGCCAAAAGTTTTGCATCACCTAGTATTAGTAACAAATATGATTCGAGGAAGATTTAAACTGTTGTAAGAGGGCTTAATAGCCTTTTTCACAATCTTTTTGGTAAAGAATTAATTTAGTGTCAATATACAGGGTGATTTAGTAGAGAAAATGCATTAGATATATTTTATTCAACATTTATTAGTTACAGTTATTACATAACTATAACAATTATTATTATTAATACGACGTATTGCCACCTCTCGCATTAATGCAAGCTTGAATTCGTCTCTCAATGCTCATAATTAAGTCATCGAAGGTCTGGAACGGTAAGTTTTGCCATTCTTCTATTGCAACTCTTATCAGCTCCTGCCTGGTCAGCGGAGGCTGTGGACGTCGAGCAATTGCCCTTTTAAGCACATCCCAGGCATGTTCGATGGGATTTAAGTCTGGCGACATAGGGGGCCATTCCATACGGGCGATTCCCTCCTCCTCTAGAAAATTACGGACGGCATTAGTTCTGTGGGGTGGGGCATTATCATCCATAAAAGCAAAATTATGTCCAACCGCTTCTCTCCATAGTCGAACATGCCTCCGGAGAATGTGTTTGATGTAATTTTGTCAATTTAACGTGCCTGCAATAGGAACCAATGGTGTTCGTTCACCAATCTTGATACCTGCCCAAAACATAACACTCCCTCCACGATATGGAACAGTTTCGACAGCATATCTGAGTCGATTTTGATCTCCAGGCTCTCTCCAAACACGGCTTCTGCGGTTGTCAGAAGTTAAACAAACACGGGTCTCATCTGAAAACATCACGTTTCGCCAAAAATTCATACCCCGCCCCTGGAATATTCGGCACCACTGTAATCGAGTCTGTCGATGACGTAATGTTAATTTTGGCACTCTTATAGGCCTCCTACGCCTTAATCCAAAATCAGCTAATCGCCGTCGTATTGTAGTAAGGGATAATGCAACACCGGTACCACGTCTGACTTCTCCCTGAATGTTACCAATGGATAAAAATCTGTTTCGACGGGCCACCAGTGACATGAATCTATCAGAATTGGCATTACCAACACAGGGCCTGCCACTTCTTGGACGATCCTTTGTTGAATCCGTTGCTATGAACCGATTCCAGGTTCGAGATACATCACTTTGGTTAATCCCCAAATGCGCAACAACTTCTCTTTGAGAATAACCCTCGTTCGATCAGGGTCACTATTCTGGATCTGTTCCATTGCGAAATTACATTTCGGACCATTTTTAGACACTTTTAATCGGTGTTGATAGCAACAAAGTAAACACCACTTGAACACTGTCAAACATGAAATTATTCAAATTTGTTTCCACGGCCAACTGTTGCGTTTATTTGACATTTATCTCTTGGAGAATCGTAAAGACTAAACAAAAAATCATGCCCTTCTTTACTATTTCTTTAAATATAATTCAAAGAGCTAAAACTGGGTGATGCAAAACTTTTGGCACTATGTGTATTTACCAAAATACCCATATACAGGGTGAATTTGAAATACACTGGATAATTTTAATCCGTTAAGCTCTATAGTCCGTAAAAATTCTTAAAAATAGTCATTTGTAAAATAAATGAAATACAGTCAAGAAAACAATTTTTGAATACTTATTAAATATTTACGACGCTCCTGAGCAGAACAGCTGATGTGTGTAGTGACATAAATGCCTGCACCCCCACTCTTCTTAGCTATCGTGTTGTTGTGTTGGCGTAGTTCAGCCTGTGCATCCATGATGTCGATTGTGAATTTTTCCTAGTGTTTTAGATTTCAGTTTTGTGTTCGTAGCTACCACGTTGCCCGCGTAGTTCAGCCTGTGCATCCATGATTTCAAGTGTGAATTTTTCCTAGTGTTTTAGATCTCAGTTTTGGATTTACTTGGTAAACACTGCGAATACTGCGTAGAGGTATTTGTTCGTAACCATGTCAATGTCAAGTTCACCGGTCAGTGTATCCCCAGCGGGACGAGTTTAAGGTTTGTTTGTTGAAACATTAACTATGGAATTTTGAAATTAAAACACTGGGATTTCATTAATTATGCTATAAGAAATTACAGATTAAAAATATTCAGTGTATTTTAAATTCACCCTGTATATTGTTATGTATATTTAATGTCAAAATCCAATAAGTAATGGCTAGGGAGTATTTTTACAAAATACCCAGTTATTAAAAATATCATAACTCCGCCACTGGTAAAATAAAATATATCTGCTAAACGTAATTTTATAGGAAATTTTATACTCTTTAATTTTTCTGTCTTCATATTTTTTCGCATATAGCTTTGTTTTTAAGATATTGCCAAAAAACTAGAAAAAGTTCGATTTTCACCCCTTTCGGGGGTTGTTTAGGGGTGACAGGCACGGCGGATTACCGGTGGGGTTTGGTGGTATTTTAAGGACCCCAATACAAACTTATATACCAAATTTCAGCTTGTCTCTAATTTGTTCAAGGTTTCCTATACTTATAAATCTTCAGATCGACACTGGGCTAAATGGCAATTCAGGTCACTATTTGCCGTACATCGATAATTCCGGATAATCGATAACCTCGTCGATAACGCCCAAGTAACCTTCTTTATTATTTTATATTGTTATTCCTTATGACCTGCTAATTTGTTCTTGATGCGGTTTTTGATGTTTTTTTTAAGAGTAAAAAAATTGTTCGTTTTCACATAAACACAAGTTAATATTTTAAGTGCAATACCCTGGCACTAATCATATCTTTCTGCTTATGTGCAATACATTCATAATTCCTGTTGATTGTACTTATCAAAACATTTTGCTGATATGCTAAGTTTTTATAAAAAAATAATTGGGTATGTAAGACAATGTATACACAAGACACATAGGTATGTCATAATATTGGCATTTAAAAGAAGTCACTAGCAGGACTTGTTTCATGCCGCAACTTCGACATTTTATTTTAAAAATTCTAGTGCCGCAGCCAACCTATTATTCGATATTTTTTCATTATACAGGGTGTCCAGAAACTTTCTTGACGAACGAAAACTGCAGATTCTAGACATGACTTTATGTCGGTTTTTAACGGAGTTACAGCCCTTTAAAAATAGAGTCTTGTCATCAAATTTTTAAATATCTTCAAAACGCTTTTATCTATAAAGATAAAACTTGGTATAGGTATTTATTAATTTAAAAATGACCAGTCATTTGCTGCAAACATGATTTTGCTATTGCGATCTAAGTATTTCAGTTGAGGGGAGGGGCCAACGGACATTTTTAATATTTTTTTTTGCATATTTGATGTAACGTAATTCTACCCATAATACAAATATAAATATTATGACAAGCCACCGATTAGTACCTATTTATTTATGGACAATATGGTCAATAATACAGACTAAAAACTATTTCACCATATGTGGAAACCTCGGTGGAAACAGTGGAAATATGAATATTTTATAGATAGGATGCATAGGTAAACAACAAAAAGATAAGTAATAAACTCAAAGTAACACTTTATGTTCAAATAGGTACTCAACTTATCTTAAACTCATAATAATTATTACATGGGTTACGTTTTCATCATTTATCATCAAGTGGCTTACCAAAGTACGACAGTTCTGTCAGAGTTTGAGTTTGAAACACATGATGTAGAAAATTGTATCATATCATAATCATCATCCTTGGATTGAAAATGAACGGACCCTAAATTATAATACTCGATATATTATGTACTTATACCATTGATTAAAAAATTTTTTACTCAATGCTTATACCTACATTTTTTGGAAAATCAGTAAAATATATTTCTGCAAATTATATAAAAAATATTTAGTGCGACATTATTCTTAAGCTACATTTTTCCTAAGCTTCCATAATATAGGTAATTTACGTTTCATTTTATACCTGCACCATAACTGCCAAACGAAGTGCAGCTTGCTGTATAGCTGCTTTGCATCCTTTGCATTTTGAACGGCCGGATTTTGCATATTCACTTTGATAAGGTAAATCCATTTTGTTTATATACTTCTTACCACAACTCCAAATACATTAATATTAATATTACATAAAAATTAATACAAACAACCGGCACGCACATAAAACGTGTCTTATTAAATCACAGAACATAAACAGCAAAACAGAACAGAGACAGAGATGGGTATATAAATCCGGATTTTGGATGGGTGTGTTCATTTGTAATTCCAGCAATTTAGAACAACGTTATCTCTCTCTCACACTTATTTCATTTGTATTAGTTACATCTCTTTTTATCTGCTCTAAGTTGCTAGAAGCAACGGAAATGAACAGACCAGATGTGTCATTATGTAAAATGGGGAGTAGGGAGTGAAAATTCGAAGGAAAATTCAGATATTTGAGCGGGAACCTCGAACTTCATAAATAAAAATGGACGTCATAACGCATGCTCACCCCTACCGTTCTTGTGCTCACCCCGTGTGTGCCATACAGTGTTATTCTGTAATAGTGCATTCTGTGAGTCGGAAAAAAACTCGAAAAATACAAATATTTGGGGAGTCAACCAAACTACTTCCCCCCTCCGTTTTCGAGGATGCTGAACACGATGGTGATGTTGGTTCTGCTCCCCGACTTGACCCTACCCCCCAAACGGACAAAAAACCACCCCCAAAGGGGGAGAATCGCTTATTCGACGTCTTCCAACGGCAAAACTTATGTCACTCCCCCGTTTTCGAGGATGTTGAACACGATGGTGATGTTGGTTCTGCTCCGCGAGTTGACCCTACCCCCCAAATGGCCAAAAACCACCCCCAAAGAGGAATCGCGTATTCGACACCTTCCACCGGCAAAATTTATGTCACCCCCCGTTTTCGAGGATGCTGAACACGATGGTGATGTTGGTTCTACTCCCTGAGACGAACCAACCCCCCGAACGGCTAAAAACTACCCTCCACGGGGGTGAAAAATGTATTTCGTGCTACAAACGACAAAACCGGCGTTATCTCTCGTTTTTGAGTAAGCTGGACAAGAGGAAAACATTACCAAATCACCTCGACAAATAAATGTTAGAAATGATTTATATTTACATATAGTAAATAAGTAATTTTATGCGTCAATAAAAATGTTTATGATTTAACTTACTTCGTAATATATTTCTCGTAATATATTTCTCTTGCCCATCATACTCAAAAATAAGAGATAACGCGGGTTTTCTCGTTTGTAACACGAGACACATTTTTCACCCCCTTGTAGAGTGGTTCTTGGCCGTTTGGGGGGTTGGCTCGCCTCGGGGAGCAGAACCAACATCACCATCATGTTCAGCATCCTCGAAAATGGGGGTGACATAAGTTTTGCCTTCACTTCAAATACGCAATTCTCCCCCTTTGGGGGCGGTTCTTTGGCCGTTTAGGGGGTGTGGTCAACTCAGGAAGCAGAAAAAACATCACCATCGTGTTCAGCATCCTCGAAAACGGGGGGGAGCGGTAGTTTGGTTGACTCCCCAAATATTTGTATGTTCGTCCGACTCACAGAATGCACTATAAGCCATTGAAAAGTATTCAATATTGGATATTTCCCAATAATTGGAAAGATTCCAATATAATCGCCATGATAGGTTTCAAACTTATTTAATGTTGGTATTTTAAGGCATATTAATCTTTATAAGGAGTCATGGTAGAGAATGGTAGAGATATAAGATGGTATGTCACGGCGCACATTTTGACTACCGCTAGGACTACGCCATCAAGTAGAAATCTTGGCGCGAATTTTAAATATAAAGTAGAATAATTTGACAGATTTTGCCGTTTCTTCTAATCTTGAAATCAAGTACCACAAATTGAAAATCTACCTATTTATATATGGCCCGTGCTTATTATCGTGGTGTTTACCTGCATTTTTAATTAGAACGTGTTTGACATAATATAAAATTAGCTTTGAAATTAATCATGATTTTTAATAAATAAAAGTTGTAACTTCACAGTTGTGGACTTTAGTAATTGAAAATAATTTAATATAATTATATAATTAATAATAATAAATAGTTTCATTGAATATTATGAATGTTAGATAATGTTATTTACATAATTGTTCATAATATTCACTAAAAGAATATATAATTTAAAGTAATGAAGGGATATTCAACAAAGTTGAAATCTACTTACTATTAAAAAGGACATGGGACAACATAATAATAACTACATAATATAAAGCATAATAGGTATAACTATTTTTTGAATCCTATAAATTTTGTGATCTTGTTTGTTTTTCTAGAGTTATCTTGTATTTTTCTGTTGATTTCTCGTAGACAAAGATAAATGTAAGTAAGTTCTTGCCCAAATGAGAGAATGAATAGCATAGCTGGCAAGAGTGGCAAGCATCTTTTGCTACATTGTCAAAGATTTGATCCTCTTCAATTTCTCGCCGTGGTTAAAGGAGGCCTCCATGACCTTTGTGCATTTTTCAATTAAAACTGATACCACCAGACTAAATTAATAAATTCAAATAACCAAAACTTAACATTCTTGCAGATTTGACAATTTGTTATTTGACAGTTGACAGTTCCAACTTTGCAGAAAACATATACCTATTTAGTGGCACTCAACAAGTTTTTCTACTTGCGCAGTACAGTACGAAAATCGAGCCGAGATAAAACTAACCATGTTTTATCTCAACCATGATAAGGAGTTATCGTAGAGAGAATTCACTGATATAGACACTTTAAGTTGTGTCAAAGACGTAGACGTAAACGTACGTTTTGGTAGTCGCGCTTGCGCAGTTCATAAATTTTCACGTTATCGTCTTACGTATCTACGTTATCTTACGGATCCTCACGTGTACCTAAAACGGTAACGTACGCTAACCGAAGTGTACCGATGCGGCGGCGATAATTCGCGAAGTTTATTTTGATGCATTTTTAAATAACTTACGGCCATTCTCACCGATTACTGTTTAAGCAACCCTTAGTTAAGGTTGCTTAAATATTTAAATATGGTTTAACTTTGTTTGCATTGCACCGCAAAATATTTAAGTCCACTTTAATAAGTATAGATTTTATTGTAATACACCTACTTTTAGGTCATTTGTAATTTGTTGGCAACTTCGTTACGTTCTTTGTTATGTCATATGTCATCCATTATTTTATTCTGTCTGTACCTACATCACGTTTTGTATTTAGAAAATAAGAATAAAGTGGAAAACCCGAGGAAGAGAGTGAGGTCCGCAAATTTTACAAACGATGAAAAGATCCTCCTCTTGAATATTATTAGTAACTATAAAGGTATAATTGAAAACAAAAAAACTAACTCTGTATCCTGCGAACAAAAATCTTACTTACGTACTGTACACTTAAATTATGGAAGGGAATATATTTTAACACATACATATCACTGGGGAACTCCAAATTGGCTTCAATTAAAGTCAAAATATATAAAACAGTATCTTTACGCAATCTAAACCGCCTAAAGAAAGTTAACTCATCTAATTCAGCAAAATAATTTCATAAATTCTTCTGGGAAACTCGAAATCGATAATTTCCAATATATCAATATCGTCCTCAAAGATATCTTCATCATCAGATTCCATTTTCTAATAAAACAGGTAATTTAAAGATTGAAAATTGAAATCAAAATCAAATAAATGTCAGTAATGACACGTAATTTGTAAAAATGCGCATGCTCAGAACTATTCTTAAATTTAAACCAACTTTAAGCCACCATTTTTCAGGGCTTAAATTTAAGGAACCTTTAAGGCGATTTAAGAACGCTTAAGCAACGGTGCAACGAAAAATTCAGATTTAAGCACGCCTTATTGCTAAACCTTCCTTTAAAACTACTGTGAGAATGGCCGTTAATAACTTACGTAGTTGCTTTATAGGGTTTACTTAAATAAATAAAAAATCCAAAATTTCAACTCGACAAACACAAATGTACGTCGGATTTTTAAGGTATATTTTGTGAACATTGTTGACAACCAAAATTTTAAGGTGACCTACAAACTACTTAAACTGAATTGTGAAACAGGACGTAAACGTGAAAGTTGTACGTTAACGTGCACATCTGCATCTACGTATCACGAACAACTTAAAGTGTCTATTCAAGTTGTTTCCAAAATTATATACTCTGTCTGTCCAAAAGATAGAATTACACTCCGCCCCAAAAATGTCCGCTAAATTAGAATGGAATTTCTCTATTGGTCGTATTTATAGAACCCAAATTACAATGCAACTTCTAGCGTAGCCATCGTGAATACTATAGCTTCTAGATTTGACTGAAAGGCCGCCTCTACAAGAACTTGCGTCACACATTAAACTTTTACGTATTTTGCAACAGACCAATCAGCAGTCAGTTTATGTTATGGATTGTCGCAAAACGCATAAACGCTAAACTTACGAAAAACGCGAATAAATGCGGATCCGGCCTGCGTCAACTGTCATGTTCATATTTACACAGGTTATGAAATGATGAATAAAGCATATATTATATTATATTGAAATCTCTCATAACTTTCTTATACGATTAATTAAAATAAAGGATAATATCTTCATCACTTGAAGCACTACTATCACTAGACATTTTTTAACACGATAATAACAATAGCTTTAATCACAGTAATAGAATAATTATTTAAAGACAATGTAACAAAGCCGCAACAATCGAGAAGTGACTTGATTTTATAAAGTAGTGTCGTGTGCGATTCATACTTTGTAACTAGTTTGTAGTAGCTTAATGTGCGGAGGCCTTACAGTAAATCACAAACTAAACTTTTTTGCCTGAAATAACCACATACGTTCTTTTAAAGTATGTGGAAATTACTCGCAAAAGCACCTAACCTAAAAACGAATACAAACGTAAACAAACCAGCCAGCAATCGGCGACTGGTCGTTTCGTTACGTCTAGACGGCGAAATAAACAAAGTATCGTGAGTTTGCGCAGTGCGGACTTAATAAAAAAACGTCGTTTAAATTTTCGCGGGAATAAGAATTATTTTTAAAAGTCCAAAATTGCAAATGTATAATAGAAACTTTAATGGGAATAAACATTATAAAAATATAGCATCGCTGCAGTATACAATGTAACACGTATAATAAACAAATTTTGTTGAAGCTATCACAGGTTTCATTAATTCCATCGTGTAAAACTGACTATTGCGTACACCGTTCTGCGCTGCCATAAAATTAATGGGGCGGAGTCGAGCTCTATGTTTCGAACAGATCGAGTATAGTTGAAATCACTTATGTTGCCGCTCACCAAGGCTTGCCGCTCACGTCATCAATGTATGTACTTATCAAAGACATGCGATTATTCTATCAGCTTAAGTTATGTACCTCTTTTCCAACCTCTTTGGTTGTAAAGGGCGTTGTCAACGACTGTGCTAGCTTTGGCGACACCGACCATGCTTCTACAAAGTAAGCAGTGGCGTGTACATTTATCAATTTAACTACATTGTGTATAATTTCGCGCCCTTGGCTTCGAATCGGTGTCCCTCCTAACACCAATCTTTTTTTAAGAATCATTTTAACTATTCACTATTAACACAAACACTATAAGCAACTATGTAAAGAATAATCTACGCGCTGCTAATAACAGATTTAAAAAAAAAAAAAGAAATTGCCGTGGTTGCTAGTAGGCGGGGCTTCGACGGATGCAAACAACATGCAGAAATTCTTTGATGACGTCTGTGGTTTTGTTCTCCATTGACAGTAACCATTGACAGTAACCATTATCGGCCGAATTGTTTTTTCTTTTTATGTCCTTCTATGTCAGTCAGTGGCGGCTCGTGCAAAAGAGCATATAGTATAACATGGGAGCATAGGAGCACGCACGTACTTATGTGCACCCCTACACAGCGGCCTCAAGCCCACCTAAAGAGATTTTTTAATTTTTAATTTGAACTTCTGAATATTTATTATAATGGCTAGTGCTAGTGCTAATACAAACAGTGCATGTGTTTCAAATAACATTAAAATGGTGGTACGGAAAAAAATTAAAAATATGCGAAAATCGCTGGAAATTTGCGAATTTCGCGACCATGAAATTAAAGTTTAATTGGAGAGAAACTCTCTCTCGCGAGTTCCTCTCAAATGGACACACCACCTTCTGTATGTTGTATCGTACCGAAAGCAAAGTAGAGATAAATTAAAGCGGGCATTTGCGATCTGCGGCCACATCACCGCAGTCTAAAGGTAAGTTCATGCACTCGCGATTTGCGATTTTCAGGATTTAATTTGATTGGCTAGTTTCAAAAATGTTAGAGACAACTATTTGTAATTCAATTTATTGCGAGAATCGCAAAATTTAAATTTGGGGGGCGGGAAAATTTAAATTGTTTCTATTTTTCGCGATTATCGAGAAATTTTTTTACACTGCGCATGGGCTTTTTTTCATAGAGATACCGATGAACTATATTTTTTTGCACTTAAGCCCCGATCTTTTCTTTTCATAAAAATTTCTCTCACTGCACAATATCTCTGTCTTTTTTTCTTTTTCTGATTAAATACTAAGTTATAATTATTCTTCTACGTTGTAAAAGTCTCAACACATAAGCACTATTCATGGTATTTACTTGTTATCAAGTAGTTTTTTCGTTTTTTGTTGTATGTATAATTTTTTGGTTAACAGCAACAACAGCAAGTCTGACAAGACAAGTATGTTTGAAATTCAAAAGTAACTAGTTTTCGCGTTTGTGCATGAACGAACATTATTTTTCGTTATAAAATCGCATATCGCAAATCGCAAATTGCGAGTGCATGAACTTACCTTTAGGTGTTATTTACTTTGCCGTTTTATTACGGACTGTTTGGTTGCGCAGAACTGCAACTTTTGTGTATTAGTTTTATAGTTTTATATAATATTTAGTTAAGTGTGTTTATATAGCGGATTTTTGTTAATTTTGAAATAATAATAAACTTTTAGAACATATAAAGAATACCTACAAGTAAGTATAAATACAATAAATAAATTATTTATGTATAATATTCTACAATTTATGACCTATTATCGATGATGGTACAAATTCGCCTAATTTTTTAAATTATGTTCATTGTTTGTACCACTCTGTTCATTTTTCTCTCCAAATTTTTGTATGTATTGTAATAATTTCTTAATAAATACCGACTAGGTAATTATATTTTAGTCTATTTTATTCTTTACAGAACTACACAATGCCTGATGGAATGCGATGTACTATAGCAATCTGCAACAACAGCAGAGAAAATGTACACAAATCAGAGGAAACAAATTTATTTTTTTATCGCTTTCCAAAAAATAAACAACTCAACTACGACAAATTTGGGTTGAAAGATGTCGAAGACACGGAACATGGAATCCCGATAATTGCCGCGTTTGTTCTGACCAATTTTGCTTAAAAAAATCAAGTGGCCTTAGAACCCAATCAAAATTGGTCTTCTGACAAAAATATAATAATTTTAATACCTATACAGAATATTTCGTTAAAATTAAAAAACTAACTGTTATATCTAGAGAAACCAGAACTGTACGAAAATAAACAGGTAGACATCTCAAAAGGATATTGAAAAATCGTAAGAATTAAATATATTAATGAAAAAACAAAAGAAAATAAGGACAGTAAGAAACGCCGTGGCTTTGAGACACATGACAAGACAAAGCACATAAAAAAATGAGAAAAACAGTTAATTAAGAATATATTTTTGTTTTGTCCCAAATAAAGTATTTGAACTTTTGTAATAGTTTTTTTTTATTTTAAATAGTTATATGGAGAAAATTTTTTGCATTATTGATAACTTAATGCCCCTTTTTCATCATAATAGGAATTCTAGGTAAAAACCTTTCTTATTTTTACGTTACATTAAATAGGTCTAGGTATAGCTATTTGTTTTAAAACAAATTCAGTCATTCAATAAGTTACCAACTTATTTTGGCCAAATTGTTTTTATTTTCCTTCTACATATTGTGTTTGTTGCCAAATTTTATTAAGAAATTATTAATTAAATAAAATAGGTACATTTAATGGTCAATACACATATATAATTATCATAATTAAATAAATGGATGGTCTATTCATTATAATAGTTATTTTTATTTTACGTGCTTTAAAAAGAGACACTACACTGACCGACTGATCGGCTGTTGTAGAACAGAGGACGACGATACAGAATTAATAACAATCAGAACCCAAACTCAAAGTCGGCACCTTTTATCATTTGTAGCCAGATATTCGGTGACCTCCAATATGCAGCGGCCATATTCTTAGTCAAAACGTTCAGGGCCTTACTTGAATAATTTGTAGCTCTTTCATAAACTTATATGGTTGTATTATTTCCTCCATTAAGCATTATTTTTTTTCATAGGCACTTCAATTCAACTCATATACAATAGATATCAGGGTTTTGCTATTTAGGAAACACTATATTACCGATGAAAAATATTTTCCTAAAATTAATTCACAGTCGAATTGGTTCATTCTACCGCCACTTTTATTACACTGAACACTTAAATAACTGATTATAGATTGACGAAATTGTCTAGAGGTTTGCGAACACTAGTTGTATAAAAATTATACTAGCGACGTACTGTCGCTAATACTGGCCTGGCACATTCTCTTCTTAAGAACATGGCGGACTAACGTGCGCGAAGACGGTGCGCGAACTTTTCCCGCCAATAGGAGATGGTATTCTGATTGTTATTAATTCTGTGACGACGATCCCGGCCAGGGTGCTTATTCTCATCGAGGAGACGAAATCGAGAGAAGTGAACTTTCTCTCACACGAATGGGAACGCTCCTCGTTAACCTACAACTTTTTCTTAATCTGTGCCTACAATGCAAAGTAAATTACACTATGCGCACACTATGCGCATGCGATTCTCTTGAAATTACAAAATTCGCTTGGTGGAAAGCAGGAGAACAAAATTGCTCGTATTCTACTGAAATTTCGTAGGAAGGGAATGGTCGAGAATACGGCTTATTAGATTTCAGTAGGAACATGGCGGATTTTCTCATAGGAACGCTGAAATCCACTGGCTGAGAATAAGGCCCCTGAGCGCGCCGGGCTCCTTGTGACGTACGATGTGTTGAGATAGGTCAGGTTCGAATGGGGTAACGAGCCTTCTTGCCTTCGTCGACTGAGACCCCCATCCGCATCCGCATAGGCCACAGCACCGGCCATGATCTGAAATCTCCAAAAGAATAGTTTCCAACAGTGTATACATGTTATTTGCAGTAGCCGAAATCGGCCACTGCGGTTAATGGTATACACTATTGGTAAGGTTTAATGTTGGTAGCCGATATAAATGCATCAGACGGAGATAACTTAAAGCATTTACAAGTTAAACAGACAACACGCTATCCCCTACCTCCCACCTTCCATTCTCTTCAACACGCGGTCGAAGGGGACGACGGAATCGGGCCGTTGTGTCGAACGGCCGCGGTGTCGCGGCACAGGTAACCTGTGGCGCGGCTTAGGTCGGCTGAATCGCTGTCGTCGAGTGCGCCACACGCACATCCCCTCTTTAGTAGGAGTGTAGGAATGGTTAGGCATCTCTTGTTAACTGAAGGCTTTGCTCCTATGTACCTTCTCTCTTAGTTGCATTACAGATTTCGCACTCCAAAGTTAAAGCTTGCCAACATGTATACGCATAATTTACCCAGAACACCTGGTTAATTTGTTGTTTACTCACTATGCGTCTCACTGGAAAAGATCCCTAAACGCATATTGTGGGTAAATTACCACACCCACAACCCACAACGCGTTATGATCAGAAAATTCGTACAGTGGCTGATTTCGGCTATTGTGTATGTATATAGCAATTATATTAAAAGTCGGTAATAAACATTGTAACTATTTAATTTGTACATGTATCAACTAAACAACGATTTTTGACAATATTCGTAAAGAATTCAGCAGATTTTCTTGGAGTTCTAGTTCTCTCAGGATCAGAGAAGTTTACACGGTACATGCCCAACATTGAACTGAAAAGGAAAGAAACAGTATGAAATAGGTATATGTTGCCTTAATATTTAAATAAGTTTATTTTATGGAAAAATCATAAATATTATAATATATTTCACATTTACGTCCACAACCATTGGAATATGTGTATTGGGATTACTACTGAACAAAGACAAGTGATCCTCGGTTTGAGTTATGAGTATTTTACACAAATTAACAAGATTAATTTATTAGGAATGAAGTAACAATAAAACAATACCACTTCTTAAATAAAAATTACCTCCATATGAGTTTGAAAGACAGCCACCCCTGTGCTCGCCGCCATGATAAACTGCCAGAGCCGTCTTTCAGAATTATTTGCCCAAACCCAGAGCCGGATTGGGAACATTTAATTATTTACCAACGACAAGTCTGAATACTGAAGAAATATATGTAGTTTTTAACTCTTTATAAAGTGACCTATTTTCAAATTTTTGATAGTTTAAAAATAATAATGAAACAGCTTAATATATTTGAATCATAATATAATTAAATGTTGTTTATGTTAATGTTAATATGACTGATGGTCGAGATGGTAGCGTACCTGCCTCTCACCCAAAAGTCCTGGGTTCGATTCCCGGTCGTGGCAATGGAAAATACTGTGAGAGGGATTTTTCCATTATACACGGATATTGGATGTGTGTCCCTTGTCTTTAAATGTGTAGCCCCCTCCCGCACAAGGCTCTTCTAGAGCCTTCTGGGATAAAAGGGGTCGTCATTACATGTGGTGTATTTATTATTTTCATAAAATTATTTACTGTCATTAATTTACAAATATCTGCATGTAGCAAAGTGTGTAGCATTTAAGGGGCGATTCCCGAAAATATACACTTGCTTTGGGTTTTACATTTTTTATTTTCTACAATGGTTCTCACAGGTAGTAATTCAAATTTAGGTTAATAATTATTTTAACATAATACTTATTTAACATTCCTTCATTTATTCTGTTAAAAGCTGCTATCAAACAAACAACACAATGCAAGCAAATTAATGAATGTATAATAAATCTGGAGACAAAGGCGCATGACGTACTCTCGGAATTAACTAATTAATAGGTCACTCAGTTTTCAGATTTCATTTAGAATTATACTGTTGGTTGTTGGTAAGGGAATAATTGCTTAATTTAGGAAACAATTGTGCGTCTCACCACATAGTCTTTAAGGAATTTTAACTCACATGAAGATTTGAATAAAATCACAATGTGGAATGCGTGGTATGACAAGATATTGTGTGGCTACGTTTGTAATATATACCTAATAACAAAAGTAAAAATAATTAATGTTTTTAAGCGGGAAAAAATTTTGAATGAGTATAAAAATTTGTTAAATGCGTCAAATTGTCACCCGATGACGTCATGCAGTGATGGACGAAAATGGAATAACAAGCGTACCACACCATATTCTTTTCACACCACCATTTTATGTATTAGTGTGCAAGAACTGTTACGAGTGTTACTATAAGTATACTCGTGTATACATAGGGTCCTGCAACAGTGCGTCGGAACACAAACAATTCTAAATACGACCTTTATCAAAAAGTTTTGAACCTTGTTTTGTTTTCAAATCTCCGTTCGGAAAAATGAAGAGCGTTTTTCTTTAGCGATGTAAATTGCTTTATATTTCATTTTTAATTTTTTACTTCCAAGTGAAGCATTAGAATGTTCTCATATTTTAGATGTGAATGAGGAACATTAAGGCCGTCTGAAATATGGTAAAATTATATAGGGTGTTTCATTTAAAAAAACTTGCCTGACAGGCGTCACAATTTTTTGTGATACCCTGGACGTTCGAAAATAGTTTCCTGCGGTGCTCCTCCACATTTAGTTAAGAACTGTACTCGAGTAAATTTCCTTACTTGTATGGTATAGGAGCTATGGAAGCCCGACGCACTGTTGCAGTACCCTGTCTAGATAGAAGACATGTCGGAAAGTATTTATTCAATATTTTTACGTACCCGTATCCTCCTGTCCATTCCCAATCATCTATAATACTCCAAGCTACATAAGTTGACAAATTTACTCCATCTTCATATATTGCATCCAAGCAAGCACTTAAATAAGTCTGAAAGTGAAAAATAGGTTTGATTTAATTTTATTAAAAAACGACGCAGTAAAGCAGAAGATTTTGTTATTGTTAATATAATAAATTTTATTACCTGGAAATATGTCACCCGGTCGTAATCATCCAATACTCCAGTTGTGTCAGATAATCCATTTTCGGTTATAACTATTTCTACTTCACCATACGTCTTTTTCAACCATACTAGCAGATGCCTAAGACCCCAAGGAACAACCTAAATGGACACAATTATTATAAGCATTATATATACCATTAGAGAGAACTACCGGCCTCTCTTTGGTGATTTTTCATCATAATCTAGATTTTAAGAAATCAACAAAAGACACGATCAAGGACACTCATGAATTTTTGAATTCATTTGCAACTTGTTGATTTCTCCGTAGTAATTAAAAAAAATTTATATAAACTATATTATCACTGTCATACTACAAAGTTCAAAGTTATTTCGAAATCTCTTACCGAAAACCAATCACCAGCACCAGTAGGCCATTCGGGCCTTTGCCATTCCAAAACACTTAGATCAGCTTCAAAACTGGGATTTCCATAGGGTGCTTCAGTGGTTGCGTTAATCATGTGGGTAGCGTAATGGTTTAATGCAAGGTAATCATAGGTTCCTTTAATGTACTCAATTTCTTCTGCGGAAAATTCTGGAAGACGAGATTTTGGAAATCCTTCCAGAATACTGCGTCTGGCAACTCGATCTATTACAACTTGTGGCCAGTTGCCTATGAAAATGGGGTTTCCATAAAGGCCGAACTAAAAAATATTTGCACATAGGTACATGTCACAAGTTAAGTTGAACTAGTCAAATCTAAAATACGTTACGTGATGTTAATGAGATTATTAAGTGATTTCCAATTTTACAATTAAATAACAGAAACATTTTCAATGTTCCTTATTCACTTTAACTTAATGTCTTTACATGGTCGAGATTCAGATCCTTATTATTTACTAGGGATTTCTATCAAATTCAAAGTATATTTAACCATTGCGTTTATATCATATAAATTGATTGTCTACTTTTATTGCCAAGCTATAAGTAAACAATATATGGGATACCTATATTGTTACGTATTTGAAAGTAACAACGGACTATTATGAATAATATAAAACGTTCCATTATAGGACTAAATATTACTTTTGTGACTAATGTTCAGGGATCATGTAAATTTTAGCCTATTTTTCATACATTATTATTGTCAAATGCTGAGTATTTGTAAATTGTTACAAAGTTTTTTTATTGGAGTAGTCGGGATGGATGTAGATATAACCAATAAGTAGGTATACTATACTTCAATTCAAAATTTCAAAGGAACAAAATTCATGTACATGTTTAAATTAAAATATTTCGCGAACTTATTCATCCATAATTTGCGTTTTTTGACTGACCTATGCAGTACAAATATTATGTAAAACACGCCAAATCTGCTTCATTTCTCGTGATGTACCTACCTACATGAATTCCACATCTTTGATAACTAAACTACAATTTTGATGACTTCACATTTTAACTTACATTAAATTGTAGTGTTCTTTCCGCTGCTTCAATATCTGCTTCACTGTCACTACCAGGTTCAAACCACGTAGTGTCGATTACCATTGTAACTCTTCCTGTAAAATTTAATCTTAACAAACTTATTTAAACATATACTTAATAAAAATACCTCCTTGTGTCGCTCTAAATTCATCATCATAAATATGGTACGCCTTAGCATGGGCCAAAAGAACATTATAGGCACACGTGTAGTCACCGACTCCAGGTGAAACTACTCCTGGTGCAAATATTCCATTGCCATATCCTGCCAAGCATACTTGCTTAGGTTCATTAATGGTTATCCACGTCTTGACAACATCCCCAAAAAGTTCAAAGCACAGTCTTGCGTAATCCGCAAATAGGTCTGCTGTTCTTGAATTTAACCAACCGCCAAGTTCATCTTCTAGAGGTTGAGGAAGATCCCAATGGTACATAGTTACCATGGGCTCGATACCATTTGCAATAAGTTCTGCGAATAAATTGTTGTAATAATCCACTCCTGGTTGATTTATTTGATCGGTATAGCCGGTTGGTAAAATTCTCGACCAGGCAATAGAGAGACGGTAAAAGTCCAACCCCATTGCCTTTACCAAAGCTACATCTTCCTTATATTTATGATATGAGTCAGCGGCAATATCTGGGGTAGAATGGTCAGCAATTTTTTCCGGGGAGAAATGTGCAAAATGGTCCCAAATGGTTTCACCCTTTCCATCCTCATTCCAACCTCCTTCTATTTGAGGAGCCGCATTGGCAACTCCAAATTTAAAATTTTCAGGAAAATATCTCGAGTTTATTCCTTGTGCCAAACTTTAAAAAATTACCAATTAAGCGAATAAATAATAACTAAATAAAATATTTCGAACTTACCTCAGTGAAAAGAGGCAGGAGATTAATATAAGGAACCTCATCGGATAGTGTGGTTAATTTTAGCTAAATAATAATAAGTTTTATTCCTAGTATTTTGCTTTTATACCTGTAATCTTTAAATTATCTTTTTATTTAAATCAATCTTGTTCTTTTATAGAAGTTTCAAGTAATTTGTTTACTAAATAAGAAATATATGTGATATGTGGAATTATTTAAGTTAAATATAGGTACTCGTATTTCAGATTAGATATCTTTGTGATTGATTTTTTATTATTTACTTTAGTGTACCCAAGTCCAAGTGTACCTATAGTATTATTTAGTATAATCTTGCATACATTAATATTTCATTTGTTTAAGTACCTACTATAAGCGATACATTTTGAAGTGATATAGTATACTCCACTCATTATTACAATGGAAGTGCGTAAAATAATAAATAAGAATGAAAAACAATACTTTTGAAGCATATACGTGTCTCTAACTTTTTAGAGGTTTAAATTGCATCGGTAAAAATCACGTTTTGACTTGTAGGGAATTTCTAGAAATAAATATTGACAATTAATTCATAAGAAAGTTTCTACTATCTATAGGTAGGTACTTGTTGGAGTCATGAGTAAAATCTGATTTACATTTGATATTTTCAAAAATTGTTAGGCTGCGTCACGTATTGACCAATTGACCATAGTTTATAGTTTATACACAACATATTGAACATATTTACTTATTCACTATCGAAAGCTATCATATTTATGCAGATACATTCAGACAAATAATATTTTCATTCCAAACATTATGGTAAAACTATTTTTTCCTCTTTCCTCGTCAGTAAAATTCTTTGTTTGGTTGTGTAAACTTATATGACTTCGTCAAATAAATATATTAATAATAAACGCTATGACAGTTACAAGATATTTTGTGCATGGGCGGAATATTTATTCGTATATCGGAATAATATATAAAATAGGTGGCAATGGTGGCATATATGAAATGGCTATTTTAAAGAGGGCAAATCCAACTCGTTAACCTAATAATTAAACTAAAATATCTTTACCAGGGGGAAAGTATCCAGCGACTTCAAGAACTGCATGTACCCTAATGTACAGGGGGATATCAGAAAAACAATTGAGTAACGCTATAGACACTTACACTGAGAAAAGCCCCAGCAATAAATTTTTTTCTAAGATTTTCTTAACTAGAGTAGCAATAATTTTATTTAGGTTCAATATATCTGTTCACTACATCAGAAAAAATCTCTTTACTTCGTCTTTGTATCTGCCCTTAAAAAGTACTTTACTAGAGCACTAGAGCATTTAGCTTATACCATTAAAAATAAATGTTTTACTAAAATATGCTGCAATAAAAAAGAAATTAAGTAGGGTAGTAGAAAAACCTTGCAATGGTAGTGAAACTTTTTGCTGTAACTATAACTAATACTATACTGCATGTTGTGACGTCATCAGACGCAGTCGCAGACGAGCCATATCTTCAGATTCGATGATCTTATTAGCGGCCATATTTTAATTTTGTGCATTTATTCATACTGATCCAGAGGACGAAAAATGTATTATAATAGTAATATCCTGTGATAATACGTGATTTAAAACTATTTTTTAGGAAAACCAGATTATCTTAATTAAGGAGCTAATTAAATACCTCATCGATTAATTTCTAAATATAAGGAATATTTGAGGCGCGCGGACTCTAAAGAGGTATCTCATCCACATTTAACGAAAAAGTGACAGCGGCACATAATTTTAGCACCCAGCAGTGTTTTTTTTTTTAATCACTTATTTAACGTTGGTCTATTTCCGCTACCGAGGCCAATCACCGACGCCAGGAGACGAGCAACCCCCAACCTGGAAATTTTGCCGAACCTCTTATCTTACTAAGAGTAGGGATTTTTTACTTGCCTAACATTTAATAGACAATTAAGGGACCGACTGCTTTACATCCTCTCCGAAGGATGGTATATTCTCAATACACCTCTCGCCTACAGTTGTATTGCTTCTGCGACATAGCTGATGTACAAGCCGCTAGAAGTAGGGAAGCGAGACCACGTAATGTTGCTTTACTTTCATATCGCTATGAAGTGAGTGAAGTCAGTCCTCGCTCGCTGCCCTCCAGCAGCGGTTCTATGATGCAAATTAAAGAAGTACAGATAAAATTCACGTAGACATATTATGTATTTCTAATATATAGACCATCCTACAGTTAGTAACATAATTTGTTCTTATATGTAAGGTGGTAGTAATAAAGCTATTAAATGGTAATAAAAAACTTTTATTATTACAAAGGATCTCGTTAAGAAATGATTATTGGCGAAAAAATTAAAGCTTATGAATCATTATGTCCGAATAATAAAAAAAAATAGTACGGTCCCATTTAAAAATTTTCCATAGGACCCCTAAGGAAATGAAAATGAAAATGAAAATGAAATTCCGTTTTTTGAGAAATACCTAAAAATAGTCGTATCTATCAGTAATTTAAATAACTATTTTATTCTTTACAGACAAGCTTACTACCTTGCTAATAATTTCCATAGCCTACTTAGTAATTTTCTTACATCGCATTCATCTGACGCGGCCATTTTGCACAAAATAAAAAATCGTTCGTATCTCACTTATTTTTTGTAATTTTTGAAATTGGAAAAAACTGCTGCAGTTAGAATATCATGTTTTACAAAACACCACAAAAAAAAACACGGTCATTCCATTTAAGAATAAAAAGTATATGTCACTTCCTTTTCAACCGGAAGTGATATTTTTGTTCCTGTTAGTCTAAAAATAACCCACTTTTGTCTTATTCACCTATACCAAAAACGAAACTTTTAAATTCAAAAACAACCAAAAATTGGGGGCGTGGCCACCCGGTATAGTCTAAAATACTCTAAAACGCATATAGACGTAATGCGCGAAAACGCTATCCGCCATGATTTGTTTGGGCGTGACGTCACTATGATAGTCAACACACGCATACAGATACGCTTTATGGTAAAGTTTTCTGTTTTAATTTTCTAAAAATGAGTTATAATCTCTATCACTGGTGTGTACTGTGTGTAGTGCCGAATTGCAAAAGTAGGTACAAGTATACAATGAGTGAGCCTGCGCGCGGGCATACCATTTCTCCTTATACCATGTGTATAGATTAAAAATATCACTTTTTAAAACTTGAATATTAAATTAATCTTGTATTTTTATCAATAAAAACCAATACATTTAAGTTTCTCTATGTACAGACCATCGTATTTTCATTATTGCACAATTAATTTTTTATAGTGTAAAAGGTACCCTATTACTTAACTTTGCCTTAAAGTGCCATTAAAGATCCATATGTTTATAAAAACTTTTGTTATTATTTAGCTTCAGAATTATGGCCACGGTTTTTGGAAATGATTAGATAAATATAGAAATATGTGAAATATGTTTATAACTGACACTTGTGTGCTTGAGTACACTCTCAACAGTTTCAAGTGTCAATTATTTTTCCGTAGACGTATAAAATGTATATTAAAATTTTCAAATTATACTTCTCATTAAAGTGTTTTTTTATTATCTTCTATATTTTCGTATTGTTTCGACCGGACATGTGTCATGCAACATAAGCTAGACCAACGACAGCCACCCGTCCCGATTTGGTCGGGACAGTTCCGTTTAAACCACCCAAGTCCCGCGTCCCCATCATAAAGCCGTTATGTCCCGATTTTAGAAATTTTTCAACCGATTTTTTTTTGTACCAGTTAATCGAACAATATAGATTAAAAAAACATTCTCTTGTTGAAGTTAATTTTAATTGAGGTTAAATTGCAATCTGTCTCGCTTCGTCGCTTTCTTCTCTGTTTTCTTCAAATTTGAATTTGCAGGTATAATTCATGCAACTCGGGGCCTTTGCTGGTTGAGTAGTTGTTTCCTGCAATCCTATTTACTATTGTAATGGCGTCTACTTACGTAACCTGTACTGTTTGTAACTGGCTACCTACAAACAGAACTCTCTGGCTTTGTAACATTTTTTAGACGGAAACTCGGGCGCCAGTTCCTTATTTTTAAGTGCATGGAACAGCACTTGTTTGGCTCTCCGGGGTGAGAACGTTTACGGGGTAGGATACGGTTGTCTGTCCAGAGGGTCGAAAGGTGATTGATTGTCTTATCAACTCGACTGGACAATTTCTCAAACGGGTTAATTAGTTTATATTAGACGAATAGTAGCGGACCTCGCTGTATTCTTATCACGCCAAGATTATTTTCAAGAAAATTATAATTCGTAGCGGCGCTTACGGTCGAGATTATGGTGGGTTGTAGGTTTACGGACGGAAGCGAAAACGTTGACGAGGTGTCAGGTGTGACTAAGGTTCAGCCTCTCTGAACTGTCAGGAACTGTTTCTTTCTGGACGCTCCTCCGGCGTTTTATTACTTACTTTAATGACGTATTCAGGATGCGCGTTAAAGTTGCGGATTGAATTGAAACGAATTACTCGTACTCCAAACGTTATACTACGAAGGTCGAGCGTATTATGTAATTTGCAGCGCGTATTTGAAGCGGCAGTAAATGAAAACAGACAGCTTACGATTTTTAAACTATGTTTCAAAAAGAGCCGAATTAAAACGAACACGGATTAATATTTAATTAATTAATATTTTTACAAGTCTTAGTAACTAATGATTTTTCTTTTCGACTCTAGCACTATTATTGTTAACAATTCACGGATTTCAGTTATGCCGGGGTTATCGAAAATTAATCAATTAATTATATAACTGCTTGTTTACCAGCCAATTTTTTACAACTCAATACTAACTTAACTAAGCAGGACTTAAATACTAACAGAGGCTACAGGGTGTACCCAAGTGACGGAAATATTACAAAAAAAAACAGGCAATCCATGACGGAAAAAATCACTTCGTTACACTATGTAAAATTACGAAGATGAACGAAATATTCATAATATTTTTGATCGATTTATAACTTTCTGGTAGTAAGGAGTTGATTGAGTTGAACTTTAAGCGGGCGTCAGACTACCAAATATTTGGTCTCAAACGTGAATATGACGTCACAGTCACAGTTTGATTAGTCTGTTGAACCGAAATAGGCCATGCTCTATTTTCATCAGTTTCTATCATACATTCATTGGTCAATTTAAATTATACTTTTGGATTTTGACAACTTGTGTGACCATCTATTCTAGAAACTAATTTGATGGTGACGTCATATTCACAGTTTGATGAGTCTAATTTTATCAAATATTTGATCAAATCAAGACTCATTAAACTGTGAATATGATGTCACAGTCACACTTTGATAAGTCTGTTTGATAGAAATAGGTCATGCTTTTTGTTCAATTTTCATCAGTTTCTATCATGCGCAACTCATGCGTTAACTGCAGGTCAATTTAAATTATACTTTTGGATTTTGTCTGCTAATGTCACCATCTATTGGCATCTATTTTAGAAAATAATTTGATGGTGACGTCATATTCACAGTTTGTTGCAAAGCGTAAATATCTAAAAAAAGGAGGTAAACTATTGGTGGTGGGGGTAATAATTCGAACGACGGAAGTTCGCATCGGCCATATTTGATAAACCACATTTTGCACGTCAGTTCTATGTTTTGAAGTGTCAGAAACCTAACCTGTTCTGCATGTAATGCCAGCATCTTATGCAAAACTTTTTGTTGGGTTTGGCTTTTGTGTTGTAACGAAGTGATTTTTCCAATCAAGGAATGTCCGTTTTTGCTTTAAATATTACCGTCACTTGGGTACACCCTGCCGCCGTTTTTAATAAGTAAGTCCTGTTTTAGTTAAGTTAGTATTGAGTTGTAAAAAAAGCCCGCTGGTAAACAAGCAGTCAAGTAATTAATTGATTAATTTTCGACAATCCCACGTATAAGTAAAATCCGAGAATTATTTATAAATAATGAACAAGTCGGAAACAAAAATCATTAGTTACTAAAACCCGTTAAAATATTAATCCGTGTCCGTTTTAATCCGTTTCTTTTTGCAACATAGTCTAGAAATTGCAAGTAACGCATTTCCGGTTATTGATGGTCCGAATTAATGCTTTTAATTGCATAATGCGCTCGACCTCAGGAAGTAACGTTGTAAGTTCTTAATTTCAAGTCGGCGACCGCCCCTTTAACACGCCATCTAGATACCTCATAAAAGTGATAAAAGGCCAGCGGAGCATTCACTCCGGGGTCAGTCATCCGAGAAAGTCGCATCAGATCCGATCTACAGTCACCTGTCCCAGATCAATCCGAAGCCTTTACCGTTTTCCGTCCGTAACCGCCGCCGCTCCGAGTTAAATTAATACACTTATACTTCAAATCACGAGAGATGACCGTTACGTCACAAATTAATTTCTAATCTTCAACGTACGCTTCAAGCGTTCTTTGTTTACAAAATAGTAAAACGAGAGAGACAGGGAAAGGGAGTCCATTATATGTGACTGTTAATATCTCCGACTGACGTTGTTGATAACTAACGCAGTACTGATTTGATTCTTACGAATTATAATGATGACGTAACGGTGTTCTTTCGTGATTTGAACTATAGAGTTGAATATTATATTGGTAAGAATACACCGTGTTCCGCTACAGTCCGTAGGTACTGCCTTCAGTTAAGTATAGATATTCAGAGGTCTTATTGTTCGTGAGTATCGCTGTATTATGTTACTAAATCAAACTAGAGCTAATTAATAATACCTCCGTTGGTTTTCTTTTATTTGTTGTTTCATACATTGTGCATCAACTGGCTAGATTTGCTCGATCGGGTAATCTACAAAGTTTCAATGCATATAAAGATTACCGGAAAACCTACTTTAATCAAAATAATTATTGATAAATAGCTCTACGTTTGTGGCAGTAGTTCGCCGTATTTTAAAACATCCAGTATAGACTAAAACATCTATAGCTAACCGATTGCCCGCCGTTCATAATACATCCTGTTGGAAATTTCCGTTTGCTTGCCGTACGAAATAATTTCAAGCCGCGAAGACAAATCTCTCTGTTATTCAAAATTCCGAAATAAAATCGTATCCACGCGTAAAGATTCTTGATTGCCAGCTTGCTTGTTTATTATCGTTTTAAAATTTGTACATACTCGACTATACAGTCGAGATAATAAAGAGGTAAAATTCACGAGTTAATATTTCCGTCATTTATTTCTGATTAAACCCGTTTGAGCAATGGTTGAAGTCCATTAGACAGATCTTCAGCTTACGACCCCCGGACATTCCGTATCTTCAACTGTTTCGCTACACCGGATTTTTTTCCCAATAGGAGAGCCAAAAAAGTGCTGTTCCTTGCACTAAAAAGTTTACGTAAGTATATAGAAAGAGAGCACCATTACAAGAGGCACCATTACAGTGTTAAATGATTTACAAGGTTTGCATTTATTCGAGTGTGCATGTTTTGTGCGGTATTAGAGAATTTAGACATATAAAACGGCTTTATATGGTTAGTTGCATATGATGTGGTTTATCACACATTGCAAGAAAATAAATATTATTATAATTAATTAAAATAACTGTTAATAATATTTTCATTGTGTTGGAGTGTTTAAAAACATTAAACGATAATTAAATTGCAAATTATATATCCGCCATGATTGTTTACAATTTTTTGTTCTGGAATCCAGTGGCAGTTCATCCTAAATTTGTCGTCTTGCTTGCCGAAAATAAAATAAAATTAAAAAATCATAAATTAACTACTTATATCTTATATACCGGGTGCCACAGGATACTGGCTCACCCCTATATTTCCTTTATTTTTTAACTTATCCATTTGAAATTTTGGGGGCATAAACTACCGTTTAAAATGTATTTCTGCACATTATACAAACACTATGGTACCACTTCCGGTTTATCCGGAAATTACCTCAACTTTCGATTTTCAAATGGAACACCCTGTATATTATTACATATTTGGATGCAGGGCAACATTCTGCATACACCATGTAAGTTTCGCGAATTTTTGAGCCGATCTTCAATTTTTTCAAGCATTTTAAGAAATCCGTGAAAGTGGACTTTATACTTTTAAACGAATGAAATAAAATTGAAAATAAATAGCACAGATATGAAATAGATATCAATGAAATCAGAAAGAAAATTATAATTTTTCAAACACTATGAGCCACCACCTTCCCATTTGAAAAAAAAAAGTTTTTGATAAAAAAGTGATATGTTCAACTTTGGAGGCTTCGCAAACAGTTGTTAGTGAAACGAAAAGAAAAATTATATTTTTCCTTTGAAGTTTACCTACCGTATAACGAATTTTGGAATTCCAAAGCACTCTAGACGGATTTTTTAAGATGCTTGAAAAAATTGAACATCGGCTCAAAAATTCGCGAAACTTACATGCTGTATGCAGAATGTTGCCCTGCATCCAAATATGCAAAAATATACAGGGCGTTCCATTTGAAAATCGAAAGTTGAGGTAATTTCCGGATAAACCGGAAGTGGTACCATAGTGTTTGTAATGTGCAGAAATACATTTTAAACGGTAGTTTATGCCCTCCAAATTTCAAATGGATAAGTTAAAAAATAAAGGAAATATAGGAGTGAGCCAGTATCCTGTGGCACCCGGTATGTTAAATTATAATTGTGTGAAAATAAAACAATGTAAGTTCGCCGTTGTATAAACTGTGATAACTACTAATTAAAAATTTTTCCAAAGGTTCCCGAAGACGCCTCGTCAGCAAAGGGAATCATGGATTAAATTCAATGGTAAAAAAAGTGAAGAAATACCTGCATTTGCAGTGCTGTGTTCACAACATTTTGAAGAGACAGACTTCGAGAGAACTGCGTTCAAAGTACTTCTAAAGGAAATAAGTACTTTTGTCATTTATAAATTTTAGTTTATTATTTCATTTACATGTTTTGTACCATACTTTTTAAAATGCATTAGTTTTTCATTTTATATGTATTATAAAGATAAATAATAATATTAATTAATTCATTATTAATTAATTTAATATTAATATCACAACTGTGATAATAAAATGATTCAAGCTTAAACCACATTCATTTTGTTAATTACCTAATTTTTCATAATGTACAATTTACTTACGAGTTTGAAAAAATATGATTTTTTTTTAAAATTAACTACTAATTTTTTATAAAAAAATCTAGAAAACTGCAGTACATATCCATAGTATTTTAATCATTTTGACTCATTTGATAAATTGCCTGTTCAATTATCTCGTAAAATTTAAATTTCGTTCCGAGAACGTCACACTTCCGATCTCATCCCGAAGCACGGACCCCACGCATAAGCTGTGTTATCCGTGGGAAACGCCACTGACTATCTTCCCCCACCTAGATAAACCACTTTCGTACCCAAGGCTGGTAAACTCTAAAGGTTACCCAATCTGAACCTGACCTATCTCAATATATCATACGTCACTAGGCGACCGTTGGTATATCCATCTCTGTTCTACAACAGCAGAGCAGTGTTTAGTGTCTCTTTTTAGTATGTAAAATAAATGACAGACCGCGGTCGCCAGCCCTGCCGCAACCCGCATTTTCCTCGCCCTAATGCTGCTCATTGAGGCAACCTGTACAAAGTCTATAAGCCTTGTTTCGTACCAACTTAAGTACAAAGTACAACTCGATGCAGCTTCTCTCCTTTAAATATTTACTCTTTGGTTTGTCTAAATTTGATCAAATATTTGATAGTCTGACGCCCGTTTTAGGATTACCCAGAGACAATTATTCTCTCTGGGATTACCCAATACCCAAGAATTGTAAACTGGAGACAATCCTTGCCCAATACCAAGCATTAACCAACATTATAACAGGGTAAAATGATTAAAAATGCCTAATCGTCAAACAGAACACTTCCGTGTTCACCACACTGTTCGTTCACAGTTCACGGTCATTCCGCATTCGTCATTTCCGTATTTGGTGTAAGGTTATAATTGTCAAAAATATTTGAAATTATTTCTTGGTTAGATGTTCTATATTTTATGAAGTTAACTGTGGATGTTAACTTGCTGGGGCATTGGCAAAAATAAAGTATATTTACATCTGCATATTCTGCATTAATTGAATTCTCCTTTGGCACAGAACGTATAAAAGAATCTCCTAACAAACTACACAAACTACAAGATGAGCCTTTGTGAAGCAGAGAAAACCTTTGTATTACATGGTGTAGAGGTATAAACAATTTCACAACTAAGTATATTAAAAAAATTTAAAATTAAAGTGTGTCCTTTATTGGTTTAGGAAAATTTTCGAGTAGATGGAAGGGAAAGAGAAGATTATAGGCCAATGGAACTGGAGACCGATATTGTATCACATGCCTTTGGTTCTGCAAGATTGAGATTAGCAAATACTGATGTTTTAGTAGCCGTTAAGATAGAAGTAGATGCTCCTTTGCCAGAAAGACCTTACGAGGGAAAATTAGATTTTTTTGTTGATTGGTATTACATATATAATTAGTATTATTACGATGGTGTTTCCAATAATTTATATGCCAGTATAGTCTTATGCAATATTTTTTTTAGTTCTGCAAATGCTACTCCAGATTTTGAAG
Organism: Rhagium mordax; assembly: GCA_963680705.1. NCBI lineage: Eukaryota > Metazoa > Arthropoda > Insecta > Coleoptera > Cerambycidae > Rhagium > Rhagium mordax. The sequence goes on along the minus strand of OY796656.1, from coordinate 104,395,698 downwards.
GTAGAGGAGGGGAGGATCTAGCGGTGGAAATATCAAACACATTAAGTTCAGCATATCGTTCTACTAAAGCATTTGATTTAAGAAAATTATGCATATTAAAGGGCCAAAAATGTTGGAAATTAAATGTTGATATTTTGGTAAGTAGTAATACACTTTGTGAAATTCTGGAATGAACCTTTTCGGAATGTGAACTGTACAAATCTGCAAAAATTTTTCATGATCGCCTAACGGGAACCGGATACTTAATGATTAAAGGCTGAAGCCACATTATTTTATTACTTTTCATCGAAACGTTTATTATTTGTATAATATTTGTTAAATAGATTTCTAACAATGTTTTTTTCATAAATAAACATTTCTTTCTCCAGATTTGCAATAATATTTATACCTCATTACCCGATCTGTTGTTGCTCTGTACAGCTTGGCAATTAGGGTTTCCCGTACCGGGATTCCCGGGAAACATGTTACTTTTTATTGTTCTCGTTCCCGGGAAATAACAGCCGGGGTTTCCCGGATACGCAGGAATAAAAATAAGTTTGAAAAATATTAAATTTCGCGCTCTCATCACGTAAATCGACTCTGCAACTACTGCAACGAGTGAATCACCGGTGAAGTGGAAGAGTGCGCGCGCTCTCGAAGTTTTACCAAGCGAGTGACAAGCATTATAATAATATGCTTTAACGCCTTTAAATTATTTCCCGCAAAAACATAAGTATGATTTTTATTTTTTTTTAAAGAAGAGTTTTTATATTTTATTTTGTTTCGTGTTTTGTTATTATATGTTTTATCTTTTGTAAAAGTTTATAAAAGTGTTTTCTATGATTAGAGTATTAGATTAAGACTATTAAGAGTATATCTTTGGTTCCTAAGAATTTTTATTTTGTTATTTCGTTATTGTATTATTTCCTGTAGTTATTGTTGTCTTTTTAATTATATAAATAAAGCAAAACAAAACTGACGGGTTTATTTTTTGACCAAAGGAAGAAAAAGAAAACAAACATTTAAAAAAATAATATTTGAATGGCGTGATGGGCGTGACATTTTGAAAAAAAAAAATTGTGTTTTCAAGAAATTTATGAAAAATTTATTGTTTCCCGGGAATCCGGGAACGGCAATTTTTAAATCCCAATTCCCGGGAATGAAAAAAAGTCGGGAAATCAGAAACCCTATTGGCAATGTTAAAAACCATCCTAAAAGGGTTAATGTTGTAAACTCTTGTAAAGAATGTTAATTTGTATAAATATGTAGTGACTTAAGCTACTGGTATATTTTTGCTACTTTGCAGTTATTGGAATGTGGCGGTAACTTGTTTGATGCAGTTTCACTGGCAGTTAAGGCTGCGTTATGGAATACTCAAGTACCCTTAGTTCGCCATGTTGACATTGATGGTAATAATGTTGAGTTAAATGTATCTGACCATTTATGTGACTGCCAAAGGTTAGATGTACAAAGGGCACCTGTTATGGTAAGTTTTATAATTTTTAAAATTAACACTCAAATTTTATTACATACAACATGCTAAAAAATAATATCTAAGCATTATGAATAAAAATAATAATAACAATCCATTAATTCTCTTCCTACTGTTAGTGAGACATTGTGAAACCATAGGAGTTTGCGTATTATTATTTAAGGTGGCGCAGTGGACCACAAATGAACTCATAATCATTAACTAAGCTTCCGCCGAATTGTCTGACAGCCCAAATTAAAGCTGTCGAGCAGAGAAATCTGTTTCGGCAGCGTTTGGATAAACTCATGTAGCGCAGACTTAAATGGAGAGAGAACTGGGGATGCCCTAGATATGGTTCGGATTCCACAATAAACTAGGGCTTTGTCTCTCTACCAAACACAAAACCCTAGTAGGTGACTTGAGAGGCGGTTAAGAAAACAATTTAAAATTTTCTTTAGGAGAAAATAAACTACTATTCTTATTATTAACATTAACACAGTTTAGGGTTATTACGTTCATATATCCATGGTTTAAATTTTCCATGTTGATGCACATACTTAATGAAAATCAAAACAAAACCTCATCTTTGGTCATATATTTGACGGTTCCTTTGACCTCACCCTCGAGTAGCAAAAAAAATGTTGAGTAATTTCCGTTAATAGTTAGTTATTGGTTACTTCTTCCGTTTTTTAAATATTGTTTTAATTCCTGAGAAGGAACATTTAGTGCGACACTGACTAAGATAGTTTTTAATAAACACTAAATACACGATGTGGAAACTAAATGGAATACATTCTATAACTTGAATATACAGTATTTATGTAAAGAATCTTAACACGTTGACTGTCCCCATAAGAACTTTTTTACTTGCTCATGTGCTCACATTGTTTTTTTTAATATTTAATATTTTAGCGCCCCATGAGTCATATGTGGTGCAATACAATTTTCAAGCCTTTAGTCAGACGTCCACTTAATATAACATCCCGCCTTGTAGCGTCCAAAAGCTAGGTGGGTATATCTACGGGTAAGCAAATTAATCAAATGTATCTCATGAACGTCACAGAGATAGCGCGCATGCATCACATGTGATGCATGGGACAGTCAACGTGTTAATACACGTCAATTTTACTTTTAATTAGTTTTTATCATTGAAAGCCAGTGCAAAAGTACAATTTTGTGTTTTAGAATATTTTTCTGCGCCTTTTTCCGCATTGTATATTTTAACACTCGACCCACCTTTTGCCAACCAAAGTTTTCACCATTGGGAGATGATTAAGTCTAAACTTATAGTTTAATAAACTATTTGATATAGGTACCTCGTCACTATTCATACAATGAATTACATTTTGCAATTTTCAAGCATCAATAATATTTATTCTGTGGTTATTTTCAAGGGCCATGCTGGACAAAATTAGATTTATTAGTTCTTATGTATCTGATGCTCCTTAAAGCTAGTAGAATTGACTGTTGTTTGTCCAACATGCTTTCAAAATTCTGCTGAAGTTTATATGATTTGATATGAATTTTGCAACTTCTCATTCAGTTTGAAGGGCCAAGGAATTTCAAAGGGACCCTTAAATGCATGCATGTTCACTAATTAAACTTATTAGGGTAACTATTGTTCGTAATTATAGTCTTAACCAAGACTTTTCTTTATTGTATCTTCAAATATATAATCTTAAAATGTTTTAATAAGAAAGGTTATAACTTTGTTATCTTTTATAGGTAACGGTATGTAAAATTGGCGAACAATGTATAGTTGATCCAAATGTAGCAGAAGAACAGTGTTCTGTAGGTGCTGTAGTTGTAGCAGTCTCTGGAGATAAATTTAGTACTGTTTTACAGACAGGCACAGGCTCATTGCATTCATCTACTCTATTGGAATGTTTAAAATTAGGTCTTAAAGTGGCTCAGAGATTGGATGCTGCCTTATGTGAAACTTTAAGTCACATTCAGCCTAATCAGGATATTGGATTTCTTAAATAAAATTTTAAAATTATATATAGTTTTTTTTTTTGCCCAAATTAGATATATCTAAAGCTGCATCTGTGTATTACTTATTGCAGTTTTACTACTCATTCAGGATAGGTAGTTAAACACCGCCATCTTTTTTTAGCATGACTGTTATCCGTTATGGTAACGTCATTTGCAAATAAAAGGCAAGCAAACAGTGTTTGTTATACATATTGAGTCTGACTAAGTATCCAGTTTTTTTCTGTTAAAATTAAATTTGTAGAAAATGAATATATTCAGATATTTTATAATTTAATTAATACTGGTTAAAATAACTATATAGCCACCGTTTCACCAAAACCAGTTGATTCCTCAATTTTATAACAAAAGTTTTAAAATTTTATAATTACAGTTTTTATTTAAAAAGGTAAATAGTTTATTAGCAAAAACTTCCAAATCCAATTAATTTATGAACACAATACTTATTTAATTAATTTATTGTAATTAAAATTTAGTATTAAAATGTGTGCTGTAAATGAATCTTGATGCGTGATTTAACAGGCGCATAAGATTGTGTAATAGGCTTTCATTAATTTTTTTCCAAACATTTCATTTCTGTAAATTCTTGGCATTGCCATAATTTTATAGTTTCAAATCCCAAAACTGAAATAAAATATTGGGAATATAAGTTGTATTTTTAGCAACTTGAGTGCCGTAGAAGTCTAAAACATGACCGTTATGGCATCATTTAGTTTATGGATTTTCCTAACTTATATTTATACCCAAAAAAATTTTAATCAAATACCTGTGAATTATCTATAATTGATAAAATTTACCTCAAAAACAATACATTTCTTATCATTCTTATCAAATATGAAGGAAATTGATAATCTACTTAAATTAGTCACAATAAAAATTTATTGAAGGTAATGTTGAATTTGAAAATATAAGAATATGAATAAAGAAATAACATTCCTATTTATTTTGTTCACAATTCACAAATCTGCAGGTAAGTTTTAATTATTAAGACTATAGGAATTGTTCATGTAGCGATAATTAATATTTCTAGGATATTTGTGTTATCTGTGTTGTAGTGCAATATTTATTATGAACGACTTAGTTATCGTATTAAAAATTTTATTTAGGTTTAAAATGTTATACCTGTTCTGTTACGGAAGACGACGCAGATACAAGTTGTGTAGATGATGCAACTTCAGTATCAGGAGGAATTACAGATTGTGACAAGAAGTACTGTACCATTGTTAGGATCGATTATAAGGTTAGTATATACTGGATGTTTCTATGGGACGTTCCTGTTAACACTTCAATATATTTGCATTTGAAAATAACTGAGGTAAATTTTAAGATAAGTTCTGTTCACACGCATATACATGTTTCTTCACTAAGATTTTTGCCAATTTAATTATCTTGTTTATGGGGAAAAACAACCTCAGGACTATACTATGTATTTTTTTATTACTAAGATGCAATTTTTCTGTTTTTGTAACGTTTCACTATCAAGAACACCTTGTCTCATTTAAAATGAAGACACCCGGATATTTCCGTCATTTTTTAAAATCCAGATTTGAACTTTGGCACAACTGTAGTCCTATGTAAGACGTACATTTCGGGGCAACTAACTTAATTTAAGTAACAAACTGAGACAAGGTAGCCCCCCAAATGGGGCCTATTCTCGGTTTTTTTGCTTCGCGTTGAAGATATCGAAAAAAAGTTATTCAGAATCTAAATTTAAGCCCCAATACCAAATTATATTGGGAAATTCGCATTTTTAGTTTTTTCAATATTTTTCCTCAAAGTCCACACACGGTTACAATTTTGCTGTTCAATTTAATAGGATGCCATGGAAAATGGAAAAAATTATTGAACGGTGGATTTGACAAAAAATACATTTCAAGAGAAAAGAAAACAAATTTAATTGAATTTTGGTAATTGAAATTAAAAAAAAAAACAACACTTTAAAGTAACAATAAGATTTTGAGATAATTACTCATAACACTAAAATAAAAATTTTAATTAATTATCGGATGTAGCCTCTCTCAACTATTTGAACACATTTCTCAATTTTTTACGATTATGATTGGCTACTCTTCTTAGTTCTGGAATGCGATTTCGCGACAGACTCGTCTTATTTTAGCACAGTTCTTTTTATTTTCTGCTACTACGAGCCCCATCACCAAATAACCTTATTATTTCGATTTTTTCACTTAAATGCAGGCGCATTTTACGATTGTAAACTAGAACTTTACACAATGTAACTCAACGTTTTGTCAGATTAACATTTAATTTAATCATAGCATTGAGTAAAAAATAATAAAGAGGCCCAACTATCAATGGGGCCCCTTTCGGGGGGCTGCCATTGTCTCAGTGTTCCTTAAATTTAAGTTGGTTGGGTCAAAGTCGACGTCTTATATACGAATACAATTGTGCCAAAGTTCAAATCTGGATTTAAAAAAAATTACTGTTGACAAAAGTTTTTGTTGATATCTGTTATCTATACCGGGTGGCCACGAGTCAATGTACGCCCCCAATATTTTGGTTGTTTTTGAATTTAAAAATTTGGCCGCGTCAGATGAAAGCGATGTAAGAAAATTACTTAAGTAGGCTATGGAAATTATTAGCAAGATAGTAAGCTTGTCTGTAAACAATAAAATAGTTATTTAAATTACTGATAGATACACGACTATTTTTAGGTTTTTCTCAAAAAACGAAATTTCATTTTCATTTCCGTAGGGGTATGGAAAATTTTTAAATGGGACCGTACTATTTTTTGTTATTATTCGGACATAATGATTCATAAGCTTTACTTTTTTCGCCAATAATCATTTCTTAACGAGATCCTTTGTAATAATAAAAGTGTATTTAAAAGGTAAGCACAAATTAAACAAGAAATAATTTTAATGAACCTTTTAAAAACACTTTTATTATTACAAAGAATTTCGTTAAGAAATGATTATTGGCGAAAAAATTAAAGCTTATGAATCATTATGTCCGAATAATAAAAAAAAATAGTACGGTCCCATTTAAAAATTTTCCATAGGACCCGTATCAGTAATTTAAATAACTATTTTATTGTTTACAGACAAGCTTACTACCTTGCTAATAATTTCCATAGCCTACTTAGTAATTTTCTTACATCGCATTCGTCTGACGCGGCCATTTTGTACAAAATAAAAAATCGTTCGTATCTCACTTATTTTTTGGAATTTTTGAAATTCGATAAAACCGCTGCAGTTAGAATTTTATGTTTTATAAAACGCCACAAAAAAAACATGGTCATTCTATTTAAGAAAAAAAGTTGATATTTTCGTTCCTGTTAGTCTAAAAATAGCCCACTTTTGTCTTATTCACGTATACCAAAAACGAAATTTTTAAATTCAAAAACAACCAAAAAATTGGGGGCGTACATTGACTCGTGGCCACCCGGTATAGGTACTTGTAATCACTGAAGTTGCAAAAGTATGTAAATTCCTTAGAAATTTAAATGGACCACCTTTTAACTAAGGACAATTTTAAACATTGGAAACTACAAATCTAAGTTAATTTTACTGTACTATGCATTTTTGGATAATAAATTTCATTGACTTGAGGGTTAATTAATTTAAATTAGTCTGGATTGCGAGGAATAGAATACCAGGCACTGTTGAATGAAAATGTGACATTAATATAAAACATTAAGAGTACCAATAGGTACTAACGAAAATTTTGTCAATTTCAATCAACTTCCGATATTCATTCACTGTATTATACAATGTGTTTCCAAATTGACTACCATAAATTTAAGAGCTTGTTAAAATAAAACTAAAACCTTTATACAATTTCGTTGGAAAACGCATCGTTTTCAAAATACAGGGTGTTATAGTATCGACTGGCAGATCAGTTATTTCGCCTAAACTGAGTAGGCAGAGGAATCTAAATTTTTGTGAGTTGCATTTGTTTTTGTTTTTATCTACTTTGTGATGCGATTGTATCTTTTTAATATGTTTTTTGCAAATTAAGTAGGTATCACATAAAACCGAGAATATCTCGAAAACGAACGCCTCTGGAGATATTTAATAACAGCATTATAGCATTTTGATAGGGGAATTTGAAAATGAGACGATATATTCAAAACATCCAACAGCAAATTTTTTATTAACAAAAAAGTGTTAGGCTATCCCTTTTTCTACGCCACTGAATGGTGGTATCAGATTTAAAATATCCAGCCATCGGTATTCTTAAGTAACACTCGCTCACAAAAATTTAGATTCCCCTGCCTATTCTGTTTAGAGATATAGCTAAATAACTGATCTGCCAGTCGACACTATAACACCTTATACAGGGTGTTTCATTTTTAAATGTCGTCCTTTAAGGAGGTGATAGAGCATCGAAAAATAAGTCTACCTGCCAAAAAAAAAAATATCCAGTGGCGTGGGAAATAGGATGAGAAATAGAGGGCGTCACCCCAGTATCTACGCCACTGGTGATTTTTGACATGAGTTATTCTTATAGGATTGTAGGTATGTAGTTCAGCACTGCCTGTGCAAAATTTGGTTAAAATCGGTCGTATGGTCTAGAAGTTATGACAAAAAAACGATTTTTTTATTCCAACTTTGAAGGCCTGTAACTTCGTTATTATGCATTTTTGATATAGGTTTTTTGGGCAGGTCGACTTATTTTTCAATGCTCTATCACCTCCTTAAAGGACGACATTTAAAAATGAAACACCCTGTATTTTGAAAATGAGTTTTCCGACGAAGCTATAAAGGTTTTAGTTTTATTTTAACGTAAACAATTTTTGTACTTTTCTAAAATCTCAAAATAATTGGACGATAACTGAGAACTTTTTAAAAATTAAATTTTGATTTAAAATTTTGTCGTCTTGATTTCAAACAACTTTTCTATAAGTATGTATTTATTACATGAATTTAATTTAAAAAAAAATTAACTATTAACAAATTTAACTAAGTACTTTAAATCTCATTAAAGGACCCTAGAGGAAAATTAGCTTCGATGTCGAGAAGTTGTATGGATATACCTACATATTTGAATGAAGTCATTGAAGATGAAACTCATCGAGCCTATTATAGATCCTGTCGACAAGATTTGTGTAATACTGGAAGTGGTAGATCAGACAGCAATAATGCCGATAGTGGAAATCTTGGTGATAAATCAACTATATATTGTCCAGGAGTTGGAGATGGAGCTGTCATCGCTTCAGTTTCTTTCATCACGATATTGGTTGCTTATATATTTACTCGTTTCATTGGATAATAAAAATAGAATATTTAAAATCACTCTGCGTCCTTATTTTTTGGTATTTGTATAATTAAAAGTATTTTCATATATTGTTTAAGTTTTTCGTTTTGTAAGCCTGTTTTTGATCCAATAACATTAATGATGTTAATTCGAAACCGTTTCAGTCCCAATTTCTTCAATAAATTTTATATCTTGAAATTAAATATAATGGGAGAGAAATTGAAAGTTATCAATTTTGTCTTTTTTATATTTTTGAAGTGTACAGTAAATTTAATCACCAACATTCGATTTATATTTCATTTCATAACAGTTATTTAAAATAAACAAAGTAACAATCTACAATGCTTCCTCAAACTATATTTAAAGTTAGGTCGGACCAAAAACACATTTTCTATAGAATTTTTCCTCTTTTAAAAGCTACGTATAATAATAGGTCTATGCGAGAAATCATTACTTTCCGGATTTACTTAAAGAAACTGAGACCTTTCTTTGAGCTTGAATTGAATTGGAAAATTGCTGATTATAAGATAAATTCTTTGATTTTATCACTTATTTTTCTGTAAAACGAGAACATAAAAAATATGGGCTTTATAAGTACACAGGACCTGGTCTACATGTGAAATAAATGAGCAACTGACTTGCAGTGCACACAGGTGCGATCTTGTAAACTGTACTCTGAACCTAGCGTTCCCGACCCTACCATTTAAATAGTGGCGCACTCAATCTATCACACTTGTAAATATAAGTTTGTTCATGTACAGGGTGATTCAAATTGGACTCCCACTCCTAATTTTTCGGAAACTGTAGAGGTTATTCTTAAATTGTTATTGGTGATTAAACATAATTTATACAGACTACACGTTAAGGTCAACCGAAAAGTTTTATCGCATCGACGCTAGGCGCCACAATGCACTTAATATTTTTTCCACCAACACCCAATTTTTTTATATTTTTTGAAAGACCTATCAATCCTGAATATTTTTTGTAAATAACACTATGGGTCTATTTCTAATAATTTATAAGCTACAACTCTTGTATATTATAATTATATATTAATTTTTTCTTGCCTCTCCATTTACCTATTAGTAGCATGCGAGGTAGCATATCAATTTTATGATTATGATTCAACATATTTTATAATTTTTTACAACTTAAACTTTGACAGTTGCAATAAACACAAAATCAAGATGCGATACCTATTATTGCATCTTGATTTTGTGTTGATTAAGCGTTGTAGCTTGTAGCTTATAAATTATTAGAAATAAATCAATAGCGTTATTTACAGAAAATATTCAGGATTGAAAATATTTAAAAAATTGGGCAAAAAAAAAATTAAAGAGCGTCACGGCGCCTAGTGTCGATGTGATAAAACTTTTCAGTTGACCTAAACGTGTAGCCTGTTAAGTTATGTTTGATCTCCAATAACAATTTGTGCATAACCTCTATAGTTTCCGAGAAATCCGGCATGCGAGTCGAATTTGAATCACCCTGTACATACTTGCCTGCCGGCTGCTGTATATATTTTAGTATTAAAATAAAATAGGAACAAAAAAATGCAGATCTCCCGTCAAAACAACAAAAAGAATCCATCCGAGAAAAAAATAATTTTTTAAATATTCTGTCCATTAGGATAGTGGATTTAGTTGGTATTTTTATCATTTCGCAAAATATATTTAAACTATTCATAAAAATATCAAAATATGTCTATATTAGTTAAGTTGGGTTTATGACATTATAAATCATTACATTTTGTTTTTATTAGGTTTTAAATAAAGTAGACTTATATAATGTTATGTAATATAAAATACTAGCCACAACATTTTTCCAATTCTGACAGCACTTCCCGTTCAATCGCTTCGAATTTTTCTTCATAATTTTCTATTTCTTTGTCAATGTCGGTCTTAATTAATTTCTCAATATGCTCTTCTCTTATAGCAAGAAACTGATTTATTGTTAGGTTTTCTAGAGGTTTCTGTAATTTTGCATACAAACATTTTGAAGAATGTTTTAAATGTTCTTTCCATGGATCATCTGTAGAATCCCAACCATCCAAAGATTTATTGCAAAAAAAACATTTCACAGAATCTGGATCATTTTTACTTCCTATAAAAATAAATCCAGCCTCTGCCATCTAAAAGAGGTAGATTTTATATATATTTATTTACATAAATTCTTGCACGCATCATATAAATAAAAAAGATAAATTTCTTGCAGATTTGAACTAAAAAACTCAAAACATGCATGGTAAAGAACCAAACACCTTTTATATTGAAAATTTTTTTGTAACTTTGCAAATAACAAAGTTAAAGGCCATTATTTGATACTTTTGTTCCACCCTGTATATATTTTTATGTATACTTCAAATCACGAGAGATGACCGTTACGTCACAAATTAATTTCTAATCTTCAACGTACGCTGTTCAAGCGTTTTTTGTTTGCAAGATAGTAAAACGAGAGAGATAGGGAAAGAAAGTCCATTTTATGTGACTGTTAATATCTCCGACTGACGTTGTTGATGCGTTATACCAAAACCTAACCTCCTTGACGAAAAAGAAAGAGAGGGCCCAATTTCGTATGTCTCAGTAACAAGCGAGAATTCGATCAACTGTTCGTTATGACTGGCGCCGTTGTCACATGTTTCATAGTTTCCTGTTTCTGCATGTCAGCCAGTTGTCAAATTTGAATTTGTTTATCTTTGAGTTTGATTGTTACTGTCTTCCTTATTCCACTGATTTTTGCGCATTAAAAATAGTTCATTATGGAACTAACGATAGTTACTCTTCAAAACATTTGCATTTTGCCAAATTATATATATTAAAAACCTCGATAAGAATATACAATTAGTTCAAATTTAGACAGGCGAGATCGTTAAATTATTCTGACACTGTGACATTTAACAGACAAATTGCAGGTTATGTTTTATTTTGACGTTTAAGTTTGTTTATCGGTTTCAGGATATTAATCCTTTGTTTACATATGCAAAAGTAGGCTGGTAAATAAGTCTTAACTAAAGTTGTACAGTTATATTTATTGCTTGTACGGTAATATTACAATACAGATCTGTCAATAACTGTCAACAGATGAAATAATAAATAATGAAACTATAGGGCTATTTATTAATACAAACAGACAGAAAACTCCAAACAATAATAATTAAATACATACTGAAATCCAACTGAAATGTATTTTCAGGCAATCCAAGGTCCATTTTTATGTAGCCGTTGTGACATTAAAAATGTAAACATTTATGTAATATTTAATGAAAAAAGGTAACAAATAAAAACAAACAAAATATAACTGTAACCATGGCGACAAATCAACCCATACAGACTTGACCAACTGATGAAATGAAAACGTTATTAATAAGAGAATATCAAAAGGTAATATCTATTAATAATGTCTTTATTTTCTGAAACCGATAAACTATTGAACAAATCACGGATGTTATGAATCATAACAGCCTTAGATGTCTTAAAATCGCTCTACGAGCTCGGATTTCAAACCGACATCTGCGGCAGTTATGATAGTCATAACATTCCTAGATATGTTAATAGCTATTACATCCGGATGTCATTTCAACAAGCATGAATTTGACTAACTCAGTACTGATTTGATTCACACGAATTAGAATGATGACGTAACGGTCTTCTTTCGTGATTTGGACTATATATTTTTTTGTACAAAAATATATATATATCGCCACCACACCACAATCCCATAACCTTTATAATTCATGTCTGATCCCCACTACTGATGATCAAACTCTCCTCTTAAGTCAGCGCACTTTGGGCACAGGAACTAATTAAATTTCTTGTAGTGTACAAGAGAGGTGAAGATAGTTACTTTAACATCATGTACATTTTTGCATAAATTGAAACTGATTTATCTTTTCTATAAAAAAATATATAAATGCTTAAATGTAAGTTTCATTATATTGAAATGTAAGTTTTCTTAATTATAACTAGGTTGGCAGCGAATAATTTTTAACAATTTAAAATCCGAGTACGCTGTGAAACATACGCATATGACAGAGGTCTACGCAAGTATACAACCTCATATATCGGAGTATATTTATGTATTTATGGGGGAGTTTTGTGGACATTTCTGCCAGAGGTTGACCCTTTGGATATGGCATGAATGTATGATTCCGTCGTATTATATTTTGTTAAAATGAAACACGAAGAACATGAAGATCTCAACAAGATAATAGAACCTCACAAGATGTTTAATTCAAAGATATTTTTAGTTTTTGGGAAATAAATGTAAGCAATATAAATATCGTTACATTATTGTGGACGAACACTTATAAAGAAGAAACCTGATTTATATTTTTGAATTTATAAATACTTTAAGTCATTTACAAATACTTATTGAGGGGCATCTTTTAAAACATATGATATCTACGATAATTAATACAAATGATAATTCTTTCAAATTTGGGATAATAGTAATTAAATAGAGGGTATGGCGAATGGAAAACTTCAAATATGTTATGTTGATCATTTGGGCAGATGAAAAATAGGGGTCAACTTTACCAAGTTGGAAAACAAGAGTGAAGAAAGAAGCTTTATGTTCCTACGGCGATGCGAATACATACAAGAAATGACTGTTGTACCTGATGGCTAGTCCACGTTCTGGTACCACCACATATTAATGGACTGCTGCAGCAATCTGTGTCCCATGTATGCTTTAATTACCCTCTGGCGATGAGTGATAGCCAGGCAGGCCTTTTCAAACCTACCACTAACGGCACCAACAAAGATTTACTTAGACGAAAATGTAAACAGTGTACATTAAACAAGACCAAAAGGAACACTACGTATTTTTGCGACAAAGGTCCTAACAAGCCTTGTGTGGAATATTTTACTGCCATTTAATCCCAATATTTTATAATTCATTATTTCTGTGATTTCTTTATGCATTTTAATTTTGCTGGTACTATGAATAAATGTTAAATAGGTATACATACCTTATCAGCATTACAGATATCTTTGTCGGTAAATACCCATTTTTTAAATGTTTTCCTTCGATTTTCTTCAATTAGATAATCAACAGATTTTTGAGCCTGTTAAAAATTATGTATAAAAATATAAAATTTACGTTTAATTCTATTTTACCTTTAAATCCATCATTTTACCTCTTGGCTAACAATTAACAACTGTTCACGATAGACGTTAATACATTAATACGACAAAATCGGCTTATATTTTTGTCTTTTTCTTTATTCTTACTGCACAGCACAAAACATATAGCTGCACAGGACAAAGGAGATCTGAAAATTAAATTCAGTTTAGTCAGTTCAGTCGTTATTTTATGTAATTTGAAATTTGACATAAGATGTCTAATTAAAATTGACATTTACCACCTGACAGCTTCTAATAGTTCTAATGCGACTTTTCGTTCGATCCAGAGCCAGAGGTTCGATTACGTTAACTACAAAATATCAGTAACACAGCATAGGAAACATGCTGTGTCAGTAATATCACTCTTATACAGCGTTTTCGACTTATTGCACTAGTGCTACACTGGCGTGCCCGAAATTAGTAATGTGTGTTCGACTTAGAAAATCAGTGCACACTTTTTCAGTGTTCTGTGTTAGATTAATAATAAAAACTGAACTAGTTCTGCACTGGGTGCATTAATTTCTCCACGAGATGTAGGAGCTCGTGCTAATTTCAGTGCAGTTTTAAATGGCGGTATAATAAAATTTGTTTGAATAAGCATTAAAATTTCCCCTTTTTTTCTATATTTAAATGGAGGCATCTATTATAATAAATGTAATAAATGAGCTGCTTGAGTCATCCTCGTCATCCGAAGACGACGAGATTTTGAAATAGTATTTATGCAGGAAAAACAACATACCGAAAATTGAAGGTTTTGTTAATGATGTTATTGATAAGTTCAGTGCTCTAGAAGTAATAATAGCAATAATAATAGTGTGATAATCAATGTTTAATATGTGTTACTTTTTGGAAACACTTCAGGATTGATCCTATACATATAGTACATACCATGGTAGAGATATAAGATGGTATGTCACGACTCACGGCGCACATTTTGACTACCGCTAGGACTACGTCATCAAGTAGAAATCTTGGCGCGAATTTTAAATATAAAGTAGAATAATTGGATAGATTTTGCTGTTTCTAAATAACATCTAATCTTGAAATTAAGTACCTACAAATTGAAAATCAACGATTTATATATAGCTCGTGCTTATTATCGTAATGTTTACCTGCACTTTTAATTATACGAAGGCGTATAGGGGCCAACAACTTTATTTTTTTACAAACATATGGAATTGCCAATTCAAAGTGACAATTGTCACTTCAAAGTGACAATTGTCACTTCAAAGTGACAATTGTCACATCGAAGTGACAATTGTCACTTCAAAGTGACAATTGTCACATCAAAGTGACAATTGTCACTTCAAAGTGACAATTGTCACATCGAAGTGACAATTGTCACTTCAAAGTGACAATTGTCACATCGAAGTGACAATTGTCACTTCAAAGTGACAATTGTCACTTCAAAGTGACAATTGTCACATAAAAGTGACAATTGTCACTTCAAAGTGACAATTCAAACTGACCATAGGGTATGCGCATAATATGCTAGATTTTTAAGCAACATTGGTTATAAAAGATAGTTAATGCTGTAAAAAAATGAATAACAATAAAATTTTATCAATAATATACCCTAAATTTATGTATTTGTTAATTAAAATTTATATTATTTTTAAGTTTACGACCACTGACCGAGAACAAACGATGAAATTCGCATCTCACCGTGCTGGGCGTGACGTCAATCACTGTTTTTTTTTTTTTGACAGAACTTTAGAATCTTTTATGTTCGCCGTTGTGCATATATCATACTATTTAGGTGTAGATTCAATGTGCGATTTCGGTATTAAATATTAACATTTTTCACGGAAAAGTGAGTGGAACAGATTTTGTAAAGGCCCAGATAGTTAATTTGGCCAATGTTGCTCTCCTTGTTGCTGTACTACGTTTAGGTGGAAGGCGCCTTTTTCTACCAGCTTGACAATCAAAATACATTAACTTTTAAATGTATGTAACTACCCATTCATTTAAACATCATATAGTTTTCTAAATCTTCTTCTAATTGAAAGAAAAGTAAAATACATAACCTAAAATTGTACGATTTTAAAAAGGTACAAAATCGCACTTACGTTGAAATGATCCCCACGTACAACCCCTTTAGTGTTTTCTGATATATCAATTTCACTCCTTCTCATGGTACGTAACCATAATTTTCGTTTTTAGCGCTTGATCGTATATTGGTATAATGAGACAAATAATTTTTCTGGTGTTTTTCTTGTGGACGACTGGCACTGATTTATTTAACAGTACCTTGGATGCTTAATATCAATAATATCCTTCTTTTCCACTGCAAAATACTGCATTAAATGCTATTTTAACGAGTTTTACACGACATCAAACATTAAATGAAAATGCCAGTGTCTGACGTCACACCACGACAGCAACCATTTGCATAACGTCACCGTCATTTTTGCGACTCTTTAAAATAATCATTTTTTGTTAATTTTTTTGGATAATGGGTTACATTTTAGCCGTTTTTTATTATTGCAATAGCCATTTATAATCTGTCTCACCAACAGATGCAAATAGACTCCTCCCCAAAAATGCCCGCTAAATTTGAATGGAATTTCTCTATTAGTCGAATTTATAGAACACGAATTACAAAGCAATCGCTAGATTTGACCGACTAAGACCGACTCTACAAGTACTCGCGCAAAGCATTAAACTTTTATACATTTTGCAACAGACCAATCAGAACGCATAAAGGCGAAACGTATGAAAAACGCGAATAAATGGGAAGCCGGCGTCAGACGGCGTGACTCTCAACTGTGTTATTAGTTTTTGTGACATTTCATCTGGGAGTTAAATAAGGTACGTAAATGCAAACGATTAATATGGATTAAATGTTAAAACGGTTTTTCTTAAGGTTTATGATGGCTGAAGAAGGTATAATTTCTTCACCCAGAAAACGATTATCCAGACATTTTTCGGTGGAAGATAAGGAAAAGGTGCTGAACATTTGTAAGGCCTACGATAGGGAGAATCCGGAGAAATCAAAGATGGAATGCATGGAGTTCACTGCAAAGACAGCAGGTGTGAGTGTTCGAAGTGTTTCTAATATTCTTCATGAATACAAACAAGCAATACAACTTCAGCCACCAACAGTGTACCACCGACAAAGGGCAGTTTTGGACAATATCGATGAAGGAACTAAAAGTTCTCTCAAGCGTATAATCCATTCCTTTTTTGAAATGAACCACCAACTGTAAACAAAATTTTAGCAGCGGTGCATGAAGGTGATTATTTACCTCATCTTAAACGGAGTACTTTGTGGCGATTAATAAAAAAAATTGGCTTTCGGTGAGTGAACGGACTCTTTATTTCTTCGTGTTGTAATGTAATTATTGTATTTGGCATTATAGGTTCTCAAAAAGGACACGTAATAGAGCCCTAAGGGAAAAAAATGAGATTAACGTTTGGAGGCAAAGATTCCTGCAAGACATCAGGAAATGCCGGGAAGAACATAAGAAATTGCACTTTTTAGATGAGACTTGTGTGAACGCTGGCCATGCTGTAAGTAAAGTATGGAAGGACGGTTAAAAGATCCATCGGGCAAGGGAAGTCATCTTATAGTCCTCCACATAGGATCCGAGGACGGTTTCGTTGAGAATGGTTTGTTATGTTTCGAATCAAAGAAAACTACCCTTTGTCGATGGTACACTTTTGGTGACTGAAGTTGGTGTGCTTGTTTGTATTCACGAAGAATATTACAAGCACTTGGAACACTCACACCTGCTGTCTTTGCAGTGAACTCCATGCATTCCATCTTTGGATTCTACGGATTCTCCCCATCGTAGGAAGATCTTCAGCGCCTTTTCCTTACCCTTCACCGAAGAATGTCTGGCCAGTCGTGTTTTTCAATGGAGAAATAGGAACTGCTCGCCGGTTCTGACTGCTCAGTAGTGTTCAGTGTAAAAAATAAAAGTGATATCATATATTATTTTTCCAATTATATTATATCTTATTAGTTATCGTTGTTTTAATATATTTACAATTTTTTGTATATGTAGGGCTTTTAAAGTCTATTTATTTCTATCGACTTAAGTACCAAATGTATTGTAATGATTTACTGGAACAATTTCACATAGGCTACTCCACTGGATAAACCCCAATGACCCCAATGCACACTACTCAAAAATAGCCAAATCTGCTGAGTCGTTTACCTTTTGGTTTTCACCACAGTACATGTATTTATTAATATCTATCGTAAGATTACTTTCGGATCTTTTTACGAATAGTCGTGGAATGTTCAAGCAATAAAAACTATACCAACTATATATTATATCTAGGTATCTACATCTTGTTTTGTTTTTATTGATAAAAAGCTTTAAAGAACCTATCATTTGCTAGAAGGCGAGAACTTAACTACTTATAAGTTTTGACATGTCCAAATAAATAAAACAACACATACCTACCTATTTCTTCTTAATTTTCACAAGGTTCTATATATTACAGCTCGTGGGTATAAGAAAGTTAAGAGAGATATCAATATAATATAATAATGGAATGCTTTATTCATCATTACAATACATTTGGTACTTAAGTCAATAGAAAAAAATAGACTTTAAAAGCCCTACATATATATAAATTTGTAAATAAATTAAAACAACGATAACTAATAAGATAAACGTATATAATATAATTGAAAAAATAATATCACTTTTATTTTTTACACTGAACACTACTGAGCTGTCAGAACCGGCGAGCAGTTCCTATTTCTCCATTGAAAAACACGACTGGCCAGACATTCTTCGGTGATGGGTAAGGAAACATCTGAAACATCTTCCTACGATGGGGAGCATCCGTAGAATCCAAAGATGGAATGCATGGAGTTCACTGCAAACGCAGCAGGTGTGAGTGTTCCAAGTGCTTGTAATATTCTTCGTGAATACAAACAAGCACACCAACTTCAGTCACTAAAAGTGTACCATAGACAAAGGGTAGTTTTCTTTGATTCGAAGCATAACAAACCATTCTCAACGAAACCGTCCTCGGATCCTATGTGGAGGACTACAAGATGACTTCCCTTGCTCAATGGATCTTTTAAACGTCCTTCCATACTTTACTTACAGCATGGCCAGCGTTCACACAAATCTCATCTAAAAAGTGCAACTTCTTATGTTCTTCCCGGCATTTCCTGATGTCTCGCAGGAATCTTCGCCTCCAAACAATAAACTCATTTTTTTCCCTTAGGGCACTATTACGTGACCTTTTTGAGAACCTATAAAGCCAAATACAATAATTACATTACAACACGAAAAAATAGAGTCCGTTCACTCACCGAAAGCCAATTTTTCTTATTAATCGCCACAAAGTACTCCGTTTAAGATGATGTAAATAATCACCCTCATGCACCGCTGCTAAAATTTTGTTTACAGTTGGTGGTTCATTTCTTTCAAAAAAGGAATGGATTATACGCTTGAGAGAACATTTAGTTCCTTCATCGATATTGTCCAAAACTGCCCTTTGTCGGTGACACACTGTTGGTGGCTGAAGTTGGTGTGCTTGTTTGTATTCATGAAGAATATTAGAAACACTTCGAACACTCACACCTGCTGCCTTTGCAGTAAACTCCATGCATTCCATCTTTGGTTTCTCCGGATTCTCCCTATCGTAGGCCTTAAAAATGTTCAGCACCTTTTCCTTATCTTCCACCGAAAAATGTCTGGATTATCGTTTGCATTTACGTAAGTACCAATGACAAATGTAAACTATAAAGACATGGAACGACATTGTTGTAATTGAAGCAAGAAAATGTATAAAATGCGGTTGGGCACTGCCAGAGGGCGACATTAAATTTTTCTTCTTACTCTGTTAATAGTATCCATAAAACATATATTACAAATATTACAATATTGCTTTAAAGTTATTTCAAAAAAACGTATTAAATATTTTTATCGGTTTCAGGATATTAATCCTTTGTTTACATATGCAAAAGTAGGCTGGTAAACAAGTCATAACTAAAGTTGTACAGTTATATTTAAAACTTGTACGGTAATAATATTACAAATACAGATCTGTCAACAACCGTCAACAGATGAAATAATAAATAATGAAACTATAATATAGGGCTATTTATTAATACAAAGAGACTGAAAACTCCAAACAATAATAATTAAGTACTGAAATCCAACTGAAATGTATTTTCAGGCAATCCAAGGTCCATTTTTATGTAGCCGTTGTGACACTAAAAATGTAAACATTTATGTAATATGAAAAAAGGTAACAAATAAAAACAAACAAAATATAACTGTAACCATGGCGACAAATCAACCCACACAGACTTGACCAACTAATGAAATGAAAACGTTATTAATAAGAGAATATCAAAAGGTAATATCTATTAATAATGTCTTTATTTTCTGAAACCGATAAACTATTGAACAAATCACGGATGTTATGAATCATAACAGCCTTAGATGTCTTAAAATCCTCGCTCTACGAGCTCGGATTTCAAACCGACATCTGCGGCAGTTATGATAGTCATAACATTCCTACATATGTTAATAGCTAAAAACCAGTAGTATCAGTAAAGAACAGAGAAAGAACAGTATCGCCCTCTGGCAGTGTCCAACCACATTTTGTACATTTTCTTGCTTCAATTACAACAATGTCTTTATAGTTTACATCTGTCATTGATAGTACCTTATTTAACTCCCAGATGAAATGTCACAAAAACTAATAACACAGTTGACAGTCACGCCGTCTGACACCGGCTCCCCATTTATTCGCGTTTTTCATACGTTTCGCCTTTATGCATTCTGATTGGTCTGTTGCAAAAATGCAAAATGTGTCAAAGTTTAATGCGCACGCGAGTACTCGGTCAAATCTAGCGGTTGCTTTGTAATTCGGGTTCTATAAATACGACCAATAGAGAAATTCCATTCAAATTTAGCGGGCATTTTTGGGGAGGAGTCTATTTGCATCTGTTGGTGAGAGAGATTATAAATGGCTATCGCAATAATAAAAAACGGCTAAAATGTAACCCATTATCCAAAAAAAATTAACAAAAAATGATTATTTTAATGAGTCGCAAAAATGACGGTGACGTTATGCAAATGGCTGCTGTCGTGTTGTGACGTCAGACACTGGCATTTTCATATGCATATGTCTGATGTTTTATTTTGTGTAAATACCTCAGTGCCAGTCGTCCACAAGAAAAACACCAGAAAAAAGATTTGTCTCATTACCAACCCAAGGAACAATTTATGTTTTATAATAGCCTACAAGGGGTCTTTAAGAGTAAAATGTTAAACCAGTGACAAATCATTTAACTCTAAAAAGACTCTTCAATGCCACCATAAAACCGCTTTAAGCCATAAATGGACCGTTTATAAAGCTCTTCAAGACTATTTTTAAAACCATTTTTAAAACCACATAATCTTATTGCAATCATCTGAAAACTCTCCTTAAGAGTATTATAAAACTGTTTTTAAATCTGGATAACGTTTTTAAGACTTGTTTTTAAGTATGTTTTAAAACTTTAAGGATTTGTATTCTTTTATATATAACCTCTTTAAGTTCGAGATAAATTAATATGATCTTAATGTTTCTTAATGTAAGAACACATTTTCTTTAAATGATCTTAAAAATCTCTTTGATAAGACGTAATAACAAAAATATTGAAATGAAAGCAAATGAACATCATAGAAGTCTATTTATGTACAACAAATTCTAAAACGAGGAAACGTGCATCATGAAAATTCTGATGGTAAACTTCGCTTACGTCGTCAAATTCTCAAACGCTTTTCACTTTTTCGATAAACTTGATGAAGGTACCTTGAAAAAAATCGTGGGCCTTAAGTTATTTAACCAAAACCATTTTAATTAATATTAACAAAAATCTATCCTTAATAAAAAATATTTCAAAATAATTACAGTTTCATTTACATTTAATTGCGCAGTGATAAAAATAAATATATACATATATTTTTAAAAAGAAGTACATCATAAATTTTAAAATATCTATTTTAATTTTTTGTCTCTACGACTTTTCCAATATGGTGGGTTCTCCCTCTCATTAAAAATATGGCGGAAAGCGTGATAAAATCTATTTTAATAATTTAGAACCATTATAAAACATATTTGTCTAAAAAAATAATTTTATTGAACATCTAGCTTTTTTTTTGGTTAAACACTCTTGGCAAATGCAACATGCGCACCATTTGATCTTAAATAAGTCTATTTACTCTTGCATAAATACTTCTGGTTTTACTTGTTGCTTTCTTCCGATGTTTTGATCTCAGTACAGAACATATCTGATTTTTCGCTAGGGTGTTTCTAAATCAATAAAGCGACAAGAAAATGATAAAAAGAATTATAATATATATAATGGTACAAACTTATTTTCTAAATAAATATGTAATTAAAATGTGTGTTGTCTAGTATAATGACATTAGCTTGTAGTTATTAATACTATTATATATATTATCTATTTAAGTTGTTCGAGCTTTCTTGCGTTCTCTAAACTAGAAATCCATAACCTCACATAAGAAAACAAATGTACATAGGTGTAACAAAAGGGAAACTGTCACAAACATATAATAAGTAAAATGAACAGCACACACGTATTTCTACACCACCTATAATACTGTCACTAAAAACATGTAGGAGAATGCCCACTCCCTTGTTTTGTGTATTCTGTAAGATAAAACAGTTTTATAAAGGTATAATAGAAGTACCTTCTTGCCTTATATTTAGTCAAAGTGAGTTTGATTAAAGCTATTCGATTTATAAAACGTTTATAAAGACCTTGGTAATTGATCTATAAGAGCAGTTTTAGTTTGTTCTTTATAAAAGCATTTTATATGGCTTATTGCACTGAAGATCTATTAGTCTTAATAAATAGTTTTAATGGGTCCTCAAAAGTATCTTTAGAAATGAGTCATAAAACTATAAGCTTTATATTAAGCTAGTATAAACCAAATATCCCTTAAAACTTTAATAAGTTTAGATTGATTTGTGGTAGCCACATCCAAGATCATAATAAATCTTTTACAAAGTCAAATGGTTTTTAGGTCCAAATAGGCTTAAAGTGTTCTCTTTAGGAGTACTTAAAGGTTTATTCCTCAGAGTAAATGAGCTTAAAGAGTAAACAGTATACACTAAAGCATTATTAAAGTTAATATGTATTTATTTATTTTTAAAACCGCTATAAAACTTAATAGATGCCTAATAATCTTAAAATTGTTCCTTGGGAATATAAGTACGATCAAGCGCTTAAAGAAAAAAAGAAAATTATGGTTACGTACCATGAGAAGAAGTGAAATTGATATATCAGAAAACACTAAAGGGGTTGTACGTGGGGATCATTTCAACGTAAGTGCGATTATGTATCTTTTTAAAATCATACAATTTTAGGTTATGTATTTTACTTTTTTTTCAATTAGAGGAAGATTTAGAAAACTATATGATGTTTAAATTAATCGGTAGTTACATACATTTAAAAGTTCATGTATTTTGATTGTCAAGCTGGTAGAAAAAGGCGCCTTCCACCTAAACGTAGTACAGCAACAAGGAGAGCAACATTGGCCACATTTTCTATCTGGGCCTTTACAAAATCTGTTCCACTCACTTTTCCGTGAAAAATGTTAATATTTAACACCGAAATCGCACATTGAATCTACACCTAAATAGTATGACATATGCACAACGGCGAACATAAAAGATGCTAAAGTTCTGTCAAAAAAAAAAACAGTGATTGACGTCACGCCCAGCACGGTGAGATGCGAATTTCATCGTTTGTTCTCGGTCAGTTAATATAAATTTTAATTAACAAATACATAAATTTAGGGTATATTATTGATAAAATTTTATTGTTATTCATTTTTTTACAGCATTAACTATCTTTTATAACCAATGTTGCTTAAAAATCTAGCATTATATGCGCATACCCTATGGTCAGTTTGAATTGTCACTTTGAAGTGACAATTGTCACTTCGATGTGACAATTGTCACTTTGATGTGACAATTGTCACTTTGATGTGACAATTGTCACTTTGAAGTGACAATTGTCACTTCGATGTGACAATTGTCACTTTGAAGTGACAATTGTCACTTCGATGTGACAATTGTCACTTTGATGTGACAATTGTCACTTCGACGTGACAATTGTCACTTTGAAGTGACAATTGTCACTTTGACTTGGCAATTCCATATGTTTGTAAAAAAATAAAGTTGTTGGCCCCTATACGCCTTCGTATAATTAGAATGTATTTGACATAATATGTCACTTCGACGTGACAATTGTCACTTTGAAGTGACAATTGTCACTTTGACTTGGCAATTCCATATGTTTGTAAAAAAATAAAGTTGTTGGCCCCTATACGCCTTCGTATAATTAGAATGTATTTGACATAATATGAAATAAATTTTGAAATTATAATCATGATTTTTAATAAATAAAAGTTGTAACATTTCACATTTGTAGACTTTAATTGAAAATAATTTATTCTTTCATTGAATATTAAGAATGTTAGATAATGTTTACATAATTGTTCATAATATTCGATGAAAGAAGAAGGGATATTCAACAAAGTTGAAATCTACTTACTATTAAAATGGACATGGAAAAACATAATAATAACTACATAATAAAGCATAACATAACTATTTTTTGAATCCTGTAAATTTTGTGATCTTGTTTGTTTTTCTAGAGTTATCTTGTATTTTTTTGTTGATTTCTCGTAGACGAATTTAAGTAAGTTCTTGTCCAAACGAGACAATGAATAGCATAGCTGGCAAGCATCTTTTGCTATATTGTCAAAGATTTGATCCTCTTCAATTTCTCGCCGTGGTTAAAGGAGTCCTCCATGACCTTTGAGCATTTGTGCATATAAGCCGAAAACGCTGTTAATTGGGTTAGGACCAGGTGTATCATTTAGGTAAAGATGGGCAGCCGAAAAGAATTTGACTAAGGGCCGGCCCGGCACAGTGGCTTTATAAGAAGTGCATAGATTAGGTGAAGAAGTGCATACTTCGTACCATAGATAAATACCTTCGTACATAATGCAATAGATGGCAGGAGTGTGAAGTTAGCAACGCATTGCCAGCACGGCAGGAAATAAGTTTTGATACTTATGAACATTTTGAGAATTTTTTTGAAATGATCATAAATATTTTAAGAGATTAGCATAGTCCAACACTGTCCAACGCAGTTTAAGACGAAATGAAATATTTTTGTATACTATTGCAGTGTCAAAGATTAATAAATTACATGCAATTTTACGAAATGTCTATATGGCTTTAATTAAAAATGTTTGAGTTTATGCCGAAAAGTTCTGTTTGTCGGTCCTAAATTTTTTGGATTCGTGATCGTCCATACATCCCTCTACAATCCCCATAGCGCGAAAATTCCCGATCAGCCGTAATAAGTGCGCTACAGAGGAAAGATCGGAGGCAAGATTAATATTTTGAAAATTCGTAATATCAAAAAATCTTGTTTGTCGATCCAAAATCGTGACGACGTATTATTCCAAATATATGACACTACCACATAGATATAGAATTATATTCTATCTCAATGCACTACCACCTCTACAAGGCGGAAATCCTCGTGTTTTCCACCTAGGTGGATTCGTGATCGTCCATACATCCCTCTACAACCCCTATAAGTCGAAAATTCTCGATCAGCCGTTATAAGGTTGCCAGAGGATTAAACTCTCTCAGCAACGCGGTCGTGTTTTTCCACTTAGGTAAATAAAATAAAATATTAATTTCTCAAAAAGTCTCATGTGTCGGTCCAAAATTGTACGGATTCGTGATCGTCCATACATCCCTCTACAACTCCTATAAGTCAAAAATTCTCGATCAGCCGTTATAATGTTGCCAGAGGATGAAACTCTCTCAGCAACGCGGTCGTGTTTTTCCACTTAGGTAA
The DNA here is from genome assembly GCA_963680705.1 of Rhagium mordax. Classification (NCBI taxonomy): domain Eukaryota; kingdom Metazoa; phylum Arthropoda; class Insecta; order Coleoptera; family Cerambycidae; genus Rhagium; species Rhagium mordax. The sequence goes on along the minus strand of OY796656.1, from coordinate 104,370,038 downwards.
ATAAAATAAAAAATTAATTTCTCGAAAAGTCTCATCTGTCGGTCCAAAATTTTACGGATTCGTGATCGTCCATACATCCCTCTTCAACCCCCACAGCGCGAAAATTCTCGATCAGCCGTAATAAGTGCGCTACAGAGCAAAGCGGAGGCAAAATTAATATTTTGAAAATTCGTTAAATTAAAAAAATCTTGTTTGTCGGTATTTAATATTATTTTGTTTATTTTATTTTAATGCCCCCCCCCCCTTTCGGACCTTCTGGATCCGCTTATGGTGTTGGGAGTGAAAAAATTACCTTAAAATATTATTAGTTAAATGTGTTCAAGTTCAAATGGTGGTACCATATATAAAAGCACAACACACATATTAATAATTAAATAAATAAGTACCTACATATATTAATATTTTATATTTAATATACTTCGTATATGCAATAAAAGTTTAAAAAAATAGAAATTAAACATTTTGATTCGGACGCCCGGACGTATATCCTAATCACTATAGAACCGGGCGCCTGGACGAATAGACCCATAAAAAATTATTAGAAAACATGTATAATTAATATAATTCTGTTTCATTTTTATGGTCCAGCTATCCGTTCAGAAAACACGTCAACCGCCACGTTGCAGTGCATGTCGACTTTCAGCTGCTGCCTCGCCTGAAAGTAACTTTTTACTCTTTAATCTACTGCAAGTTGCAATATACGATCTGCTCCAGCGGCGCAGCGAGGGGGCGTTTTAGGGGTTAAACCGCCCCCCCCCCCCGCAGAGACGCCCAACACAAATTAAAACTGTTAATCTTGGTAATAAAAAAATATTCTTGGCAACACATGTATTTTATGTACGCTGTGTTAAGGACTAATTATAGGTATAGGGGAAGGTTATCTAAAATGGGATACTGAGGTAAAATGGGATACCCACCATGTGTCGTAAAATTAGCATAATACTTCCCACTTGATATACGGTGACCTGCAGTAGTTTGTGATTCACAGTGCTACATGTAAAAATTTTAGGTACATTTTTTTTAGTTTTAACAGTTTTGTTATAACAATTTTGGCGTAGAAACGTACGTAAGGATAATGCCTGATTAAATGATGCGATTAGAGCGGTGTTTTTTATATATACTTTAGTTTTATAAACAATCACTTTGCCTACAAAATTGCCAAGTTTGGTTCGTAGGTTATGTTTTGTTAGTCGCTTCTGAAACGGTGGTGCTATGTTGATAAAATGGGATATTGAGTCCACTGCGAAAATTGCCTAGGGAAGAAATAAAAAGAAAAGGCGAAGTAGAAAGAAAAGGACAAGTAAAGAAAACGAACTTAAATATAGAATAAAAAAAGATCAATGAGAGGGGACTAGGCGTGAAAAAGAAAAACTCGAGAGGAAGAACAAAATGTCGAAAATGAAGAGAATCCGATATTCTATTAGGATGTAGAATTTTTTCAAATAAAGCAGGAGGATTTAGTGTACCGTTTGTCAAAGCGAATAATGCAACAAAGCTGATGGTAACGTAAAGCAGTTCGAGTGTGATTTAGCTCATACATGTGGAATCCCATTTTAGAGTCACTGCTAGTCCCATTTTAGATACATCGTATTCCTAAAATGGGAAATAGAATTGTTTCAGAAAATATATATATTTTTTTGTTAAAAGTTTAGAAGTTTTACTTCAGTTATGTTATTATTTGAACAAAGTTGAGTTTGAGTTGTCACATAGGTACCTAAATTGCAATGATGTCCTAAGCACAATACGTTTTTAAGAGCTTGTCATACCTTAAGTATCCCATTTTAGGCAATCTTCCTCTACTGTTTTTTTTTGTTTATATTTTTAAATGTACTTTACAGGTACGTTAAGTTTTGTGTTCTATAATATACCTATTTTCGTTTTTAATACTCTTCCTAATTTCTTTTGAAAACCCCCCCTTATACAAGATTCTGGCTGCGCCACTGATCTGCTCCATACTGATTTTTTATTTAACACTATTGTTCCTTCTTCCAATTTCATATCTGTGATTCCAGTTGCTATGGTAACATGAAACGCCAACGAACATTTCAAAACTTTTGACACTAAGTTTTGTCGATTTTTATACCTCGTTTAAGTTGAATAATGTCATCTTAATACAATGTGTGAACCAGAATTAGATGGAAATGTGGGTGAACTTAAAATAAATGCAATTATCGGGTTTGACGGTAAAATATTTAAAAGATAAAAGAAGGCAGCTGTTACATATTTTTTTTAGGTAGTACAATAAACGGTTTTGTTGTTCATCCAGATGGTAAACATGTTGTTTACCCTATTGGAAATAAAGTTGCCATACAAGAGTGGAGTACAAAACAACAAAATTTTCTCGTCGGTCATACAAATATTATTTCCTCAATAGCAGTGGCAAGGTCTGGCAAATATATAGCAAGTGGACAGATCAATCACATTGGTTTTAAGGTAAGGATCAAATGTTCAAAAGACGTGTTTTTCCCGAGTAGCTAGCAGTGTGTAAGGTTTGCCTGACTCGAAAACGAAAACGCTTCTATAAATGTTGACGTATAAATTTCTTACGTTTAAAGTTATGCAAAAATGGTCTATAAATATAGAATGGCAGGGGTATAGTTGCTTTTAACCCTTACTTACATAATAAATTACTCTTTTCTTCGTTCTTCGGTACATCTTAGTTTATAATCAAGTATGTGTATGAGCCAAATTTAGAACACCCAATTCAAAAATTGTTGATCATTAATGCCTCATTCATGCGTCATGCGTTTATTACACGCTCACGCTCAAAATGCTTAAATTTTGTTTCGACGCGAAAAGGAAAAAATTAGTCCACTTCCCTAATTTATCTCGAAAACGGTGCCTCCGATCGAAGTTGCACAAGAGGGCATTTCCTTTGTAAAAACTCTGACAATTCATAATTTGAAGTCAAAACTAAATTTAGAAATAAAAAAGTTGCGGTAATTTTTACCCCCCCACCCCTACAGCTTGACCCACCCTTGGTAAAAATTTTGGGATGATATTTACCTCATTTTGTTAGGCTTAGAAAGTTTAGTGGATGTGCAAAATTTCATTACTTTAACTTGAACAGTTTCGGAGATAATAAATAAAAACCGTCTTCAGGGGCCCACATTTAGGGGCCTGTAGCTCCCTTAGGAAGTATTTTGGTATAGAGGTAAGTTTGGTCCCATCGATTTATTTTGACCTCGGGAATATGTGGTTTATTTTTGTGCACTTATTTCTGGGACACCCTGTATTATAATATAGGTAAAATACAAAATGTTATTTGGTATATATTACAGAATACAATAGAAAAATTATCTCGTACTGCTACGATGGAAAATGAAAACTTGCACCGACTCGGTGGCGCTGTGGGCTAGGCGCGTGAGTGACATGACAGTCATGGCTCTGGCTACACTGCCTATCGCGTCCGGGTTCGAAGCCCGGCACCGGCAGATAGCAAAATGTCGGTGGGTTTGTTTACGTTTTTACTAATGTGTAGCCCCCTTCTGGACAGCCTTTGGCTTTGGAATTGGGGGTTGTCTAATTTCTGTGGTGTGCTTTATGTTTATGTTTATGTTAAAAACAATAAACAAATCATAATAAAATATCAACAAAAATAAATGTTGTTAAAATTGAGTAGGTATATTGAGATATCACAGAACAGTTTTCTGATTCCATCTCGAGTTAATCATCACAACATGATTGAGTGTAATAATTTTACAATACGTGAAGCATTAAATAGATATTGCTCGAAATAGTAAATAGAAGTGTATAGGATTATTAAAACAATATATCTCTCCGACACCGATCACCCTAATGTTAAGGCTCAATGACAGTTAAATGTATAATACTGTAAGAAATATCAGGATTACCTACTTAATGGTGTTATAGATATCTGGATATTTTCGATTTCTTCGCTCAACGATTTTATTGATCTTACAGGAATTATAATAATATCCTATTTTTTCCTTAACAATCTTCTTGTTCCTACAAGTTTTGCTATATTGAATTATAAGTATTTATTACAAAAAATTGCAAAAATGTCAATTAAGTTGGGTAAAAGAAGGTAATAATAATTCTGGATATTTATATTCAATTTTTTTGCAAGATTGGGTGCCAACCCAAGTTGCTAGCTGATCATTGTCATCTTAAGATAAGTTGCCTTCTCTCACTAATGAAAAATAACAGCAGAGGGATTTAACCTAGGAACAAAAAATATTTACAGTAGTAACAAAAAGTTAGTCAAATCTAATATCGTGCTGATACTGATGATGTTGAGAGTGATGAGAGTGTTGAAGTGCAAATTAAATTAATTGTTGATGTCCGATTTCAGGCTAGAGTGATAATCTGGGATTTCGAAAAGCTCCGCTTATTGTCCCAATACGAACACCACAAAGTTCGCGTAGAAGCAGTCATATTTTCACATGACGACCGCTATGTTATCACTTTAGGAGGTCGTGACTGTGGATCCGTTGTCGTATGGGATATGCAAAAGGGTCAGGTATTATGTGGCGCCCAAGTATCTAGGGGAGTCCAAGGTGAGGCGACAGTCATGCAGTCGATGAACAGAAGAGGTGTTTGTTTCATAACTGCTGGGGAAAATCATTTATCTGTTTGGAAAATTAACAAGGACGCAAGAAATGCAAAGTCCGTGGATGTGGCCATGGTAAAACTAAGAAGAACCATACTTTGCATGGACACTAATGAGAGGGACGAGGTGAGTTTTCGAAGAATACGTCATTGTATATTTAAATCGTCAGTGCGCGAAATATTTATATATAATTAAATCCCAGAAAACTGGAAAAGAATTTGATGGTAGTAAATTGCCTTCGTTCACCGTTATGTTTGAAACATGTTGCTGAAAATTGTTTTTGTCGGAGTATCTTCCATTTTCGGAAATGTAGATATTTCTTTATTTTGGTAGAAAAAATACAATATGTATAAGCCGATTAGAACTTGGACCACCATGTCTCTAACTTTTCTTAAATTTGTAGTTTACCTACTGCGGAACAACAACTGGAGATATTCTTAAAGTGAGATTAAACTTTCATCACGATGCGGATATTTTGGATCCTATCAAGCAACCCACTATTGTGGGTTGCTTTGCCCGCTTGTCAAAGAAGAAACTACCTCGTGGTAGTGTTGACCTATATGAGGCGGGTAAGATTTAATTGTTTTTGTCTTCATTTTCTTAAGGAACTGTATGCCACGTATCTTTCCATCATTATTTAATGGATATAAATGAGAGAATCTTGCTCTTGTTTTTATTTGAAACTAATGTTGATATAATTTTCGTTCATTGCATAAAATTGTATGGTATCACTATAGAATTGTCTGTGGTATAACTTATTAAGTTAGTGAAACAATAATATATTTATCTTCTTGCATCTTGCATGTCATAAAGACATCATTATGTCCTGGTGCAGTTCTGTTAGCATATACCAAGATGGCGACTGCTTGTTTGTCCGCCAAATTATTAAAACTTTTCTATCTGGGTATTGTTACAGAACTCTCCTGCATAATTTTTTAAAATTATAAATATACTAATGTGTGTAATAATTAATAATAATTCGTAACAGTAAATACAGATTTTTAATAATTACTATTTAGGAATCATTTATATTAATTCACTTTCACATTACTGTTTAATTGCATATAAAACTTAGTTTAAAAAATTTAATAAGTTGAGTAATTGTAATAATTTCCTTTATAGAGAATTCCTCGTTCATATAATAAAATGAATACTTCTTTAATATTGCACATTTATCGATAAATAATATAAACTAGTTTTGTGAAATTATCCCGATTTTATATTTTATACTAACTTCAATTATATCTCAAAATTCATGAACGGAAATGTATTTGCATATAAAATGTTGTAGAAATGTTAATGTATGCGTGACGGTAGATAGAAAATGTGGTACAGTACGTCGGTAACTGTACGTCACGCATACATTTTTGTAACTTAAAGCAAAGGACATACGCAATGGTACGGTACAGCTTTATATTCACACCACGGAATAAAATTTAAAAACCCTATTTATTTTCCAGGCGTCCGTTCAATAATGCTTTTATTTAATGGTTGGCTCATTGTTGGTGCTGGTGATGGTAAAGTAGAAATGGTGGAAGAAACAGACGGAAAAATAATAAATTCTGGTGTCAAAATGCCATCCATACCTGCATTAATAATTCACAAATCCGCTTTCGTTAATGGTGCAGTAACATCTCTCCAGCTACAGGGAGAACATACGATACTGGCCGCAACAGTGAATTCTGAAATTTACCGAATTCATATGAATAATTTTCTTGCCGAACTCATAATAACGTGTCACACTTCTGCTATTTACGCTATTGCGTTTCCTTAGTAAGTATGAACTAGCGTTAGGTAAGAGGCTATTACAATTTATGAGTTGACGAAGTCGATACGAATTGACGTTCACTAATTTAAACCCGAAAAGTGCATAGTTTTTAGTAATTTTTAAGAAAAAGAAAAGAAAGAAACTACAAGGTTTGTCATAAAATATGACTATTTTGTTTTGGAAGTAAGTTTATTGATGAATAAAGTGACCGCCATCTTCTTACGCCATTTTTAGCATAATATCATTAATGCCCAAATTGTTTGCTAAACTAGGGCTCCGCAAGCAAAAAAGTTTATTAAACTCGAATATGCAATAAAAAATAAGATATCTCATTTGCAATACACGAATTGGGCCTTATAGAGCCTACAGAGGGCTTTAGATCCAAAAATTGTTTACCTCAATCAAGGACTCTTAAATTTGGCAACTAAGTGGTTTAATTGTTTCAGTAATTTTTCTGAGGTCTTCGCTACTGGAGGTAAACACGATGTACGTATCTGGTGTGTGAGCACCATGCAAGAAGTTCTGCGAATTCGCGTCCAAAATTTCAATTGTTCCAGTATAGTTTTTGCCCACGATGGCAAGTCGATCCTTACAGGCTGGAGTGACGGTGTGATTCGATCGTTTACGCCATTGACAGGTCGTCTGGCTTACGCTATTTTGAATGCCCATAATAAAGGAGTGTCAGCTTTGGCGATTACATCTCATGGCAGAAATATTGTTAGCGGAGGTTGCGAGGGTCAAGTCCGGCTTTGGGAAATTTCTCCTGAACATCAGGAACTTATGTGTACCCTAAAGGAACACAAAGGGCCGGTTTCTGCTATCGATATCAACAAATTTGATAATGAAGCTGCAAGTGCAAGTACCGATGGGACATGTATTATTTGGGACTTAGAGAAACAGTGTCGTCGGCAAATACTTTTCGCAAACACTCTGTTTATGTGCGTCAGATATTATCCCACTGGAGTACAAATTCTTACAGGTATGTAGATGTTTGACAATATTGAATAAATATTTACAGTTTTAATACGTAATTATAATAGTACAGGGTGGTTCAGAATTTACCGATTAAACTTCGGGAACTAATAGAGAACGTTAAAATAAATGGATTTTCTTTAATAAATTTATATCTAAAACCGCTAGTTTCTGAGATACAGGGGGTCAAAGTTTAATTTAAAAAATATATTTTTTTAAATATGTTCTTAATTAGTTGAGCTATTTTAACGAAACTTGGTTGACAAATTAATAGTAACAAGTAACGTTTTCCGAAAAAAATTCGAAAAATTCGCTAATTTATAGAGTGGCTTAGTATTTAAGAATCTAATTTATAGCTTTGCAGAACGTTTTCTGAACCAATTTTTTGGACAAAGCTTTGGGTTATGAGAAAAATGCCAAGAATACTTTTTTATTAAGAAATAATTATAGTTTTTAAAAATGTTAATTTTTTAAAAATTATCCAGTGGCGTATCACTATTTTTTAACAAGTAAAAATAAAAAAATTGAATACTCCGCCACTGTATAAATTAGCGAATCGAATTTTTTTCGGAAAACGTTACTTGTTACTGTTAATTTGTCAAGCAAGTTTCATTAAAATACCTCAACTAATTAAGAACATATTTAAAAAAATATTTTTTTTAAATTAAACTTTGACCCCCTGTATCTCAGAAACTATGCGGTTTTAGATATAAGTTTATTAGAGAAAGTCCATTTATTTTAACGTACTCTATTAGTTCCCGAAGTTTAATCGGTAAATTCTGAACCACCCTGTATATAATAACTTTATTATATGTTTATAAATAATGGGATGTGAAATTTCTGTTCTGTAAAAAAATTGGTGGCTAAAACACTTTGATTAGAAGTCCTAGGATTGGGAAAAAACATTGTTATTTATAATACATTTTTTGGCAAAACACGATTCAAAAAGCATAAAATTCCATACAAATAAAGAATTTTATTAAGTAATCTAAGATATAGACAAAATCGCGAATTTGAAGGGAATGAATGATAAGTTTGGTGAAATCTGAATTGTATCTCTTGCTCGAATGTTCGAAGCGAAATGAATAGTGAGCCATAAACCATCGATAATAGGTGATCCTATCCCTCATTCGTTAATAGATGACGGACAAAAGTAAATATTGTCATGTCATGTATTTTAAGCTAATACCCCACTACTCAATTAAATAAATTAACAAAATAAAATAAATAAAAATTAAATTCAATTCGAACCGGGGTAATGTGAAAGTTCCTTCTAATAAAACTAAAACGAGAAACTTACATATAGTATACTCAGTAAATAAATGCAAGTACAAAAAGGATATAATATCTTGAAACCATTCGTTAAATCAGCTGTAGAACACCTGTTGAATCGAGAGAGGTCAACGAGCTTTAGGTAAACAAAGGGTCAGCTACGCTGAAACAAACCAAAAATAAACAAATTAAACGCATAAATGATATAAATACAGTGTGCCACATTTCTTTAAAATAATCAATGACCTAACAGTTGTCTGTGGCATGCTTTGAACAGAGGTTGAACGATTGTCAACTACGGTTAAACAAAGATGGATTTTATTTATATAAATTTTATAAAATTTGTAATTGATTAAATTAAAACAAACCTGTAAAACCTCCAGTCTAGTCAAATGACCAGACTCAATGTAAATTAGTTCCTAAGAAGTGAGTGCAGTGAAGTTCAGCACGTGACTATGATCTCTCGTACTACCCAACGACAGATCTAAAATTTATCTCTCGTAATATCGACATATGGGTATCCAAGGATTCATCTTCAAATAAGGAAACTAAAAATACCATAATTTCATAGTAAAAATACGTAATAAAGTGGAAAAAGGCGAAAATACCAACCTACATGACAGTTAAAAATCTATAAATCCATGGTTTGGCAAATTTTCTGCTTGTCCTTAGGAACGAAACAAAAAAGGAGAGTTGTTGATGGGTCATGAAAGAAGGAACCCCACGTCCAGATCGCTCCTGAAATACATAAAGAAATACGAAATTAAAAACGCAAATTTATATTTCCAGTAAATTTGAATAATGGTTCAAGGCCAAATACAATAAGGTACTAGGAAAACAACATCAACTTACCAGCAATAAAGGTAAAATTTATCCTAAATATTAAGCAGCCACCTGATTGGTCGGAATTCCAATGGGCATCCAAGGCCTATTTAGTTTATGCAGATCCAATAAACAGGGCACGAAATTATAAAACTGCCAGCTACCATAACTGAACCGCAAGGCGCAAACCATAAGTGTCAAAAGTTAAAAACAGGACTGCCAAATTAAAGTAGATAACGCGACACGATAATTTTAGTGTGTCAGGAATAATTTGACCTAAATTTAAAAACTTTTACTTTATTAAATTAGTCACTGTTCACAAGGACACTGTCCTATATTTGTCATAGATTAAGTTAGTTTAAGTTAGATCAGGGACATAGTTTAAGGAACATTTTGCCCTAAACCGTTTCACTCGTAAAATAAACTAATTTGTGAGTTCCATCTATGTTTAATTCAAGTAACTAAAACATTTACATTCGTCTTAACTGGACATCTGTACTACAACAAAAACAGAGACATCTATCAGTCCAATGACAAAATATTCATTCTAATAAAGTTCTCTAACATTGAAAGACCCATACTAATCAGAATTAAGTAAAACCAGTTCAAAATTTAATAATCTTTATTCAAGAGGTGTACAGCAGCTAATTAACAGGTAAGAAATTTCTTCGATAGTAGAAGGGAATCCCCGTAGGCCCTGAAAGGTAAAAGAGTAATTATAGCAAACCTATAGTAAGTTTCACGTTTAATTATCTTAAAATAAAATCATACGCACTGTCGCTTATTGTTTAAACTGTTGGCAAATCCAGCACAGTGGCGGACTGATCGTATGTTGTAAAGTCGATAATTCAGAAAACTATATACAAATACTTGAGAAAATTAAATTTAAAATTCAAAAACTAAACAACTTAATTACTAGTGCATGCATAATAATATATGGGAATATAAAACTTAAATATCTAAACGTGCAAATATAAAATATTAAATATAATAAAGACAATCTTAAATTTTAATAAAATAACTTACCTTGTAATAATAAATCAAAAACTAGAATTCAAAAATAAAAAATCATTGTATCCCTAAGATCCTCATATCGTTACATAATTTGGCGCCCTACGTGGGGCCCTTGATCAAAAAGGAGCAACAGAAACCCAAATAAAAAGAAAAACATAAAAAATAAAAATTTCCCCCTATCATTACATAATTTGGCGCCCTTGATCAAAAGAAAAACCCAAATAAAAAGAAAATCATAAAACATAAAAAATTCCTCATATCGTTACAATACCTCCCATTCCTAATATGTTTTAGGAACACACTGATAATTATTTATTCCTTCCACAGGTGGTTCGGATAGAAAACTAGCATATTGGGAAGTCTTAGATGGCGGATTAGTAAGAGAATTGGAAGGATCTCCTTCGGGTACAATAAATGCTTTGGATATAACTCCTGATGGAGAATGTTTTGTTAGTGGTGGCAACGACCAAATGGTTAAAATATGGAGATATCAAGAAGGTAAAGCGTATTTTGAATTAAGTCTTATTTTATGGTAGGTTACAAGTGCAAATGAAAAGGTTTTTTATGTGATTAATAATAATAAAATATAGACGTAGTAGTCTATAGAAAGTAATATCCAATATAGAGAAGCAAGAAAGAAACGTTGTTTAATTAATCTTCAAGCAAATGAACGAATTAAAGATGTGTTGAATTTCGGCAATAATAGATATCCCAATTTTTAAATTGTATTATATTCCAGGGATAACTACCCACGTCGGCATGGGCCATGCCGCTGTTGTAACGTGCACTCGTTTCAGTGCAGATGGAAGTTTCATTGTTACTACAGACGCTTCCGGTGGCGTATTTGTATGGGAATTCCCACAAACGCCAGCGAAAGAAGAACCAGAGGTTGTTGAGGAGACGAAATCTGTAGCAGCAACTCCCAAATCGGTTGAAGAGGATATTCGTGATTTGCCATCTGTACGAAGTATCAAAAGTGAGGCTAAAAGTATTGAAGACGATGACTGCAAATGCTCGTCAAGATCGGTTGTAATATGTACTAAAAATGATAGGGGTGATTGCCAACCAATTAAGAAAAGTTCGTCGAAGTCAACTTGCAGTGAAAAATCAACAAAATCGCAAAACATTTGTGATAATGAAAAAAATTCTAGTAAAGCGAATATTGCCGCGAAATCAAAGAATGGAAGTATAAAAAGTCCTGACTGCGCTTGTTCTGTGAAATCTTCGGCTTCTATAATTTCCAAAAAATCCAAGAATTAAACCGTTAACGCCGTTCATTATACACAAATATATAAGTATACTTTTTACTACTTATATATCATAATATATTTTATATAAAGTACAATTGTTTTTAGTAAATAAATAAAATATCTCATAGTGTAGTATATTCCCTTTGAACCCTAGTAAAAATAAGTCTTTCATCTTCAGGAAAATACGGCAATAAATAGGACCAAGAATCAAACGGCAAAATTAGAATTTCCACCACATTAGACGCTGCTCTGTAAGTAAAATGATGCAATGCTTCTTGGTTTAACCCTTGGGATACCCCGAATGTATCGTTGGGATGCAACTCGGCGTGCTGGGTTTCTGTTAGATCCTGATGCTTGGTAAGGACACTGACATTTCCATTGTGTATGAAGTACATGCAGGAGTCCGTATCACCATACTTTACAATGTAGTCGTGTTTAAAAAAGACAACACGCCTTAATTTTGAACATATTTGTCTTAGAAAGCTTTCTTCGATATTCTGAAAAGAAATTAACATGAATTTGAAAAAATTAGAGTTAAAAAACACACCCTCATTAAAACGGTACATCGTATTTCCCTAATTTATCTATTGAGCGTGTTTTAAAATAAACTGAAATTTCCAAGATGAGAATAAGAAGAAATGTTCTTGAACATGGGTCTGAGAAAGTCTTGTTTTACAGTATGTGAGCCGGACGCGTATAGTGTTGAGATAATGACTTGAAATTTCACATGCATATAAATTGAGCCTTGCCCTTTCAGGAAATATTTGTCTGCCTGAAGTATTCCGGCCGCAAGGCACTTCTGCCGCCCCCCATTTATCGCAGCTCGCACCCAATTAAAAAAAAAATCGTATCTCGGGTGATAGCCGAGATGAACAAAAAAGAAAAAAAAAGAGTTCTTCATTTACCCTTCATCTTGGTCTTCGTCAAGGTCTGGATCCTTTAGGTCAAAATAGAAGGGCTCCAGAACTTTCCAAAGGGTACGTGTCTGGAGGATCGCCAAAATAAAAAAAATAGCCATTTTTTAAATAATAAGAAAGTTATTTTAGGAGGCAAAATCGAGAAAAACGATTTCATCTAGTTTCAAAAAAAAAAAAAATGTTTTGTGAAATCGTTTTCCTCGATTTTGCCTCATAAAAGAGATATTTTGGAAAGTGACTATTTTGTCGGATTTCGGCGATCCGACACGAACTCTTTAGAAATGTTCCGGAGACCTTCCATTTTGACCTGGAGGATCCAGACGTTGACGGAGGCCAAGAAGAAGGATGAATGAAGAACTTTTTTTCTTTTTGGTCCATCTCGGATATTACCCGAGATACGATTTTTTTTTTAATTGGCCGTGCTCTGCGATAAAAGGGGCCGGCAGAAGTGTCTTGCGGCTGGAATACTTCAGGCAGACAAAGATTTCCTGAAATGAGTACCATTATAATTTATACAGGCATGTAAATTGACCTATGGACATGTTCAAGATTGTTGCGAATTCTATAGAAACCACTATTTGCTGTGAATATCAATGCCATTAATTGGATCTAAGTTAAGTTTTTTATAAACTGCTTTTGTAAAATTAAAATACTTAAAATATTTGAAACTATGAACGTGCTTATTACCTTTTTAATTTTTTTTATACATATCATTTTTTATTATGACTGATGGTCGAGATGGTAGAGTACCTGCCTCTCACCCAAAAGTCCCGGGTTCGAATCCCGGTCGTGGCAATGGAAAATACTGTGAGAGGGATTTTTCCATTATACACGGATATTGGATGTGTGTCCCTTGTCTTTAAATGTGTAGCCCCCTCCCGCACAAGGCTCCTAGAGCCTTCTGGGATAAAGGGGGTCGTAATTACATGTGGTGTATTTATTTATTTATTATTTCAAATTTTCAAAAATTTCACCTATATCCAGGCCTATTTCATATTCAGATCATTATTTTATTGTTTGGCTTATTGTTTCTTGTTTTGTATATTTCTGTATTAGAAGATATTACAGTAGTTATTTTATGTTTTCATTTCAATTTTAGAAAATAACACATTTTAAATAATGTTTCATTACGACTCGTGCCCTCAGGAATGTTGTGTGCCCTCCCCCACTCCTAAAGGATCGGCACAATATTGTCTAAATATGTCCCATTGACAAAAAGTACTCGAATTATTTAAAAAAAAAATGCGCTTTGACAAATCCGACTTTAATGTTTGTTTCTGGTTCTATTGTATAAGACTTGGGTTAAGTGGTAGAACAGCATAATATGCTAAACTTCGCCCACGAAACTTTGTACTTTGTATCTATGTTCCAATAAAGTCGTTTCTTATTATTCTTATTGTTATTATTATTATTAAACTCCAAATTGTTAGCATTCATCAATTCTGCCCAAAGACTTTAAACTGATGAGTTGCTGATTTTCCCTGAACGATTTCTGGTGGAGTTTCATACGTTGAAAATTAGATATTTACTAAATTTTGTATATCAAAACGCTTCCTTAGGAATAATTGACAAAAGGTTATTGCTAATAAAGCTAAACGTGTAGATATGATAGATTTCACAGCTGTTCAAATAGGAAATAAGCTGGAACAAATTTTTGTATTATGCACCTATAATAAATAAATGAGTATAAAATTTCCTGACCTCAAGACTTACTATGAATAGAAAACTCCTTCGCAAATGATGGCCATATAAGGAAGTCATAACATCACAAGATAAGACGTAGGGAATACTCTGAAATAGTTTTGGAAAATTGCTCCCTTCTTCATGCATCCACAGCTTTTTTAAATACAGCCAAATCATTTTCACTTGATAATCTTAAAAAGTAATGAATGGAATTTTGAATTGTATGCATTAATACTGTGCAACATGATATATGTCTTATTGGAAAATGATTAACTTATTTGACAATAAAATTCAAGATTAATTTAAATAAAAATTATGTATTTATTGAACACGTATTATATAGTTTTGTCAACACATCACAAGATTAATTAATTTAATTATACAGCTGACAAATTTAGTTAACAAAATTTATAGCAATTATTTATAGATGAGGATGAAAATTTCTTGCAGCACAGAGCAGAACAAGATGAATACATTTATAGAAGCACTGAATTAGAGTACATTAACTAGGTACCTATATTGTACATGTAAGAATTTCATAAGCATTTGATTTTGTGCTGCAACAGCGAGGAGAAAACGGCAATGAATGAGCGTGGAATTCAAACCATAGGGATTAACAATCCATGCTTTGCAGGAAAACAATTCTATTGAAATTCCTAAAAATATTTTTTTGGAAACTGTTTGTAAAATACTAAACAATTTGTTTAAAATCGGTATATAAAAGAAATTTTTTGAAAAATTTCTACTTTATATTGGTTTTTTATTAAAAAATGCACGTTTATAAAAAAAATTGAAGTTCTTTTATTGTAGTTTGTCGATTCAGTTTCTCCTCTATCCTCGATCAAGTTTCCTCCTGACTTCAATCAAACATATTATTATTTTCATCAAATTTTCTTTTCTGGAAGTATCAATAGCAGTTTTCTTTCCACAATTATTCTTCATTTACTTTTGATACCGAAGTATAGCTTTATTCATTGGTCCATCAGATAACAATAAAATTACTCGTTGATTAGCATTAGCTATTATGTTATTAGACAGTAAAACTGATTAAATTATAACTGGAAACAATATTAATGAGGCTTATCTTTTCCATTTTTCGAAATTTCCATTTTAGAAACATAACAAATAAAATATGAAGTTATTTAAAAACCAAAATTTTAATTTCTTCCTTTTAAACCTGAAGTGTAATTTTTCGAAAAATGAGTATAAACAGCTGCCAATTATGGCATCAGAACTTCCTCACCGTGTGGTGGAGTTTATAATAAAAGTTATTTTTGACGTATTTTGGGTATTTTAACATTTGGACACAATATTATAATGAGTTTGCAGATCTTATTTATAATATTTCAACACGAATAAATTTTTTTGTAAAGTTAGAAATATAAATGTTGGGGTCCGGTAGACCCCGTTCCAGTGGATCGATTTTGCTCATCAACGAACTGAATCTTTTCCTTGGCCTCTAGAACGTATGTACCAAATTTGAAAGCTTTATCACTTCATCTCAAAAACTGCATCTGCTATCGCGATACATACACAATACACACACAGCCTGCGCTTTAACAAAAAAAAAAGGAATCAGTTTGGAAAATAACAATAAGTACCTGAAATATGATGATTCTGTAGATATTTTTTGAAAAGCAAACAGTTATATTCAAATCTCACAAAGTCGATGTTAGAAAGATAAATGCCTCTTAGCGCTGCACCTGAAATTTAATATTTCTGATAAAATATATTTTGCTTTATACATATAATATTTAAAAATTACCCACGAAAACAGCAATCATAATCTTTCCTATCAACATAACCGCTGTTGTGAAAATTATTTCGAGTAAATATTGTGGTACGACATCTCCTATACCAGTAGTTGTAATAGTTGATATTATATAGTAATATGATAGAATCACTTTGTATATTGCTGGTTTATTTATTATATGTTTACTGAAATATTTATGTATGCATCAGAGCTACAGAGTTTTGTAGCAAGTACTTATTACCTGTTTTTAAAAATCCAAATATCTTCATTGCAATTACCAAAAGTACATGTCATCAGAAGCAGCAAACAGGACAGTAAGTGGATAATAATACAAAAAAAAACTGATAATTTTACTAGAAGCAGCCAGGGATTTACTTTCAACTTTTGTTCACGCTGAAAAATATGAAAGCATTTTGTAAAAGTACCGCAGATCGGGTACTTCGTTTTCTAATTACTTTAAATTTGGAACTCTTACACCCTTGGGTACCAATGAAGATGAAAAAACTTGAAAGCCGAAAGAAAATGAAGGAAGCATTTTTTTATTTGAAAACTGTAGTAAGAAATACAAATCAATGCCAAAGTAATTAAGTAACCATTGCTAGGATACAACCAATAGAAATTAGCCTACCAGTAACATCCATTATAGTTTAATAGCAATTAACAATTATTATTAACAGTCTATTACAAAACTACTTCTAAAATTAAACCAAGTTGCGCGATTCAATGGAAATCTGATTCGAGGGCGTGTGTTTAGAAGGGGATTGGTGCGCCGCGCCGTCTTGGATACGTCGACCTACCGAAAATGTTTTTTTTCATGTTGAACAATGGATTTGAAATAAAATTGCAAATAAGTATACTGATCGGAATATCGAGAATATTCAAATTTACTATTTACATTTTGATTCATGGAGGAAAATAATGAACAATTCTGAAATCCCGTTCTTCTGCATATTTAATAACCAATGAAACATATTACTATGGTGTTTACATCTACTAAATTTCCTATCTTAAGTTTTCTTCTTCCTCTTTAGTTTTCATGACCGTAGAACATATGACTAAACTAAATGAATTTGTAAGGTACCTACAAGATACTATTATTGAAAATAAAACTGTAAAAATGTGCAAACCATGTTAACTGAAAATTGGTAATAGTCAGATATTAACAGCATCTTCAACGGACGGATTTTCAATGACCCAAACTATGTAAATAAAGTATATGAGCCATTTCGGTTCGAAATTGTTAACGCTTTACAAAATTGACCATATGCAATTTGTTCACATTAGATTTAGATATAAAGATTTACGCTGTAAACTTTTTTGTCAGTTTTCCAGTACTGGATACTCTTTCCTGCAAAAATCCTGCAGTATCTAAACCTTACAAAGGCGACGATAACAATTGATATACAGCTAGTTTAACATTTCGCAGGGTTTAATGGCTATAGATGCCAGAATCGTGTGCCCTAAGCAGACGGAGGGAACTCAGAGTGACTGGTTTCTGTAATTGGCTTTTCGGCAAGCCAATATTACTTCATTTCTAAATCAAATAGACTTCATGCTCCCGAGTAAAAAAATTATCAGGGACCATTTCAATTGAGTACCCCGGTTAATCCGAGCATTCGGAAAGCTTGTCTGTTTCACCATATCCCTTATGGTGATGTTTGTCTTGGAAGGTGTCGAGAATTCAATTACTTACATCTCCTTGGTATGGTGATAGTGATACCTTTATTTTCTTAATTTCGTGGCTAAAAAGCTTTAGTTGTAGTAATTATAATAATACTTACCACGTTAAAATATTCCAAGATGTAATAAAATCGCAATAGCTGCAACAATCTCAGGCAAGTATACAGGAAAAACCGGTCGTCGTGGGAGTAAAAGAAGCATATAACAGAAATTGGTATATTTGGAACTACGTCCCACAACACGCGCATGGGATTATTAAAATATTTTCGTATTAATTTCCTATTGGATCTGATAAGGTTCCCGTAAAAATTAATATAACGTTGATGTAATTTGATGAAAACTCTGACGTAGAATATAGGCTCGAGAAGCAAATCCGAATAGCACCAATAACTCTTATCTTGCGTTGTAAACATATACGGTATAAAGAAAATATTCAAGAAACTTGCCCAACACGTTAAATTATCCACGCCCTAAAATGAGAAGGTTTGTTATACGAAATTGATATAAATTTGTATATTTGATACCTTAAATGTGCTGTCGCTGGGGTGTAAAGAAAACCTAAACCATCTAAGTGGCATACAAAATTGTAGACTTTTAATTTTTACAGGTGCAAGAGCTATTTTTATCACTGGCTCCTCGTCGGATTCAAGTTCATCAAAAAAATTGCTGCCCTTAATCGGATCTGAAAGGAAGCAGTTAAAATATCGCTTAGTTTATTTCATCAAAACTTAATATAAGCAGACGAGTATAAAGTAAGTACAGGTACTATAGTCGAGTAAACTTTAACTTGGCGCGTGGATGAGTTGTTATTGTGCATACTATTTCATTTTCTCTTGCACACAAAGTTAAAGCAATAACCCAAAAACGTTGTTCACGTATGTTTATACGTAAACAATGGTTTTGGGCCATTGCTTCAATTTTGTGTGCAAGAGAAAATACAATAATACGCACAATATCAACTTATCCACACGCCAAGTTAAAGTTTACTCGAGTATTTATTTATTCGAAAGAATCAGTGTCACGATCTGGATTTAAGCACAGAGCGAAAACCAAGTGTGTTTGTATTTCGACCAAACAGTTTCTGTAGTTCAGCAAGTATAGATCTTCTTTCGAAAAAAAAAAATGTTTCAATAATATTTTATTGTTGGCTTACCTTTAGATAATTTATCTTTAGAGGAACTCGAGGAGGAACTAATGGGGATGCAAAACTCAGTTTTACTATCTAAAGTATTTTTAATTTTGCGAAGAATATTTGGATGATATTCTATAATCTTGAAAAACTTTTTTGTAGGTATAGCATAAATAGAGACATTTCTTCTTGCCACTACATAAATCGGACTCGACCCGTAAATACTGCGACTTATATTGCCAAATGTACCTCCAACACTAATAGTTATTACGTATTCTTTTTCTTCATTCAATATTTCTGCTTCGCCAGATGCAATTATAAAAATTTGGGAAATAATATCGTTATATCTAATTATTATTTCTCCTGAAACAGCTATAGATTAGTATTTGCAAATTATAAAAATATGTATGTAAGTTTCTTAACCTTTCCTAAAATGAAGCAGCTGGATATGGGTTATTATCAATCTTAAAAAATGTGTATCTAGTTCTTTAAATATTGTAGACAATTCTAGAACATGTTGGTATTGCATTAGTAGTACATCTTCTGTTAATGATGTATTCAAATCAAAATCGAGAAGGATCTTTGGATAATCTAATCCTTTCGTTCGTTCCCAAATAAAATTTAAATGTTTAATTACCTAAAATTAAGGAATTTAACGTATGCAATAGAAGATTAGGGACTGATTAACTTGTGTCTTTAATTTATTGGATAGGTTATTCCGTGTACAAAACTTGATCAAGTGATCTACGTTTTTAGGATATTCCCTCTTTATAATATCTTCTTGTAATAATATGGTCGATATTGTAGCAGTTAAATCGGCAAATATCGCGAAACCTAGTAAAGCTATTAAAATAACGCCAGTCATTGATAACCATGAGTTTGCATCGATATCTTCAAGGCAGGTGGTTGTAATAAAATTTGTTATGCTATAAAATCCGATCATATACTTTCCCCAAGGGCCTAAAGATTAACATATTAAATATCTCTAAATTTTCTTTTAATTAAGTTAATACTTATCGCTCTATTGAATATAGAATTTTCACATTTCAAGCGTCCATAATACACCGAACCGTTTGATGGATGATAAAAAACTTCTTTATAAAACTGATGTTCCTGAGGTTTTTCACCATAATCATAACTGCAATTGATATTCAACAGCAAACTTGTTAGCACATTAATAGTCAAAATTAATATTAGTATACATTTTATAATCTTTAATGGTTTGCTTAAAGCCCGCTTGTTAACTCCCAAATAATTTAAAAATTTAAAGACTCTATGGAACTGAATTAAGGTAACCAATTTCCAAGTGCAATGATGTCCGTGGGATGCAAATATATGAGTTATCCCTGAATGTCTATCCGCGTGCAATGGATTGGAATATAGAAATATCTGATCCATTGGCAAAGCTGTTATTAAATCCATTAAGAAGCTGCGTGAGGTGTAATGCCTGAAAATAATTACTATAAATTTATGCATCAGTTCAGTTTTGGAAAACTTTTTGATATATATCTTTCTTTAATCCGTAATAAAAATTAAATATATCTCAAAAATAGAATGGCGAAAAACCCAATTAGCCAACAATTGTACATTTTTTATAATTTATTGAACGTCTTACGCATTTATCGTTACGAGTTTTCTCTGTAGAGAGAATAAAACTCTTGTTCTTTTCTTGCACATATCCCTTTTTCTCATTCACCATTAAATTTTCAATAAAATGAAATAAAACAGGTTTATTTACCAAGCCGTGTAAATTGGATGAGTTTTAAATAATCCTCTTTCATTATGGTAAGCTACGTGGAAGAGAATATACATATCTAAATATAGAGATATCTGGCAAACAAAAAATAACCAATACAACGCGTCAGCAAATGGAGGTGCCATTAATAATACTGGTAGTATTGTTCCTATTATTATAATAAGAAAACAACGTATTCCACACCATATTTTGAGGAAAAGTCCTTCAGGATGAATAGTCATAGGCATGAGTAGCATACCGAAGAACCAAAAAATCCCTAGTCTGTTTTTGTATGGCTCCCAATAATCATTCCAATTTATGGCAATGAAAGATTTTCTAAAAAATAAACGCATTTTACTCAGATAAACTACCGTCTTTCTGGTTTTGATTACGTTTGAATTTTTCTATAATTTTTGATATCATGTTCTTGGTCTGTTGTATCAAAATCCATATATTTAACCATTTGCTTGAACTCTTGGGTTCTTATAATACCTTCAACAATCTCATATTCTTTAGGAAACATTTTCAGAATTTCGTAAAATGAACTGTACTCCACGGCAATTATAATACAATCAGTTACAGCAACCACCGTGTGTTGCTTTGGCAGCCCCAAAAGCATGTCTGTCACGCCGAATTGACTACCTGGTCCTAAGGTTTTTTCCAGCAAATTGTCTGAATTAAAGAGGTGACAGCAACCTTTCTGCATAACAAACATTCGTCTAGTTGGGTCTCCGTAATGATACAATATTTCATTTTGTAATAATTTGCAAATAGTTGTTTCATTTTCTACCATCTGAAAATACAGTAATACTTGGTTTCTAAGTTTATATAAAATTGTAAAGTTCTATTAATTGGTATATTACATTAGTTGTTCAATCATGCAAGATTTGCACGAAAGTACGAATTGAGTATTGACAGAACATGGTTTTAGTAACATGGGATCAAAAGGGACTTCTTGAAGTCATTGGGATTCCTAGTCACGCATAAAATTTTGCTTTGGAGTTTGCAAGAGAATTGTTTCCTACCGTTAAAAAGTAAGTATCCACCATTTCCAATAAAGGTATATCTGAGAGAATGTTTCGTATTTTGGATGTCTGTATTTCATTTTTTATCATTGGAACCGTTTTTTGAATAAATGCCTTACCATTTTTGTCATAACGATAGGATTCCATTAGGAAATGTTGCTGTATTCTTAACCTTGCCAATTTTGTAATTTTAAAATAGCCGAACAGCCTACAAACAAAAACACTACAATAAATTAATTTACAAATAAGAAATTTATATACATTTTTAAATAGAATGATACCTCATACTTCTTTTCAACAAAATCATTGAAAAATAAACACGATGCTAGTTGTCCTATGCAGTAATATTTTAATAACCCAGCTGCACATATAATAAATACGACAAGGGCAATATCACTATATGATATTAACAAAATATTTCCAATTCCCATGTGGAAAGTAGGCATGACTGTAAAATATATTGATGTTAGCATTGCAAATTCGATATGATGATTTTCTTGGGTTTCCTTTATATTTTTCATGGTTATTTGCTATAAATAAATCACACTGTTAAACAAAGGAAACATTATATAAAATTAAACATCTGAAGCTGTCTCCAAATTCAAAGAAAAATAACGGTTGTACAAAACCAACAATAAATGTGTTCTTTGGAAAATATGTTTAGAATCCTACAATTAAATCAATCCAGATTCTATTTAACAGGTGGCAATTAAATTTTAAATAGATACAATATATTCCTAGGTTGATTCTTTTACGTATTCATTTTTGTGATAAAATATTTTTAAAGTAACACGTTTTTACAAAGAATTATTAAGATAGAAGTTTTACTTTTTACTGATTTCAAGTGTTGTAACATATGCTGATCACTTTACAATTTCGTAAGTATCAGTCAGAATAGAGCTGCTTTTAATGATATTAGATAGAGAATTAACATTTTAGCAGTTGTTACACATTTTGGCAATAACACAAATACTAACTGTCTTCGTTCATCATTAACGATTTACACATCTCTTTTGTCTTATCCCATTGTGCTCTGTATATTGAGCTATTTCAATGGCCTAATTTTACCTATAAAAATATTTCACAGGTTTCTATACTTACATAGAACCAACTATCTCTTTCACATATCTTGTAAAAGCAGGCTTTCAAGTAAAAAACACAAGCCGCATAATAAGTAAATAGTAACATATATGTAATAGTTTTAAGTAACCAAGTAATCTACAAAACAGAACAATTAATTTAATTTTGGTTTTTTTCTTATTTTACTTACGTATGAGTTGGGTTCAGTTTTGTTTTCAAATAAACTAAGTAACTCGCTTATCCTCCATAGCCGCAATAAACGATTAAGTTTCAACAAGTCATAAAATCTATTCCTTTCTACAGGGTTTTCTAGCAGATATGACCACGTTTCTGAAATATTATACAAAAACAAAGCAACATTATACGTATATACATTTATGCATATCGCAAATTACAAACCTATTGGAAAAAGAGAAAAGACATCAGAATAAAACTTCCAGTTGTCCAATCTGCAATCAAGAATTTCTGGTATTTTTGTAATTGTTTGTTCCTATAACAAATGTTTTTTTGAACCTTAACACTAGCATATTTTCATAATAATTCTGAAGTCTTCTGGTCAGTACATAACATCAAAAAAATCTTTATAAATTGCGTTACGATCCTCTATTTAGCGCACCCTCTCACTTTTAAAAGGCAGTATTTTTATTTTTTTTTTTCTTCTTTGTATTTTCTGATATACCCCGTTTCAACATCCAACAATAGTCTGCCATCATATTCTCATCTCATCTTCCTTGAGTCCTTGATAATGACGCTCCGTCTAGCCAATATCTTGGTTAAACCGTTCCCCTTGCTCTTTACTATAATCTCCTAGATTGTCAACAAACAAAAAAGTATATGGGAGTGCAAGAAGTGCAATTTTAGATTCATTAAGCAACGTAGGTTCTCTAATTTCTTAAGATGCTCAGCCACTATGTTTCTATAGTCTGGGTTCTTCGAGTTTCCAAGATATCCTTCAATGTGTCAAACTTACCCGTACTGCACTCTCAAGGTCATCCATTGCGTTCTCAAAATTTTCATCTCAGGAGTTTTCGAATCTGAGGTCCATCAAATATTTCCTCTTTTATTTCCGCATTAGATAGTTGAGGAAATTTCTTTTCCAAGTATTTCAAACATCTTTTTGTCCAAAGTTTTCACAAATTGTTTCATGATATCAAGTTTGATATGAAGCGGCGAAAGAAGGATTTTCGAAGACTCAACTAAAGGTTTATTTATGATATTCTTCTCTCCAGGATCCATACATGATCTTTAATTCTACCCAAACCAAATCCAAAAGAGGCGAAAGAAGGATTTTCAAAGACTCAAGAGGTTGGTTCATTATGATATTCTTCTCTCCAGGATCCATACATGATTTTCCTGTCCAAACCTCTATTTTGTGGTGATCCTCTCGTTCCCTGCTGTCGCAAAGACATAAAAGCATGGATATTATAGACAAACCTTTCAGATCATTCTGTCTAGGATCAGTTTCATGGTCTTGTATCCATTGGCATCAGTTGGTACAGTCTACAGAAATTTGTTCTTGATTAATTTTTGTGTTCTGTAAAATATTGCTTGGGGGTGATCTCATTGAAGTTTGATCCAGTAGTAGTACCTATAAGATGAGCTCAAACCGAAAATAAAGTTTTTTGTTTACGTACATAGTCTCACCTGCGCATCCGCCATATTTTTAAATATAGAGGGTTATTATTATAGTTATTAAAGGAATGGTTTGCTATTTTCATTTCGTACGAGAACTAGCTAATAGATTTTTCTACAATATTTTCATTCACTAAATAGGAGATACTAAGAAGGTTGGAATCTTTTTATTTTAAATTGAACCACTCTCAAAAAATCTCTAAAGATCTTTATAAATTGTAAAATAAAGCTCATTTAGTTTTATATAATATTATCTATTTATTATAGGAAGATAATAAGGAATTATGCCTTATTATCTACCTGTAGCGTTTTTAAGTGGACTGTATGAAATTTGCTAAATGTCAATAAAAATCTAGATAATCAACGGTCACTTACCCAAAACTCTATGGCAAGAGGTGTGCTGTATACAGGGTGTTCCATTTAAAAAAGCACAAGTTGTATCCCTTTCTCTACTTTCCGATGCTATTTTGTTTTATATTTTTTTGGCAAAAGATATTTGACACCAAAATCTACAACTTTACTCTCTAGACTTTTTTTATATCTCTAAACATAAATGCTGTAGGTAGGGGTCAAAATATAAGGAACTACCCTGTATAATTAAAGGAATAAATATCGCAAGCATATATTCTAGAAATTACACATTTTTGCACCGTAACAAATTAATTTTATGTAATAAGGTCCAATTTCTTGCTAGTTTCTAATAAGTAGATATGTATTAATAAAACTAAGTAAAATTTTATTTTATACTTTTATTCAATAGAGACGTTTTTACATTTTAGTTTGGTTATTATTATTTCTAATTCATCAACATTAACATTCCCTTCAGAAGATTTTGTAAAATGAAACACTGTAATTGTTGATCCTGCAGCTATATGAAATAGCACAATAGCACATTGAAAATTTGAGACGATTTAATTATTTCTCTTTAATGCTCCCTGTACATGAGAAAACTAGGAATGATTATATCGTTTACAAAAAAATGTTTAAATAAAACTACTTACCTTAAGATTGATAGCTGTAGTGCATTGTATAATTATATCCACAAGGCATAATATGTCAGTCACTATTCCAAAAACAAAAAGGGATTGAGGAATGTGTCTCTTAAATACAACATAATAAGGATATGACAAGCATAGCATGATTTGAGTAATTGATAAAAGTAATTTCCATATTTTTAGCTGTAACACATACAATGTATTATTAGTTAAGTATTTATAGTAAACTCATACACAAGCTAATGCGTGTAGTGTGACAAATTTGATTAAAATGCATTATGTATAAATACATATAAAACTGTTTTGTTCTAAACACCCAATTTACATTACTTGACTTAAAATTTATATTTTTTATAAACTAAAGTAATTTACTTGATATGCAAAATGCTGAGAAAAATATTCACCTATTGCTATCACAGACTAACAGTTTATACTTATTCTAACTTTGTTAATTTTATAAAACATAATAAAACAACAATAATATGATCAATATCTCGTGCTCCAACTCTTTAATTCGAAGAAACGTGCTATTTCATGCATATATTCGGAAAGCTCATTAACCTGAGTAATTATTAATATAGTGTAACGAAGTAAATTTTAGTACCGAAATATGGTTAGTTTTAATTAAAATATAATTATAAATGTATAAAGCAGGCAGGTAAAATTTAACTAATATTAATTTACTTCAAATTAAGCCTTCTGCACCGCGTCTTTTCCGTTTATATATTTTTAAATTATGCCGCGACGAATGCAATAATCTCGATGTTGATCCGATCACTCCTTATGCAAGAAAATGCACGGACTGCAGTGAGCCTGCCTTATACATATAACATGCAATTTTTGGGTTATTAGAGATAGCATATGTAGCATATACTTTAATATCGATTATACTTATACTTACTAAGGATGAATTTTCTTGTAAGATCCAGGGAAAGTTATTTTTAACGCAAATATAAGAAGTCTGCTGTGCTGTAACATTTGTAGACGCTCTGTAAAGCGTTAGATACTCATTTTTGTAATCTCCAAATAATCTGCTCTCCGTGTTTGTTTTAATGCTTGATTCATAAAGCTGCAATTTGAGTCTTTTCAGATCCTGTGAATTAACAGGCCTCAAAGTTTTATCGTTAAGAATAGCATCAATTCGGTTTTCCACCGTCTTCCTCAAATATTTCAGAGCATCGGGATAGTCAGTCATGATTTTCAGAAAGTCTTCTTTTTCTAATACTTTTAATTCAGTGTAGGTTGCCGCTCGTACTGTGGTCTTGGACGGTATGTTGAGAAATAATGACGTTTCACCTAAACAAATAAAAATAAGACAAAAAAAATTTAAACATTAAAAAACTCTTCACATCAAAATTATAAAGATTTATCTGAGATAAAAGTGAAAAGCGTTTCAATAGCGGCATAATCCGTAGAGATTGGGTGTATTAAATTTATAATCTGATGAAAATGAAAATGAAGTATTAGATTCATTTGACATTGTTTAATATTGCAATTTTTCTTAAATTTATTGTACGACACTTTATAAAGAGTCAGAGAGAGGTATAACACATATGGGCGTCAGGAAGACTAGATAAGGTACCTCTATACACTCTGTCCTTAAAAGTCAGTGGAGAGTAAGAAAAATGGGAAATATGCCTGGGTAATGAATTGGCTATGCATCAGTTATGAAACTTTAGAGCAACGAGATGAATTGCTATACTCAGTATAGTCTATCGTAATAGCCTACCGATGATTTGTCGGTAAGCTACGAAGGAAAAAGAGAGCCAAATACCAATAGTACAAACCACATTAAACAAAAAACATAACATATTAATGTAAACCATTAACCACTATTTACAACAGCAAACTACTCACATCCATATCAACCTTATATATTAGTAACAACTTCAAAACAGCTAGATCACGAGGCAACACAAATTTAATAACCTGAGCCATAGTCTGCCTGAAGCAAGTATCTAATTGATGAAAGATTTACAAAGATAACGGAGATCTGTTCTTGAGCTACCGAACTAAATGACTTCTCCCGTAATGAGAGTAACTAAATTTGTACACCCACATTCGGCAATCGTGTAGTAGATTCCGGGTGATAATAATTATCCACATTCCTTTTCATGGTTTCACCTCCGTGGTGCATTGATTCAAACCAGGACGCATTTGTGCTCTATACAATAATGGTAGTTACTGTTTGATGAAGTAGCACTCTCCATTTTATTATGTCTTATAATCTCTGACAATACTAACCTAAAATTGTTCCACCTTTAAAGGAGATTACGGGGCTATGATCGTCATCATCGTATAAGACTTCTAGAATTCCTTTTTCTATACATACCATATATTTCTTTACAATATGTTGGTAATAAATTACTTCACCAGGAGGAAGATAAATATCTTTCATGGCCAAAGAAATCTTGCGTTGTATATATTTTGGTAGATTTTTCAATAACACAGATCTATGGATTAATCCACAATTCATGTCAAATGTCATGTCCATTTTCATTGATGTTGGTAATAAGTTGAACATCGATGGATGACATATTCCATCGTGTTTATCCCAAAGATTCTGGTAGTAGTTCTTAATAAATTTCTTTATTGTGGCGCTGACGTCTTCTAGATATTTGTTAACATGAGCAAGCTATATAAAAATCATAAATACTAAGAATTAAATGCTTAAACACCAGTAATTATTGTGACTATGCTTTATTTACAAATGGCCAAATTATATGTTTTTTTATAATACAACTGCTTAAGCAAGTCAATTTCTCTGAAACTAAGGAAAACTTCTTAACAGTTATCTTTTGCAGAAATTGGTTGTTTTTTTAATTGATTAATTGATCGATTTAAAATATATTTCAGTACTTTCGGATCGTCCCCACTGTAGCAGAAAATGTGCGATTTGATAGAAGTAATGTTTAAACGAGAACCGAGCCGGTAGGAAAAAATTATTCGTTACTAAAAGTTATTGAAATATTAGTCCGTAGTTGTTTTAATCCGGAACTTTTTGCAATATAGTATAAAAATTGCGAGAATACTATTTCCTACCTCAGATTTAACGAGTAACGTTTGTAAATTACGCAGTACGTTAGGACTTGGATAAATAACAGGGGTAGTCAAGCGAGCCGATGTAACAACAAACATCGAAGCCAACGCGTATTAGAAATCGAATAAGAAACGAATTTGTCGTCATCGTGGGTAACAATAGATTTATCTGGAGAGCGAGAAAAGAGGCTTGACTCTTGACACTTTTGGCGCGTTGCTGAGAATCGAGATCAGATCGTAGAATCGCTCTGTTGTGTGTGGTAAGCACCGACCCGATTTAGAAGCCGACAGTAATATTCCACGCCCATTAGCAGTAAACATTCATCGTTATCATTGATGAAGATACAAAATTTATCAGCTTATTGCTAACTAATTAAACACGTGGGGCAGCGAGCGGAGGATTGACTTCACTCACTTCATAGCGATATGAAAAGTAAAGCAACATTACCGCGTTTAGTACTTGGATGGGCTCCACGGAAAGACGTGGTCTCGTTTCCCTACTTCTAGCGGCTTGTATATCAGCTATATCGCAGAAGCAATACAACTGTAGGCGAGAGGTGCATTGAGGATAGACCATCCTTCGGAGGGGATGTAAAGCAGTCGGTCCCTTGTCTATTAAATGCTAGGCAAGTAAAAAATCCCTACTCTTAGTAAGATAAGAGGGTCGGCAAAATTTCCAGGTTGGGGGTTGCTCGTCTCCTGGCGTCGGTGATTGGCCTCGGTAGCGGAAATAGGCCGACGTTAAATAAGTGTTTAAAAAAAAAAAAATTAAACACGTGCGGTAAATTGTCCAGTCCGCTGAAACCAACAATCATGCAACAGACCCTTAGACAAGGCCGTGTCTTCATTGCAGCTATTCAGGCCTCTGTCAAACCCGCTGAGAGAAAATGTTGCTCTTACACTCTAAAATACGGAACTGGCGCTTGAGAAAGGATTAGAAAAGCTGACTGGGGGAGTGTTTGTACATACGTAACAAGGTGCAAACAGGTGAAAACGCACACTTTTTTAAATGTTTTTATCAAAGAGATGGGTCGAAGCTCTAGTCAAATAATGTACTTTTAACGGTAATGCCATTATTAAAATGTTACAAGCGAGAAACTAAGAAAATGCACTATTAACTTAATAACTTTCACCTCCACTTCGGTTCATTTCTGAAAACTTATATATGATTAATTTATTCCTAACACTACCAATGTATGCAAAAGAGTAGTTATTACGAATTAATTCCTCTCATTTTTCTGCTATATGGCACGACTCATGAGCAAAATTAACAGTTTTGAATAAAAATACATAACTATAACTATAGTTTTTCTACTTTAAATTAGACGGATCTACAATTCTTTTGAAAATATATTGATATAGAACAAGTTATGAGAGAAATAGTAAATATTTCTCAATTGGAATGAAACTCAACCTTTTTAATATAGTAAGTCAAAATAAATGAATATTGTAATATAAAATGTTTATTTGCATATTTACCCTTTGAAAGTAAATAACTTCATGAAATTTGTGTTGAATCATTAGCCATGTTAACGTACAGATGAACATAATAGATAAAAATTGCCCAGTCAGAAGTGTTACCAAAAACCAACAAATTTCGCAAATAGTAGTAGGGTAGAAATCTCCAAATCCAATATTCAACAGTATCTGTATGGTTCCATATGAATGATTCAAATTATGTGTGTGGTTTTCTCGCCCATCATTTTTCAAATGTAACTGTAATAATTCATTTAGAAAAAGTGTATTACGCATTTAAACGGTATTACCTCATCGCCACATAAGGGTTTTATATGGCTAACTAAATACCATGCGGAATTTGCTGCATGTAGTACAATTAAAGCACTAAATGTCCATTGGATTAAAAACCACATGCAACGAGTTTCTTGGACTCTCCTTTGTATTCTTGTAAAGAATAGTAAATTATGAAGGCGAAGACAGGTTACTAATCGACAGTATAGAAGAATGTGCTTATACTCGGGTTTCAAAACTATTACAAACATTGTTGCCTGTGGCAGAATTGATATTATATCTAACATCAGAAGTAAATAAGGTGTTTTTATAGTTATTGATAATTTTTTGTTCAGTTTTCTCCAAAAACGATGTAATAATAACAAAAAAAAATTAATGAAACAAATTAAATCGGATATAATATACACTGGCACCAAGTCTAAAACATAATCAGAGAGAAGAGAATAACACATTGTGGCAAAATAAAAGTCTGACACTGCCGATACAAGTACAACCATCTAAAATTAAAGAAGATAATTAAATTTTTTTACTAAAAATACGATAGGTTACTTACATTCCATAGGGCAAAATTTGGAAGACCAAATAACGTGTACCACGTTCCACTCCATTTTATATTTTTTGGCTGATTAAGGACTATAGAATCTACATCGTTATGTGGAAACTCGCTGAGAACATTATGTAGAGATTTGTTCATTTTCTTTATTGCATTAGAATACTATTTCTTCAAGTTTTATAACTTTTCGTTTCGAGCTGTCATTGTCATGAAATTGAAATAGGTGTTAATTCTAGTTAACTAAAATCCAGTGAGCAATTATGATGAGTGATTTGATTTCGTTGACAGCTCAATACGCTCTATTAGTGATGACGTAATCTGACGTATAGCTGCCATTTTTTGTATCCAAACAAACTATTTTACCTTTGTTTTGTCTATTATATGATGTTTCCGTTTGTGAATTTTAAATGTATTAAAAGCAGTTTTGACAAAAGTCGAGGAATATAACTATCAACGGTAGGTATCTCCTTTTATAAAATATTTAAATCTTCATAACCTTAAAGTTTGTTTGGATACAGCGGCGACTTTGACGTCACACTAATAGCCCGTATTCTCATTTAAATCCTACTTATTCTATTAGTCCAAGATCCCAGGGCCCCCAGACGTTACTTATATTCTGATTAAGTTTAGTTTGGGAAATGAGTAGTTCTATAGTGTGCTTAAAATGTATGTATACCGGCTAGCTTAGGTAGGCGGCCCTATTACAGGTAAAAGATGGGAAAGGTACAGTCGGCGCCACCCAAATGTGAACGGCAAAATTGTATAGTGTAATTTACACTTTAAATCATAGTCGCCGTAAAATTTTAAAATAGTTGTCAAATATATTTGTCATAATTTGTCAAAAGTAAAAGTAAAGATAACTATGCCAAGACATTTAACTGAAGCGCAAAAAGCGAGGGCTATAGCTAAATTGGAAGAAAATAAGTCTTTGAGTGAAGTGGCTGCTGATTAAATATTGGTAAAAGTTGTATACTTTATATAAAAAAAAGCGCTGGGCAAGAAGAACAAAGACTGCAAAGATCTATAAGGCAAGGTATAGGGAAGGTCTCCAATGAGAATAAAGACAATGCTCTGGTCGAATTTATTCATCAGAATCCTTTCGAAACCGCTGTCAAAACTCAAGAAGAAACATTATTCCCAGGGTCTTTCAGAATAACACAAAGACGTCTTAAGCTATCTGGCCTGACGAATTGCAGATTTTTAAATATAGAGACTAGTTTTTACCATTTTTATTTTATTAATGTTTTTCTGAATTATATATTATTAGGTATGTGTTGAAATATATTATTGTTAATACGCTTAGTTTGTCTCATTTTATTTCTCGCAATCGTTAAACATGAATGAATTAAAGGAATAATTAATATTAACCTTCTTCCACTAACATGTAGGTAATATTAGTTAATTATTTTGCTAACTTCTTTTATATTATTCGTGTCGGCCTTCGTCCTTCCAATTATTATTATGGTAACAGAAAATAATAAAAGTAATATTATTTTCTGTCAATATATCCTCTCTGTGTTACGCCACTACACAAAGTCTGACTTACTACAATGAAATTCAGAAGAAAATTCCATGACAACCAAAATGCGTTCACATTTGGATGGCGCCGACTGTACGTCAAAATATTACTCACTTTTCTTAAATTCTAATTGCTGGTTTTTATATATTTTCTACAGAATATTGTTATAAATCAATTTTCAATATTGCCAGACACTTCCCTTTGGCGGTAACTACCGCCAGACGCTTTAAAACCCGCAAAAAAATATCAGTACTTTTCTTATAATCCAAGTCTCAAATTTTATATACGATGATTTAAGGGACTATTTCAATATCTTTTGTAAACAGCCAGACCAATCCAAAGGGCCAAACATACCCCCAGACACAATAAAAGTTCCGCTATTAGTATGACCGCGAGGACATTCTGTGAGTCGGACGAACACCCAAGTACTTGGGGAGTCAACCAAACTACCTTCCCCCCATTATCGAGGGATGCTGAACACGATGGTGATGTTGGTTCTGCTCCCCGAGTTAAACGTACCCCCAAACGGTCAAAAACCACACCCAAAGGGGGATCGCGTATTCATCGTCTTCCACCGGGAAAACTTATGTCACCATTGTCACCCCCCGTTTTTGAGGATGCTGAACACGAGGATGATGTTAGTTCTGCTCCCCGAGGCGAACCAACCCCTCAAACGACCAAAAACTACAGAGGCTTTATAGAGACCAAAAACCACCCACAATTAAAGGGGGCGGAATCGCGTATTCGACGTCTTCCACCTTCAAAACTTATGTCACCCCTCGTTTTTGAGGATGCTGAACACGAGGGTGTTGTTGGTTCTGCTCACCGAGGCGAACCAACCCCTCAAACGGCTAAAAACCACCCTCCGGGTGAAAAATGTGTTTCGTGCTACAAACGAGAAACCCGCGTTATCTCTCGTTTTTGAGTATGCTGGACAAGAGAAAAATATTACCGAGTCACCTCAAAGGGCAGCGAGCGGAGGACTGACTTGACTCACTTCATAGCGATATGAAGTTAAGCAACAGCTACCGCGTTTAGTACTTAGATGGGGACTATCCACGGAAAGACGCGGTCTCGTTTCCCTACTTCTAGCGGCTTGTATATCAGCTATATCGCAGAAGCAATACAACTGTAGGCGAGAGGTGTATTGAGGATATACCATCCTTCCGAGAGGATGTAAAGCAGTCGGTCCCTTGTCTATTAAATGTTAGGCAAGTAAAAAATCCCTACTCTTAGTAAGATAAGAGGTTCGGCAAAATTTCCAGGTTGGGGGTAGCTCGTCTCCTGGCGTCGGTGATTGGCCCTGGTAGCGGAAATAGGCCGACGTTAAATAAGTGATTAAAAAAAAAAAAAGTTACCTCGAGCCCCGCGAGCCCCTTCAACGGCCTAAAACTACACTTGCTTTGCGTCTTTTTTTTAAATTAACTGCAACGGATGAGCGAATACATTATTATTATTATACTTATAAATTCCACTTGTAAGTTACGTAGATGTTTATGATTTAACACAATAAAAAAATTAAATAGTGCGTGTGATTCCATATTACTGATTTTCCCACCTAGCCACGAAGTATGCGTCCATTTTTTTTTTGAGCTAAACGGTCAATCAAGAGACCTGCCATTATCATCATCATCCGGTACGTATTCACCCGTGCACTTACTTTATAAAACCGCGCGTCAAAGGGGTAGTTTGTGTCCCATTCGAGGGGCCCGCGGGGGTTGAGATGACTATGTAATATTTTTCTCTTGTCCAGCATACTCAAAAACGAAAGATAATGCGGGTGTTCTCGTTTGTATCACGAAACACATTTTTCACCCCCTCGGAGGGTGCTTTTGGCCGTTCGAGGGGTTGGTTCGCCTCGGGGAGCAGAACTAACATCATCCTCGTGTTCAGCATCCTCAAAAACGGGGGGTGACATAAGTTTTGCCGTTGAAAGACGAAGAATACGCGATCCCCCTTTAGGTATGGTTTTTGACCGTTTGGGGGGTAGGGTTAACTCGGGGAGCAGAAACAACATCACCATCGTGTTCAGCTTCCCTCGATAATGGGGGGGAGGTAGTTTGGTTGACTCCCTAAGTACTTGGGTGTTCGTCCAACTCACAGAATGTCCTCGCGCTCATACTAACAGCTTAACTTTTATTGTATCTGGGGGTATGTTTGGCCCTTCGGATTGGTCTGGCTGTTTACAAAAGGTATTGAAATAGTCCCTTAAGTCATCGTATATAAAATTTGATACTTAGATTATAAGAAAAGTTCTGTTTTGCGGGCTTTAAAGCGTCTGGCGGTAGTTACCGCCAAAGAGAAGTGTCTGGCAATATTGAAAATTGATTTATAACAATATTCTGTAGAAAATATATAAAAACCAGCAATTAGAATTTAAGAAAAGTGAGTAATATTTTGACGTACCTTTCCCATCTTTTACCTGTAATAGGGCCGCCTACCTAAGCTAGCCGGTATACATACATTTTAAGCACACTATAGAACTACTCATTTCCCAAACTAAACTTAATCAGAATATAAGTAACGTCTGGGGGCCCTGGGAAACTCTATATGTTCTCATTTAGACAACCCCCAAGACCACAGAGTACTAAACAATCAGAACCGACATTCTACGTCGGTCTCTTTGATCTTTGTCAGTATTGAAACCGTTACCTTAACGCCATTTTGGGAGAATAAACGGAACCGAATCCGTCATAGGCCAGTCAACAAAAATAAAAGGAAAGAAAAAGGAAAAAATCCGGTAGTTATGAATTTTTGATATGTTGTTAGGATTCATATCAGCTGCATAAAACCAAGTTTGCAGCTTCGAAATACTTGTGCTCGCTGCGTGGTGGCGATATTTTTTGACATTTTTTAGTTTTTGGGTTATAACTCGTAAATAATGGATCATACGTAAAAAAATAATCTTAGCTTTTTTCAATCCGATAAAATTTCCTTCATTTAGAGACTAAGTGTAGTTTTGTACGACCAATAGGTTTTGAGATACAGGACTTCAAAAACTTGATTTTTTTTCTTTCTTAAGTTGCTCAAAAACAGTTTCTTCTGGACAATCCACGTTTTTCATTCACTTCAATTAGCGTCTGAACGTCTTTTCACAATTGTCACTTTCCCTTCTTCGATTGTAGTATGACAAATAAAACAAACACCCAAAGGAATCGACGACATTTTTAGTGCATTCTGTGAGTCGGATGAACATACAAGTATTTGGGGAGTCGACCGAACTACCGCCTCCCCCCGTTTTCGAGGATGCTAAACACGATGGTGATGTGTTTTCTGCTCCCTGAGTTGACCCTACCCCCCAAACGGCCAAAAAACCGCCTCCAAAGGGGGAGAATCGCGTATTGTACGTCTTCCACCAGCAAAACTTATGTCACCCCCCGGGTAATATTGGTTCTGCTCCCCGAGGCGAACCAACCCTCCGAACGGCCAAAAACCAGCCTCCAATGGGGTGAAAAATGTGTTTCGTGCTACAAACGGGAAAACCCGCGTTATCTCTCGTTTTTGAGTATGCCGGGCAAGAGAAAAATATCATCAAGTCACCTCAACAAATGTTGAAAATGATTTATATTTACATATTATTATAGTAAATAAGTAATTTTATGCGTCAATAAAAATGTTGATGATTTAACTTACTTCACTTCAAAAAACCGCGAGTCAAAGGGGTAGTTTGTGTCCATTCGAAAGGCTCGCAGGGGTTGAGGTGGCTTGGTAATATTTTTCTCTTTCCCAGCATACTCAAAAACGAGAGATAACACGGGTTTTTTCGTTTGTAGCACGAAACATATTTTTCATCCCCTTGGAGAGTGGTTTTTGGCCGTTTGGGGAGTTGGTTCGCCTCGGAGAGCAGAACCAACATCACCCTCATGTTCAGCATCCTCAATGACGGGGGGTGACATAAGTTTTGCCGGTGGAAGACGTCGAATACGCGATTCCCCCTCTCTGGGGGTAGTTCTGGCCGTTTGGGGGTAGGATCAGCTTGGGGAGCAGAACCAACATCACTGTCGTGTTCAGAATCCTCGAAAACGAGGGGAGGAAGTAGTTTGGTTGACTCCCCAAATACTTGTGTTTTTCGAGGTTTTTTCCGACTCACAGAATGCACTATTTGCACTAAGCACATTGGCAATTTGTGTGGGCGGAGTCTAGTAGAGATGACAACAATGTACTTATCGATATTTCTAAAACATCGATTCTGTTTGTCTTATGTTTAATTTAATAAAGAACTGCATTACTTATATACCTCGTGATTTTATTTGTAATATGGATTATATAGTTGAGTTTTGCTGGAAAGAATAAAAAACACGTTTTTGAAGTCCTGTATCACAAAACCTATTGGTCGTACAAAGCTGCACTTAGTCTCTAAATGAAGGAAATTGAAGGATTGAAAAAAGCTGAGATTATTTTTTTACGTAGGATCCATTATTTACGAGTTATAACCCAAAAACTAAAAAAGTCAAAAAATATCGTGGCTTTTCCCCTACCATGCAGCGAGCACAAGTCTTTCGAAGCTGCAAACTTGGTTTTATGCAGCTGATATGAATCCTAACAACATATCAAAAATTCATAATTACCGGATTTTTTGCGAACTAGAATGTATTAAATGACTGGCCTATCATGTATTAGCGAGATTATTTAATATAATTTGTGTTTGGAAACAAATATTTTTATATACAGAAAGAGTATAGTGAGGTCGAAAAGTAAGGACCAAATTCAATATCTTCAAAACGTCTAAGATTTGCTAACCTATTGTGCACTTTTTGATATAAGCACCAAATTTGGCACAGAGGTAGACCGATGTAATATGAACAATTTTGGATGTGGAGTCATCGGCCAACTGCCCCCTGGCGGCCGTGGCGGCCATTTTCCAAAATGGCTGCCAGTGGACACCCGAAAGACAACAGAAGTTAGATAAAATTTGCTTCTGAAGGTTTTAGTGAATGTTTATTGAATGTTTTGAATGAGAGATAGTTTGTAAGTTATATACACAGGGTGAGCCAATAGTGCGTATTTCTTCTGTATCTCCTGTCTCGTTAGAGATAGAGGTATGATTCAAAATTTTAATTAAATTGTGAGAAAAAGTACATTTTTTAAAATTATTATCAATTATACAGGGCGATCTGTTAAAGTGGTAGATGAAAGAATATACAGGGTGTCCCGTAATAAAGTGCAAAAAATTTAACTGGAGATTCCTCGTCGAAAATTAAGGTGGGTACTTCATATAAAATTTTCCAAAATAAGCTTTTCCCGTTCGGCTACACCCCCTTAAAGGGGTGGGCTAAAAAATGGTTTTTAATTTCTATCTCAAAATAGCGTAATCAGAAAAAGATGAAATTTGGCACATCTTGGTTACGAGTAACCATAATAATATGACTTCTCTAGAATAGCTGTTTATTTTATGTCACATTAAAAAGATCAGTTAGGGCAAGTTTTATTTGTCTCGTAAAAATATGATTAATGATAATGTTGTTCATATAGTCATATACTTGTAATAAGGGTCAGTCGCTTGTTTAACAATGAGGGCCTTAAAGTATCTACATGCATTATTTTATTATTATTCAGGGCATTAACAATTAATCACATACCAAATATAACTATTTAATATCGTCAAATTCATCGAATTTGTCAAATTATGGTATCTTGGATACGACACCCACAAAAAGGCCCACAGCGAAGAAAACAGACAGAATCACGAACTATAAAATTTCCTCCTGCAGTAAAAAATACTTTAACATCAACATGTTATTATAATCGAAGACAATATCACTATTATTTTTTAAGAAATAAAAATACCTTAGTATAAGTATAAAACAATAATAATGATGATGCTAATATTACTCATTCACTAAACACCTACACCATTAAATTTATAACAATTTATTTCAATAAAGATTACCATATTATCTGACTAACTAGTTATTTTTTAAACATTTGTTAATGCACAACTTTATGAATTACTTAATATGAACATGACACTAAATTAAAGAAAGAGGTTCTGTATTTGCCGGATATGCTTGTTTCTATGTATCTTAGGAGTTTAAAAGTCTCCATTTGTTAGATTTCGCAAAAACGCACCAGTCTCTAAAAACCAAGTTCAATATACTCACTTAAACAATATGCTCTAATGAAACACCAAAACAGCTCACACATAGAAATCTAAAAATTATGTTCTTATTAAGTTTTCCCTTAGCAGATTTTACTGAAGTTCTGCAAAGTTTCTCACTCCTCCAACCCAATAATTTTGTCGTATTTTCTTTAATATCTCTTCACTTCAAAGTGACCCATCCCATATCATCGTAATGACTTTGAAATCTACAGCTACGAAGCACTACATAATCAAATAGACACTTTTCTATCCAACTCTCAGAAGATTTTAGCATTCTCCAGTTCATAATTCTCAAAGTACCTACTGATTATTATCACAATTTTTTTACTCTAAAATAGAATGTATTGCAGAAACATAATCATTTTTCATTTATATTCAATAATTCTCTCCTGTTAGAATGTGATTGTATATCAAGGAATCGACGTGACTCATAAGAGATCGTGAACGATATTTAATGTGGACATTAAAATTCTGAACTCGACTTTCTTGGTAAAAAATCTTTTTTGCTGAAGGTTGTCCTCAGCATTGTGGTCTGTGATTATCTTAAATACCAGAGTCAGCGATTATATTCTAAAATGTGTGATAGCATTAGCACATAGTGTAACGAAGTGATTTTTCCAATCAAGGAATGTTCATTTTTGCTTTAAATATTACCGTCACTTGGGTACACCCTGCCGCTGTTTTAGTAAGTAAGTCATGTTCTAATTAAGTTATTAATGAGTTGTTAAAAAGTCCGCTGGTAAACAAGCAAGCAAGTAATTAATTGATTAATTTTCGACAATCCCCCGTATAATTAAAATTCGAGAATTATTATAAATAATGGCCGAGTCGGAAATAAAAAATCATTCGTTACTAAAATTGTTAATCCTTGCCCGTTTTAATCCGTTTCTTTTTGCAATATAGTATAGAAATTGCAAGTAACTCATTTCCGGTTATATACGTTCTGAATTGATGCGCCTACTTGCATAATCCGCTGCACCTCTGCAAGTTACGCTGGGTTGTGCATCCGAATCCTTCGTTTCAAGTCGGTGACCGCCCCTCTATCACGCGACCTAGATACGTCATAAAGTTTACAAAAGGAAGAGGAACGCTCATTCCTCTCTCATTCCGAGATAGTCCGCATCAGATCCGTTCGACCGCCAGCAACTGAAGATCAAACTGAAGCCGTAAATCTTTCCGTACCGCCGCTCCGAGTTTTTAATAGTAAATCTCTTTGAATATAATATTGGTAAGAATTCAACGTAACCTGCTACATTCTGCAGGTACTGCCTTCAGTTAAGTATAGATATTGAGAGATCTAATTGTCCGTGAGTATCGCCGTATTTTGCTACCAAAGTAAACTAGAGCTCATTAGTAATACCTCCGTTGGTCTTTTGTTTGCTAAAATATGCAACGGCTGCTGAGATTTGTTCGCTTGGGCCGTCTTAAAAGCCTCCCTGCATAATAGGTTACCGGAAAACCTACGTGAAACCAAATAGTCATTATATGCATCAACTGCGTGGATCTATTCACTTGGGCCATCCGTACAGGTGATCTGCATAGAGTTGACTCGAAAAACTTACTTTACTCAATATAATCATTAACAAATAGCTCTACGTTTGTGGCAGTAGTTTGCCGTGTGTTTCAATATTTTGTATAGCCTCAAATATCTATAGCTAACGGATTGCCCGCCGTTTATAATATTTCCTAGTGGAAAGGTCCGTTAATTTGCTTGTCGCACACAATAATTTATTAATTCAACGTCTCCGAAAATTCCGCCGTAAAATCGCGTAAAGATTCTTGATTGCTAGCTTGACCTGTTTTTAATCATTTTGAAATAGTTTTATACACACTGGACTGTACAGTCGTGGAGGTTTTAGAGTAAATTATTCTGTTTTCAATTACTACTGAATAAATACGTTATTTTAAAGAGGTAAAATTCACGAGTTATTATTTCTGTCATTTATTTCTGATTAACCCGTTTGAGCAGCATGATCGAAATCCATTAGATAGATCTCCAGCTCCGACCCCTGGCAATTCCGTATCTCCGCTGTTTCGCTATTCAGGGTTGTTCTCCCAATTAGGAGAGCCAAAAAAGTGTAGTTCTTTGCACTTAAAAATTAAAGGACTGGCGCCCAAGATTTCCGTATAAAGATTACGTAAGTATCTTGACTAAAAGCACCGTTATAATAATAATAATAATAATAATAATAATAAAAATCTTTATTTACATACATAGGTACATACATAAATAAAGAAGAATAACCCCAGAAGTATCTGCAAGATACTTGTAGTAGCCACCTTTACAATAGTTTCTAATTAACAAGAATGATCTTTGTCTTTGTTCATAAGAGGTCTATTTAATGTTATGGGTAACACGTGAGAAATATTAGCTTTAATTTGAATTAACATGGGGCCAGTTTGGTATATAGATTGGGATCGAAATTACCAAGAGCAGGTCGAGATGTCAACACTTCTTTAATTTGTTGTGCAGTGGCTTTCTGATGCTCACACTAAGCTGAAGTGACATCCTTCCCTTCCTAATTAGATATTTAACAACTCAATTTTTATTAATAAAATGGGTTATGGAAAACTAAACTCTCTACAATCCCGTTGATAAACAAATCGATTATCATCCTTGACAAAGTATTATGATCACGAACAGGCTATGTGGCACGGCCACAAACTATTGGTCCTTCGATGGCGCATTTAATGCACATTTCTATCGCAATCGTATGCTTTAAATCCTGCACCAAAAAACTGACACAATATGTATAATCTTTGACCAAACAAACAACTAATTATTTTTGGTTTTCACTAATGTTACCGAAATTCAACGAATGCAATTCAAAATTTTTAATAATATCGTTTTCTACGTCAGAAACTCATGCAGTTTGAATTTTTTCCGTAACGATAATTTGTCATTTCTTTTGTTCGCCTTTGGTCCAAATAATGGTTGTCTATTATAATATGGTAATGCATGAATTTGTCTGCTAATAGAGTCATCTCTACACCTTGGCCTATTCACTATGTATTATAACATTTGCAATGAAAACGTTTAAAACCGCTTTTCCCATAAATTAGTGTACATATATTTTTTACATGGAGCTCGTCTCCTATCGTCGGTAATAGGCCACCGTAAAGAAAATAGCCCGACGTTAAATAAAAAAGAGAGAATAGTAATTTGTTTAACTACTTTAACTTTAACATTTTTTCGCCTATTGCTTAAAAATATTTATTTGAAATATTTAAATTATTACAATTTCCTGAATCTCCCTATTTTTGTTGACGTGAAATATTCAGTTGCCATGACACCCAATCATTTTCGCTGCCTAGGCAGCAAATTGAGGACTTTCCTGCCTAGGCAGGGAAAGTGACACTTTGTTGATTGACATCTGTCAGCAAAATTAGTGTTTTGCTGTCAATCGGAGAAAAACATTGTTTTCTCCAATATTTTTTAATTTGACACCTTAGATTTTACTGAATATCTATTGCAGACTGCCTTGTCAACCGTTTACCTTAGCAGTATACGGTGTAGACTTAAATAATAGATAGCATCAACAACAACCCTTACAGATTATTACTTTCAATCATAGAAATCGTTTAATTTAATTAAGTTTTAATAATCTAAAATCATATGCGGAAACCTTTTTCTTTATACCCATTTGAGAGAATATGATACGTAAAAATGAAGGAACTGGCCGTTCAGCTGAATTATTTTACTTATTTTAAATTATATTATTCAAAATTATTTGAAAATTTATAAGAGCGTGAAAGTTAGAAAACAAAAATAATGTTATAAGAACTGATAAATTTGAAATACAAACTCTGTTTATGCAACCAAAGTCTTTAGGTATCTAGTTCTTTTGCAGAAAAAACAGAACTACTGAAAAAAATATTGAAGAATTGCGAAATCTTTCAAATTTCCAAACTTAATCAAGTCACAATTGATCTGTAGTTGTAGATCTGTAGTTACAGTTACCGGCAACCGGGTTTATATGCGAAATAAATGAGCAACCGACTTGCAGCCCATGCAGGTGTCATCTTGTAAACTGTAGACTGACGCCAGCGCTCGCGTCCCCACCATTTAAATTATTTTGTATCGTTGCGCACTCAATCTGTCGCACCATTGAATATGATATATCTAGTTACTCATAAGTTCGTACGTGTATGTACTTGGTTACCGGTTACTGTATAAGAACGTTTGACAAGTTTGAAAGTAGAGTAATATTATTATGAGAAGATGTCCGCGTCGGAGGTAACGTGAGCGAATAATTATATTTCTTGGTTCAACCACCGCCTGCGAACAAAACCCTCTGTATACTGATGCTGCCACTGTGCACAACCCCTAAATATGACGCAAGTCGCTCTCATTGGCTTAAAATGAAGGGCATGCATAAAGTCATTTCTGCGCATTTTAATTGCCTGGCATCTTCTCATACTAACAGTACTCTAATAATCACTCTAGATTGAAAGATTCAGTTTCTTAATATCGACGTGAAGGCCTT
Source organism: Rhagium mordax (assembly GCA_963680705.1). Classification (NCBI taxonomy): domain Eukaryota; kingdom Metazoa; phylum Arthropoda; class Insecta; order Coleoptera; family Cerambycidae; genus Rhagium; species Rhagium mordax. The sequence goes on along the minus strand of OY796656.1, from coordinate 104,327,291 downwards.
GAATATTTGTGTGAATATTGTTTTATTTGTGAAATATATAAATATAATATATATTGTTTAGTTCTGGAATATAGGTATGCCAAATTTCAAAATAAAAATAAGAAAAACGTAAAACGGTGTTATACATGATATATTTTAGAGACTCAGATGGCTTTATTGACTTACTTCTGGACACGTAAATAATCTACACATCGAAATCTATTATTATGTAATTTTAAACAAAAATAAACACAATCTTGTTCTAAATTAGTTCCCACATTTGATATCATGAATAAAATGAAATCAAGTTTATTACGGTGTACAGTACAGGGTGGATCAAATTCGATAGGATTTGGGGGTTTCTCTGAAAGTATGAGAGATAGAAAAAACCGCCCTAGGTGTAATGGGCTCGATTTTCGAGAAACAAACAAACAAAATTATGCATGTCTTGGTTTTCGAGATATAGACATAACTTGTGCTTTTTCAAATCGAACACCCTGTAAATTATTTCATTATCCGATCGCAATTTAAAATAGCTTTGCAACGATATGTATAACATGGTATATTTATCTGTAGAAAAGGTGGTTAATTTTCGAAAAATTAAATATATAATTTATATAATTTTCTTTTTATCAGTAACGCAAAAAGTGCTTTAATAATGTGTTATTCGTTTTTCGATTCGACACTTGGTAATTGAGATATAGTGTTCATACAAAAATGCTAACTTTCGAAAAACGCTCTGTAGCTCGATTGTCGAAATAGATAGACGATCACGGTTTGCGTCATGTTTGTTTCTCGAAAATTAAGCCCAGGACACCTAGGTCAGTTTTTCTATCTATCACACTTTCAGTGAAATCCCCAAATCCCATCGAATTTGGTCCCTGTACTTGGTTATTTATTTTCATATTTATCGATACAAATATTTACTGATTCGCATCATGGTGCAATTGATTATTTCCAATAATTGTATACCAACAGATATTGAAAAACAAACAATATTTCGCATTAAAACACTTCAATAATGGATGTTGGATAATGGATATTGAAAAATTTAAAAAGTCCTCAAACCTCTCTGAAGTGGGTTGGTTTTTGAAAACTAAAAAGGAATACGAGATTATGATTTATCTAATCACTGAGAAATGAGAAAGAAAAAACTCACACTAAATTAGTGTTAGGTAGGTACTGCCTTATAAAAGGATATAATTTACATTCACATAAAATTTGCATTCTATGGTGACGTCGGATTTTTTCCACAAATTCGCAGCTTTGACTTCGAAAACTAGGGATGCAGCTAAGTTATTTATTTTTTTAAATTAAAGAAATACTACCACTTACCGACGACAAAATAAATTATTAATTTTTAAATATTCTATAGATCTACATTTCCTTTTGGGATAGCATAATTTTGGAATATATTTTATGATTATAATAAAAATGATATAAATTATTATTAAAAGAAAAATCAACAGAATATATAGATTTGGCTTTAGATCATTTGACACACATTTTAGCAAAAAGTGGTTCATACTATAGGAATTTATATGCCCATGATTTTATAATTATTATAAAATGATATCAGTTCCAATATATATCAGAAAAATCCCCAATTATAACAACACTATTAGCCACAAAGATTAACGTAAACAATGTTGATGTAGATAGCAACCGTAATTACAGATTTATGTCACATACAAGAATGTCGTCATATATTATTAATAAAGTAAACCAAGATAACAAATTAATCAATTGAAACACCATAAGTAATAAAACCTTTTAACCCTGAATCGATTTTGAACGAGACAGGTAACGTTACACGCAGATAAAAAAGGTAATTTGTCCAGATTTGAAGACTTTATAAAAAGGTTTCAATGAAGTATAAAGAACATTTTTATTTTCCCTTGAAACTTGTCTCTGACAGAAGAATTACGGATACCAAAAACTATTTAGTTTTAAGTTACTCATTAAGGCTTAAAAGGTACGAAACAATTGGACATCGACAAGACTCACAAAACTTCATTATTTAAAAATCGAAAAAGTTAAGTAATTTTTAGTTAAACTGGAAGTTCTATGGAATAAAATGTTCAAAAATAGTTCTTTAGCAGTGGTTAGTGCTCTTCAAATTTCATTTAGGTAAATTAAAAAATACAGGAAATAGTGGCGAGCCATGATCCTGTACCATACAGGATGTAATAGACTTTATTTTGATTATCTTGATTACTTCGAAGTCGAATAGTGAAGTGTTAGGTTTCTTTCTTATTTATTAGTCACGCTAATCGGATTTTCCTTTTAAAGTTTATCAAATCTTGGTAACTAAACACTTTGAATTACATACCAGAGACAAATGAAAAATAGGGGGATTAATCCCATTTTCTTCACTTCTAACTTGTACACCAATACCTTTTCTGGAGAAAAAAATTAATTGATTATTTTGAATTCTAACTATTTTTTGCATTATTATTAATATAACTGACAATTACTTGGGTAAAACTTAAAAAGATGGTGAATATCATCCAGATTTGTCATTTGTCAACGAAATATGTATGTATGTATATATGTATGACTGATGGTCGAGATGGTCGTGTACCTGCCTCTCACCCAAAAGTCCCGGGTTCGAATCCCGGTCGTGGCAATGGAAAATACTGTGAGAGGGATTTTTCCATTATACACGGATATTGGATGTGTGTCCCTTGTCTTTAAATGTGTAGCCCCCTCCCGCACAAGGCTCTTCTAGAACCTTCTGGGATAAAGGGGGTCGTAATTACATGTGGTGTATAATATAATTAATATCAAATGCACCGACAAGAGTGCCGGTAAAAATAAGCAGTTAAATGTTCTAGTTCCTTATATGACGGCGGAAAATTATAGTTGTGTGTATAAATATATAAATAAATATTACATATTATTCCAACAATAACGAATCGTATATTTTGTTTCAGATCCTAACGTAAACGAACCTACTTTATAACCAAGTTGAAAAGTAGAAGGTAAACACATTTGTAATTTTTTAATTATTCTTTCTCATAGTTTTTGTCGCTGTTAGAATCAATAATTACAATGAAGTATCATGTTTTGAAATAAAATTAACAGTTTCAGTACAATACAGTTTTCTGTGCCCTGTTTTTATATCCACTAACCATTACAGAAGCAATTTCTTTAATATTTTTTTCTTTAAAATATGATTCTTTTATGCGGTATTTTAGTGCACTGTATCTAAAAATATCCACTTTTAAAGACACGCCAAAGAATTTTTGTATGCCAGGATAAGCAAAATTTCCATCGAGTGCGTCTTTGCCTGCAGAAAAGGAGTCAAAATGATCAAAAATCAACATTTTGAGCTCATGTTTTGACTTATTGCCTACATTATTCAATATCTATTCATTCATGCCATAATCTTAGAAATAATGATTTTCTCTATTAACGATTTGCTGATCCTGCAGTGGGACTGCAACATTGTCCATTAGCCGAGAAACGAAAGGATATGAGTCCACCTAAAGTAACACTCCCACCTTGATACAACTAAACCGTAAAAGGCAGCATAATCTCTCTAGCCGAACGAAATCGAATGAGTAAAGTCAAATAAAAACCTGTAAACGTACAACGTACTTACAGCCAGTGTTATTCGATTTGTTGAGTCAACCGCAGGAGCAGAAGCTGTATTAAAATGCCTAACTGCCCAAAGTGTGAAAAACCTGTTTACTTCGGTATGTACTCTATTTTTAATATATATATTATTTTATTGCCACAATTTTTTGTTTGTTTTATTTATTTAAATAAATAGTGAATAACGAAAAACGTCAGGTAAACTAATCTGATTATAATATTTGAATATAATTTTTGTTTTTAAATTTCCATGACAAATTATTATACTTTTTATTCTGTATTAATCTCAATGTAGATAGCAGAAAACATTCGCGATTCGCGAACCTGTTGAATATATTTAGATATTCTTTTTTCAATTACAGAATAGGCACTACAAACTAATACTTAGTAAGTACAACAAAATAAATGCTGATGGTAAAACATTAAAAGTTCAGTTTGAACTTTGAAACGTCACTATAGTAGGTATATTGTTTACAATGTATAATGTTACTAGGTATCCATATCTTGAATGCCTTATACAGGGTTGGACAAATGTGTCGGAACACCTGATTTTTAATATTTTTGCAGGTTTTTATTTAATTCAATGATATACTTTGATTTCCAAGTTACCATATTTTTTTTAGATTGGCAGTTATTTGCTTTGATTTTTAATTTCCACTGGATAACAAAACACCGAAAACTCGACGCGTGTTATAACAACCAAGTTGACATCATAGGAAGAAGATTAAAGCAGGTAGTTTTAAACATCTTTAGATGATGCCAAATTTGCTGACGAAACATGCGTCGAGTATTTGGCATTCGATGTCCAGTGGAAACTATGAATGCCTGTCAAAGTTCCAACCCGATTTAGGGTCACCCTATACATTCGTTTGATTTTTAGAGAGATAACCTTTTCAACAATTATAATGATATGAGGATTTAAGGTGTGCGACTTACAGTTTTGAAAATATTAAAATAAAATGGAAAACGAAAAATATTTAAAAATTACCTAATTTCATAAATAATTATTATAATAATAATTATGTTTGATTATTTCAATTTCATGATTATTACACAACATGCTAGATTTCTGAGTTGTTTACATTTTAGTTTGCCTCCACGGTCACCTGCTTTATATCCTTATAAGTATTTTTCTTGGAGTCATTTAAACTCACTTGTCTATAAAACTAAACCCCAAGAATGGGTTCAAATTAGAATGACTGCACGTTATTTCAGAGCCTATTAATCAATTAGGATATTCTCAGGGTCCTCAATTTGAACATTTAGTATGATTTTTTTCTCCAATACTTACGTGTTAAATATTTAGTATAAAGAATTTTTATTTTACTATTTTGTTGGATATTTTCGAACGAAAATATGCATACCATTTCATTGTGATTAAATAATTAAATACCGACTCGGTAACACAGCGGGCTAGAGCATTAGGGTATGGCTCTGGTCACACCGCCGATCGTGACTGGGTTCGAACCCCAGCACTGGCACTGGCAATGTCGTTGGATGTTTGTCTGCCTTAGCTTTGATTAGGGGGTTATCTAATTTCTATGGTGTGTATGTTTATAATTATTTGACTAAAAATTTAAAAAAATATATAGGGTACCTGGGTGCGATTGTTTTAAAAAGTACGTCGTTGAATCTAAAATAAATAATCGATAAATAAACAAATATACCTATGTATATATAAAACTCCTTTTATTAATATTTTTGCCCAACCCTGTATAAAGTTATAAACATGTTTAAGACACACCTATTCTGTCGTTTGAATAAACATTATACAACCAGAGCAAATAGTTTAAGTGCTTTTATTTAATTTAGTAGCATTTCCATGTAAATAGTGGTGTAGCAAAACTACGACACAAAATATAAAGTATTTAATAGCCTATTGTGCAATAATACAATGTTAAGGTTTCCTAGTATAAATAAACAAAATTTATTTTTTATTTTTGTTTTTGGGTAATACAATTTGTTTCAGAGTTAACCGTATCATCATGGTTATTATTACTACATAAATACTAATAGAGAGTTTTGGGACATATTATCGTGATTTTAATTGTGTTGTAAAAAATATCGTAGCATTTTTTTGTTTATAGAAGCAATAAGTTATTGTTAATTCTTGCTGGAAAAAGAATAACTAACAAAAATAACAATATAGTAATGTTTACTTATTTAAAAAAAAATACTTTTAATAAATTTCAAGTTAAAATTACCTACTTAGGATTCGCTTCAGAATCTCGTGGGAATGAAAAGAAACTTGTATCATCGCCTTTATGTGTATTTTCACAACCAGTGCAAGAGTAATAAGTACTTACTATTCAATTTTTTCATAGTTTTTACATAATTTCATTAAAATGACTATATTCTAAATACTTTCTAATACAATACAATTCGACAGAAAACATTAATATTGCTATACGAACTATAATGATAGTCTTGTATAGCCTGTATACCTCAAATTCTAAGTCTTGATAATAGGTAGTTAGGACGCATTAAATTGGTTGAACATCAATTAATAGTAAAGCCATTTGCTGCAATGTAGGTAAAACTACTGGTTTATCACTTATGAACGGAATTTAGGGAAGTGTCGCATCTTTTATTATCTTCTCATTGGTATTATTTGAAAGCAGACTGATTTTACTGAAATACTTGAATCAGAACAGCGTTAATATGATTGATTTCGTGTGAGTTTGATTTTAAATATATAATAGTTATAGTTTAGTTTTCAAATAGTAAATATTCTTATTAGGTACCTATCTTACCATTACTAAAATATTTTTTTAAATATATTGTTTACTACAATATTCTTACGCACCTCATGTATCAAGAAGTAAGTAAATATTATGTATATTTGTATAAGATTTATTGTACGATAATCCATCGGACACTTAAACTTAAAAGGTTCAATTATTTATCAAAATACCTGTTTTTATAATCTTTTCTATCACAAACTTTCCATTTTCAGTTATCATTTTTTAAATTCTTTTGCATGATTGATAATTCTAAATATTATTTTGAAACCCCTAAAGTTTCTATGTTTGTATATTTACTTCTAGATTTTTTAAATTTGAAAATATAACATGCCGCGTGGAAGCTATAGGTATATACTATACCCAAATTGCTTCCAAATGTTTAATTTTGACACGAAACAAAAACTCTAAGCCTATATCGTTTTCCAAATTAATCTGAAAATAAAAATAAACATCTACTGCATACCTATTTTATTTAGGTAACTAAATACACCTAATTATAGTCGTTTTCTTCATATAAAACAATATGCCAAATATAGTACCTTTTAGTGATTCTGTTTACTATTTAGTGTTTATGCCCAAATTGTTTCCTAAATTGTTCCAAAAGCAGAAAAACTAATTAAATCTGAATCTACAAAAAAATAGGCATCCCATTTGAAAAATACAAGTTGGGACTTATATTACCCTAAACACTTTTGTCAAAAACACGACCATCTCGAGATCTTCGTATAATAAATACTTACATGAAAACCTCAGCTGATGAGAGCCCGAATTCTAACGTTCAAAGGTTTGCAGCGACGATAATTTTGATATTTGAGAAGAATGCCCGTTGGGACTTTGAATAATACCTACGTCATCAATATTTTTCCAAAATTTTCAGAAATTTCGCCAAAATTCAATTTCCATGAAAGGTTTGTGGAGTGAAATGTAATTATTAAAAATCTGTATGGGTATTAAATGTAACACTGTTGTCAAAATTTTATTTTGTTAGCACAATTTACTAAGTATATATTTTTAAGTACGCTGATTTATGGATAAAACAGAACCAAATTTTTTTATCGTTATTTTAAGTATTTCTGTTTAGTTTGAAAAGTATATTTAAATTTTTACGTTCAACATAAGTGGGTTTTTTCCACTAGGTAAATAATTGAATTGATATATGTACTTTTGTCAAGTACCAACAATGCTAAATTCCATCCACTATGTGATTAGGTGTGTTACTAAATTTACTCATCCTGAAAATAATTAGCAATGAGTCACCACAGAAACGCGTATTGTCAACACCACCTAAATTAGGTGGTGTTGGTATTGTACTTTAAATAATCAAGCATTTGAAAAATAAGCCTAAGTAACTTGCTTACAATGCTTGTTATTTTTCTAAAATGATTAAAAAAGGACCGAAGAACAATGCTTGAAAATCGCGGTTTTGAATGTTATGATACATTACATATCAACAGCGAGATATTTCTTAGATTTCATTAGTCTTTGATATATTATTAATAAAAGTTATAGTTTAAAATAGAGAGAGATATAGCTATGGTACATGAAATTAGGTCATGTAGTAAAGGGATCTATCATCATGGGAACATAAAAAAGAAATGTGTCAAACAGATTAAGCACTAATCGAAAATATATTTTTTTTATTATCTGTGGTGTAAGCATATGTTCAATTGAAGGCCTTTGATACGGGATATCGGAATGTGTTGTAAGCACTTCCGTTTTAGGAAAGTCACAGAGATTACATAAACAACAATTGAAAATAGTGTAGGCGTAACATTGTTAAATTGGTACTTTCAGAAATACTGAGGCTATACAAATAAAAGCTAAAACACATAATTTTAAGTGATAGAATTATTTTTTGAATAAGTATTTCTGAAAAAACATACCTATACTATTATCCAATAACGAAAAGGAAAACTGTTATTGCAGAATAAAGTGATTTAATTCAAAATTTTGAAAGGTTTTTTTATACGACGCCCTAAGGTCGATTTTTAGGTATTTTTATTTAGTCATATTAAAACTGAACTATGGTCTATGGGACGGTTATTGCCAAAAAGTAATTAATAAGTAGTTACCGATAACTCATGTAAAAAATAATTAAGTTTCCTAGATAATCTATATTTCTATAATGAAAAAGTAATCTAATTTTTTATTATCTCTAATTATTTTTTGGTTGTGGCTTATTTAGGGCGAATTATAAATGTGTGTTATACAGGGTGAGTTATAAATATGTGTTATATTTGAACCACTGATGTATAACATTTATAGAAATCCATTAAAACTTTTTTTTAGTTCCCACGAATAACTTAGAGGCAATAAGTTATTATTATTTCTTGACTGACTTTCTCGAGCATCGGATTTGGCTTTCATGTAACCGTCACTTGCCGATTCACCATAAACCTTCAGGTTCAACTGCCTACGTATGACATGGGAATTTATCCAATATCAATGATAATTTCTTTATTTTTAATCGATGCAGTCAAGCAATTTTGTATAGTTTTTGACATCAAAATTAATTTTAGGTATCTTAAATACTCGAAGTTCTTCAGATTTTTTTTTCCTAGCCTTCAACGCTCTTCTCATTCCAAATTCTCTTACATGACTCCTCGTATCTCTCACGTAAATCATGGCAAGCAATATGTGTTTGGGATGAGCGAAATACGCATTAGCAGAAATGACTTGAACTATTATTTTTCTCATATCAACCGAAAACTCTTTAGATAATTGAATGGATTTCCGTAAATGATTGAAACCATAGTAGCATAACGAATTTGTTTTTATATCGAACCATACAGACAGGATTTATGCTCCTTTTACAACGAACTGGGTTAGTGTAGAAAAATTGTGGGATGGATCGTTAGTTGCGACTTGTGACATATAAACTATAATCTATAATCAGTAGTCAACCATCTAACAAGGCTTAGTTTTCCAAGACTTTGCTTCGAAAATTTTTCAGGGCAGAAACCACTTATGATAGGATAATAGATTGATATAAGTACTGCTGGTCAGTGAGGAGTGGGGATTAAACCCTATTTCTTGAAAATCCTTTGCTTAAATATTTTATTGTCCTTCCCTTTCCTATTTTATTTTTGTCTACTACATTTATTGGCAAGAGCATTCTAAATAAGTTGAAGCTTGCAAAGAATGTCAAACAGTCAACGCGCGTGTTCCAACCGAAACTTGTTGAGCTGAACCGATCAGATGTCACTATTCCGATTTTGGATGATTTAAGGTGGCTTAGGGTGTGGCGTTTTGGCCAAATATTAAGTTGGAGCAGCAAAATTTTTTGGGCAATAAAACAGTACATCTACCTTATCCGCACTGTGACAAATCAAAATTATTAATTTTAGGAAACGTCCATTTAGGGTTCGTGGGGCGTAGCTGAATATCCTTCCATATTTTTTTTTATAAAAGAAAAAATCAGTCAATTAGTTTATTCACCTCACAACTTTTTTCGCTATGACAAATAATTTTCTGAAACTAATTTTTTTAAGCCATTTTCGGCCCACCCTAATAATCATACTTGCAAATGACAACGTTTTCAATGCAAGCATGATTTAGAGTAAGTTGATATTGATCTTACAAATATTTTTTTATGATTGTGTAATAAGTATGACAAGGCAGTCACTTATATTTTGATTTTTAAGTATTCTGTAATCATCTTTGCGCACTACACTGTAATCTCGATTAATTATTAGGTGATCTTCAATAATGTGAAATTACTTTGGTTACTCAGAATTCATAATCGTTACTGAGTGATTACACAACATAACAGGTAATGATTGATTGCATTACGATTATTTAATTTCTCGAAGTTATCTGATCAATTATAATTGGGAGGGAATGTGTATACAATGATCCTCGAAGGTGCAAACGTGAGAAGCAATTGACCAATACTTACAGTTTACTATCCAATACAGGATCAATTTAGTGCGGTGTTTTAACTTGCTGATCAATTACTATTATTAATCACTAATCAGATTTTACTACTCACTCACTGAGTAGTAAGTAATTGTTTACTCCCCAGCTTAAAATATACTTTCTGGGCTATATTATGTACCAGTCTGCTGCACTTATTTTTAAATATCTGCTATGTGAAACTTTTCACACGAAAAATATAATAATGTATCGATATCGTCAGATAATCCTGATAAAATCTTTCAGTTTACATCCTCATTCTTAACTTAACTGAAGATATTAAGAAATAAAAGAAGTATGCCATAACCCCGTCTTTATTAGAGATATTACGTGTGACCCTATTTGGGTATGTATTATAGTATCCCAAATGCATAAAGAAACAAATATACATGTACGTATTCCATTTTTGGTAGGTTAAGCAATTTCTGAATTTAAAGGAGACACAAAATGTAATATATTATTATATAATTATTGCTACAACAAATACCAAACATGGTAATGTTAATTATGTTAAAATCAGATAGGTACCTAGTTTTATTTCTGTTCAGAAGCTACTATGGTTATTCATAATGTGTACAATCAGCGTTATGTTATAAAATCCAGAGACCAGCGTCGGACTGGCCGTATAGTCGAGGTGGCGTTTGCCAGCCGGGCCCCAGCCTGCGCGGGCCCCCCACGGGCCTGGCTTGCGGGGCTTGTTGCCAGGCGGTAGGGCCGGTAGGTAGGATAGGGGGCCCGGGATATACCGCGTATTGAATCGTTTAATTTGAGTAGTTAGTGTTATTAGCGCGTGTTAAAGCTTAAAATCATGGAAAATATTAATTACGGTCAGTTATTAACATCTTGTGGTGATAAAGTAGATTTTTTGTTAAAAAAACCGTTTAAAACATTAAATTACGACAACAAATTATTTGTAAAAAATTTGGAGAGACCGCGACCGAACTTATCTTCTTACTTGTAGCGTCGGGTAAAAAACAGAATCGTGCATTCAACGAAAGCTGGTATGACAAATATGATTGATTAACAGGTAGTCAGGTCAGGAATAAATTATTTTGTAGGTCAAGTTTACGTTTTTCTGCAGAATATTCAGTTTGGTCTAAATTAGGTTATGTTGACTTAAAGAATTTACAATTTACCTCGTTCAATAGAAAGCATCACACGTGTATTAATGTCAATGTAGAGTTTAATACAAATTTTGGGGTACTTGTAAAACACAATGACCTTGAAATACTTGAAAAATTTTCCCGCTCCCCCCGCAGCTCTTGCCCCGTGTACACATCTTTTTACTCTCGGGTCTCGGGCCCCGGGCTTGTGGGGAGCCACCCGGGCCCTTCCGGCCCAATCCGACCCTGCCAGAGACTGACCTCTATAACAAATAAAAATTCAGAACATCTGCTTTGCGATGATTAATAAATATCTGATATTTGGCTTATATTTCATAATTCACTTTTAAAAGTTGATTGGATTTAAAAACACGTACCACACGTCATCGTTTCCTTTCGTTTTTAAAGATTAAGATGTTGAACGTGACTTACGTAACCTGTTTGCATATCAAATAAGCATTATGTCGTTAATATTGATAACGGAATTTTGAAGAAGGCATATTTAAGGTATTGCCTCAAGTAGCTTGCAGCACAGGAAATGAGATTTGATAATAGGATTATGAACTGAGTTGAGTTTTTATTCTTCAAGACGTTAGAACTGAACAATTAGCCTGAAAATGTAAATAGTTAATTAACGGTTGTTTGATAGGATCATGTTTAAATTTTGAAGTTATTAGAATGCGTTTTTTATGAAGTGCAACGAACTGTTGTTTTGCGACCTTGGATTATTATTATTATTATTTATTGAACGGTACCTTACGGCGGGAAGAATTATTAGACCATATAGGAGCCCCGCGGTGAGTGGGGAAAGATACCTATTCAAAGAGTTATAAATTATTTTTAGCCACCCTGTATTCTTTAAGGAAGTGAAATTTTTTCCTAAAATTCATAATTATTGTGACTAGTTATTTTTTCAATAAAACCAAAAAAATCATTTCATCCAAGTGGATGGGAGAGAGTCGCTAATAATATAGGAGTGGAAGGGAAGGAAGTTAAAAAGAGGTTCCAAAAAATTTACTAATCGTCTCATCTTGTGTCGTCCTGTATATTCGAAAGTAATTTCTGGTTTAAACTCGTTTATATAATGTTTTTAAATCAAATTTCTAGCTATCATAGAACTCGAGATACCGAGTTGGACGCACTTGTTGCTGCACCCTATAAATCTAAAGAGGAAAAAATAATGGGCTCATTTCGGACATTTTTTTTAATTGATATTCCGAAAGTACACCGTGTAATTAGTAAATGTGCAAAATATTAATTTTTTTTTTCAACTGCTTCTCCCTCAAAATAAATAATGAAAATAGAGCGCTGTGACGTCACACCACTCGCAGCGGGCGGCCGCTAGCCTGTTCCGCAGCGAAATCTAAACACCATATATCCGCATAACTCATAGAACCAGTGGAGTCGGGTGGTGTGACGTCATAGCCGTTTCAAATATGTTACGAATTTGAAATCAAATATTAGGGTTAATATTAACGCTAGCGATCTAATTTTTTCACTATATACTTAGAGGATGAAATACTTACGGAAAATGCTGAAATAAATTAAAAAGCAAATATCACGAAATGAGCCCATTCTGTTTAAAATTTTTTTCTGTTTGCAAAGTATTATTATTAAGTTTTAATTAAACGTTTGTTTTATCACATCCCAAAACGGCTCATCGTACAAAAACACTCAAATAATCTTTTTTGATGCAGTTTCATATTTAAATTTTGTAAATTCAGAGGCGTATCACTTTTTGATGAGAAAACAGCCAAACAGAAAAGAAGCGAAAGTAAAGTACACATTAGTCATTTTAGGCTGATTTTAGGCACACCGAATTTCATTAAACAAACAAAACTATATACCTACTTAAACTTTCAACTCAAAACTGGTTTAGAAATTATTTGAATTTAGAATTTATTATGTACAGGGTAATTCCCTATATTTTTATACCTACCTACCTTCTGTTTAGAGATACTGAAAAAGTGTAGAAACAAAAGTTGGTGTCAAATATCTTTTGCCGAAAAAATATAAAACAAAATAGCATCAGAAAGTAGAGAAAGAGGACAACTTATGCTTTTTTCATATTTTGAAAGATCATTTTTAACTGATTCCAAAAATATATCTGTTGGCATTCGTTCGAGTTGTTTTTAAAACAGTATGTCTCTTTGTGTAAAACAGTTCGCGTAGAATATAGGTGCCATGAAAAAAACTAACAAAATATTTCTGATAATTTCTGACAGTTTACCACCTGATTTTTATGCAAAATCCCAAATACTTTAAAATGGATTATTCAGATGTGGAAACACATAATTTTATTTGTTATTGATCAATTTTGACACCTACCTATAGAATTTATTTATAGAAATATGAAAAAAGTGTAAAAATAAAAGGTGTAGAATGTAGATTTTGATGTGAAATATATTTGGTGATAAGAAATAAAACAAAGGTACATCAGAGAGTATAAACTGTCAGTAATTATCAGAAATATTTTGTAATTTTGTTTCATGGCAACCTATGTTCCATGCAGGATAGAGCAAATGACAACATATTATATATTTTTGAAATCAGAGAAAAGAGATCTTTCAAAATATGCAAAAATGTACAAGGTGTTCCATTAAAAAAAAACATAAGTTGTGTCTTTTTATCTACTTTCTGTTGCCATTTTGTTTTACTTTTCTTCTTCAATAGAGTTCACAGCTTCACAGTAAAATCTACAATTTTTATTTTCACACTTTTTTCATATCTATAAAAGTAAAGTCTGTAGGTGTCAAAATATATAGAACTACCCTGTACTTAAGGATCATCCTGTATAGATGAAAATATGTCCATGTAAACTTAAAATTAAAGTTGAGAGCCTCAATGTTTGTTAATCGAATTATTAATATTGTAAACATTTTGTTTATAAATTCTTAGAATGCCTACAATAAAATAGAGTTAGGTGGTGTGCAAAAATATTGATAGAGATAACTTGTTATAAATTACGTATTATCTAAATATAATAATAGCAATTACGGTCTTACTAATTCCACTGATATGTTAATTGGTTAATTTGATATAACATCACAATCACGATATAGAAAGCGATTTTATGACAGGAAGCTTACAGAAATTATAGAAATTATATAATTTCTAATTGGAATAAAATATCACAATTTAATTAATATGATTAATTCCATCACCGAGTAGTTGTTGATAATTTTTAAATTATAGAATTATTGTAACAATTTTGATCTGTATTGCTTCTATTGCGGATCACTTTACGAGTATTCCCGGTAACAAATAATTAATATTAATAATTAAAAGTTCTTACTTTTATTATATGCAATGAGAAAATATAAAACTGATCAACGACATGTGGCACATTAAATTAAATTTGTGTGCAAAAGACAAAATATATTTATGAGTGTAAATAATTATCAAAAAAGAGGATTGAAATATTTAGCCAATTTGGGTGCATTCATTTAACTATACAGCCATGGATCTAGTAATCATTCTAATCATCACAAGCTTATTTTCTTAAAATTTCTATAATCTCTAGTAAACACAGATTAGGTATCAGATAATGCTCTTTAAATATCAGAACGCATTTATAAAATGAGAAAATTTAAATACATTTTTTTAATTCTCAATTGAACTAAATATGAGCGGGCGTAGATTTTTGCTAAATCATCAGTAAATAAATTATTATATGTACTCAAAATTTTCTTTGCATGTAAAATTTTGCATGACAAAAAATATATTATCCACATAGTTGTTCAATTAATCTGATATTGATTCCAAATATTATTCTTCTATCAACTTATATGTTATTGTTATTGGTTTTGTCCCTGCAGTATAAATCATAGATGTAGGAGACAGGACTGAATTTTGCCCACTGTATTAACGGAGAGGAATCATCCCTTACCGATGGCTTTCCGGCTCATTAGTTAATTTTGTTTGAACAATCGACCAACAAACCAAATAAAATTCGACTGTGTTTCAAATGCTGTGGCATTTTGATGTCGTCGCTTGTGGATTTGCACAATATAATATTCTACGGGAGCACTCCATAATTTTTACTGTATATAGAACATGAAATAATATTGCTTATTTTATTTTTTTTTTTTTTTTCAGCCGAACGTAAATCCTCTTTAGGCAAGGACTGGCACGCTGCCTGCCTGCGATGTGAAAAATGCAATAAGACTCTAACTCCCGGATCTCATGCTGAACATGAAGGAAAGCCCTATTGCCACAATCCTTGCTACTCCGCCATGTTTGGTCCTGGAGGTTTTGGACGTGGTGGTGCCGAAAGTTACGTTTATAAGAAGTGAACGTATCCATTCTTTTCTAAAGTATTATTAATTCTATTAAGTTAATGTTGTAAAATAATCAGTTTTTCTATATAATTAATTAAATATACAGAAATGGTAATTATTTGTCATTATTCTACCAATTCGTCAATTAATTCATGTTATAACTTCACTATTATTTTATATGAAGTTACAAGTCTCTAGTCTAAGTAAATTGCTCAAATAGAGTGAGAGCAATATGTTATTTTTTACCTTTTAAATACTTGACTTAGTTTTATATTAGTATAGAATAAACAGAATAAACTTGAGCATATCATTTGTCAGATTTTATTATATTCCCAAAAGAATAATACGAAACACCACTGTGGTTGCTAAATGTTGTCAAATTTATCTATTTTGCATGTATATTTGAGGGGTAAATGAAAATATAATATGTTGGTTTAATTTTTAATACGCAAATTACTAAGTTTAAGATAAAATAAAAGAAATATGTAAGTATAATCGCGGTGTCGATTGAGGTGAAATGCTAAAAAATGGTACATTTTAAATACAGTGTGTCGCACTTAAGTGTGAAACATCCTTATAACTTGTTTCGCCCCCTACTAATGCAGAACGTATACCTGCGATACCAAAATAAACGGAGAAAATCAAAAAAGCTTATTAGGCATTTTTTTATCGGAAAACTTTACCAATGAAAGTTGTACAGAATTGTCTAAATACCTTAAATCCAAAATCTCATCAAAATAAAAAAATATTTATATTTTGATTGAAAAAGTCCAAAAATATAATTTTACAATATCAATTATCATTAGTATTTAATTGCAGAGTATTTCTTTAGTTTTTATTTCTTTAAAAAATAAAATATTACAATCCAGAGTTTAATTTTATTTTTAGGAACAAATTTTTCATAAATTGGAAATTAATTATTACAAACGAGATAACAAACTTAAAAAAAAAATTAAAATAAATACAACGAAAGAAAAATATAAATTAAATTGTACTTAGCAAAAACATATTAAATAAATTAGGGAAGTGGTACCCGTGTGAGTCCATAATACTAAGATTAAGGGTGAAACAATAACAATAGGTCCTTTTCTCACAAACTCTTTATTTAAAAAAAATGCCACGAAACCGGTAGCCTTTTTTAAATAAAGAGTTTGTGAGAAAAGGACCGATTGTTTCACCTTTAATCTTAATCTTAACATATTAAATATTATATTCACAAACCTCTCTTGCTGATCTGACATTATCGCCCACTAATCTTATTATTTCAACTTTTTCGGCAGTTGTAAGCATTACAAACTAGAATTTCAAAACATACAAAATGTTGACAACTACCTGTTAGTTTGCGTTTTATTTTAAACAAAATTGTCACGGCACGCTCTTCAAAACGCAAAAACCTATTAAAATTATATTTTCATACTTTTTTTTCAAGCAAAATATTTATAAGATAAAATAGTAAAAATAAATTTTACTATTTACGTCAAAGTTTGTTAGTCTTAATACTCTAATGTCTTAAAAAGACATAAAAACTCTTTTCAGAGCTTATTTGCAAAAATCTACATTTAACTGATGAAAAACCAGTACTACGAATGTAGAAAGCAAATAATTTAATATTGCAATAAGCCTCACCAGACGGATTAATCCAAAAAAGGACTCCTTCTGTTATCAGGCAGCGCCAGATATACCTTCCAGAATAATTCAGGGTTCCTCAAGAATTCACTTATTTCTAATCTATTTTCGTTCAACTGGCGCCATCTGTCGAACGACTGCTGAACCGCCACTTATAGTGGGGCGTAGGGATCTACTGTGAGACATACTATATTCGTCTGTAGAGTGGGGCTTAAATTCATTACAATATTAATGTATCATTATTGGACCAACTTATATGTTTACCCAATTTTACTTTATCATAAATCAAAACATTTAAAAAAAATTAACTAGAATATAGAATATTCATTATCTGTAGTAGCCCCTTACTTTTATTTTACTTTTTTCTGATTAAAATTTAAAAAAAAGGAATAATTTTAATTATTTTAAACACCAAAAAGTGAATTAATAAAAATGATTTTTTCCTGTTATTTCCCATATTGAAAAGGATAATTTGTTAACTGTGCGAGGTGTATATGCAACCCGTTAAACAGTGGTTCAAAATGGGTTGCATATTTCCCATTGCCGTTATAGGAATAAAATTTTAATAAACACTAGAACCATTAACTAAAAGAAAATAATAATATACATATTACATTATATTACATACGTTACTCAATGACTGGATGGAATACTGTTTGTGGAATCATTTTTTGAGAACTTGGATTATTAGAATTACTGCCTACTGCCTATACCTATAATATTAATTCATTCAGGCAGACATGAATTATTTTTGAAAATGTTTCAATCATAAATTTGCGTAAAATTTAATCATACGCTCTAAGATCATATTATTACAGAAGTTGTTTTCTGAAAACAAATTTAAGAAAACTTAATGTAACCCGCTAATTTATAAACATATTCAATGAATTCAGTCCTATCTTGTGTTTCCGTGTTAAACATCTCGTTAAGTATCTTCAAATTTAGGTAGGTTTCAAAATTTATGAAGTTTTTGTTAAAGAATCCCAGGTATGTTTATGTACCATTATTATTATTATTTAATTTACCTTAACAATTTGAATTGCTATTATAATTCTATAACTCGTTTCACAGCCCTACCATAAATGTTAGTTATATTATTTATGAATACACCTGCAGGCAAATTAAATGATCAAGAACAACTCCTTCATAAGTAAGAAGCAACAAAATGAAAAAGTATGATTAACCTATTAAAAACGCATTAACCAGGCTTTCAACGGACATAAAAACTTTCTGTGGTTCTGGTTGTCACCAATGTGATCTGATTACTCCAATCAGTAATATTACCATTAAATTAATTGACATCTCGACTCACAGTATGATTTTGTAAAAAGTTAAAAATAAGGAAGATACAATAATTGCAGAGAATTGTTTTGTAGGTAACTAAAAATAACATGAGACTGTTTCGATTAAAAAAGCCATTAGCTGAACATTAAGTCCATATGCATATTTTATTTCGGTTTGATCAAATAAACCTAATGAAATCGGAATAAATATATTATCAGTTATTACATTAGCAGTTCCACCTGTTCTAGTTTATGTTTTCATTTACATATCGATGCTGCTTTAAGTATGATTAATGTTCACGTACGATTTGAAGGCAATTAAAGGACGGTATAATATTACAGAATTTTTGAACTGAGTTATTTTGTAACTGTTATCATAATTTTAATTGTATTTTTAAATATTTATACCCCATTGTGACGTGTATATATACTTTGTATGTTTTAACACCAATAAATGTATCTATCTATCTATCTTTATTAATCAAATAATTAAATAAACCAAAGGTATCCGTTTTTTAGTTTTTACAACGCTTTCATCAACCACGACTACCAAAACTATTCAATATCCAATAATATAATCGTTACAACTTCTTGGATTCAACCCAAAATACTTAATAAATTGTAAATTTATATATTAGGAAAAAATAATAATAAATGACAATCCGAGGCTGATTGACCACATTTTGAAAATATATCAACGACTGAAACTGAAAAATATACGCCAATAAAATAAAATCAATAAATAGATAACTCGAGACCAACTACTGATACCTAAGGGCAACAGTACCAAATGTGGGATTGTCTGAAATTACCAGTTTGTAATGTGGCGTTTTGCATCAGTCCATAAAGCACAGTAAACTTATTCTTTTCATTGACTGGGTCATAATTGCAGTTAGTTCAGTTTTTCGAGTCTTGAACAAGCAATAAACAAGAAGGCGAGTAGGTAGGTTTTTGCAAGTACTGGACGCTGGCTTTGTCGGTAAGACACGTGACATTTTAAACGCGTACGTGAGCGGAATACTCCTTTGGACCTCCTTGACTAACAAGCTCGCCACTTTCGATCCGAGGATTTTTTGGAAATCAGTAACGGGCCACTAACAGTAACAATAAAACGAAATAATTATACTCGATTGTAATTAAAGACGTTTAACATTTCTGCTTAAGTCTTTATGTGAAACGTTCACGGAATAAATCTAGATGAAATTTAACAAGACTCCTTGCAAGGTTCGATAATTCACCAATTTAACTAAATAAGTAGATGATTAAATGGAATTGCGAAGATGGACTTATTCTAATTTTGACTGAGAATGGATAATAATAAACTAATAACAATAAAATACTTTATCGGTTTCAGGATATTAATCCTTTGTTTACATATGCAAAAGTAGGCTGGTAAACAAGTCATAACTAAAGTTGTACAGTTATATTTAAAACTTGTACGGTAATAATATTACAAATACAGATCTGTCAATAACTGTCAACAGATGAAATAATAAATAATGAAACTATAATTTAGGGCTATTTATTAATACAAACAAACAGAAAACTCCAAACAATAATAATTAAGTACTGAAATCCAACTGAAATGTATTTTCAGGCAATCCAAGGTCCATTTTTGTGTAGCCGTTGTGACATTAAAAATGTAAACATTTATGTAATGAAAAAAGGTAACAAATAAAAACAAACAAAATATAACTGTAACCATGGCGACAAATCAACCCATACAGACTTGACCAACTAATGAAATGAAAACGTTATTAATAAGAGAATATCAAAAGGTAATATCTATTAATAATGTCTTTATTTTCTGAAACCGATAAACTATTGAACATATCACGGATGTTATGAATCATAACAGCCTTAGATGTCTTAAAATCCTCGCTCTACGAGCTCGGATTTCAAACCGACATCTGCGGCAGTTATGATAGTCATAACATTCCTAGATATGTTAATAGCTATAATCACCTATAAAACTTATTGCCTTATGATGCAATCAGTTTAACTAACATCATTAGTTCGAAAAAACACAAAATATAAAGTACTGATGGTATGTAAATAAAGTAAATATTATAAAAATACATATACACATTTTTTTCTCCTTTATTCTGGAACCACGCTACCATAATAATATGAGAGGTCGTATGATTTATATCTGATGAATTTAATGAGACCTTTGATGATTAGCCTTTTCGAATGAAGCAATTTTTTTTATATTTCAAGTACCCCTTCTGGATATAATAATAAAAACAAAAATGCAGAATCGACAGCAACTAGCCCAGTGGGTGGTGGGGTGAGTAAATGGTGATAGAGGGAATAAAGAAAAATGAATAATTAGTTGTAAAGATAGCGGAATAACCCTGATGTCTGGCACGATGTCCACGTGGAGCCCACTTCTCAATAAATCTTGTCCTAGCGTCCAAAATATGCCACCAAGTGAACCAACGCTTTCCACAAGCCGATTATGAAAGGTGGCCGAATTGAATATGACAGAATATGATTGAAATATTGTTCCAGAAGTTATTATTTGTTTAAGCTTTGCCTACTCAAGGGTACCTATATTATATAAATTACGTCCTACTTGTAACAACCATCTACTTACTTGATGTGCAATTTATCACAGAAGTATGCGGATGAATCCACAACGAGTTGCTTCAAAAATATCAACATTAATTCTGTATAATTTAAAATTTGTCTAAAGATGATTGAACAAACCGAAATGTTAGAAAGTAAAATAACATTCATTTATAAGACCAATGACCAAAAATCCCAAGTAACCACAAGTCAAGTTAATTCATACCAACGGTCAAGAAAAAAATACTTATAGGTACCAATTATGGCAAGCACGGCCCGGACTGGACCTCATTCTGCTACCGGGCAACTTTTTTGACCGGCCCCACCCCAGCCGATTTGTTTTTAACTATGATGAGATATAACAATAATTTTATTATTTACATATTCTCTCAACATATTTTATATTATACGCGATAAAAATATGAGTGTACTTAATATTAATTTAATATTTGATTCAAAAAGCGGGTTCTTGGCGCACAGTGGGACAAAAGTAATCACGACAATTTTTTTTTAAATCTTCGTTTGTTCATTCTCTATCGATTTGTCGAGCTAGATTTTCGATTTCTTCCATTAACTTTTCAAAAATTTTCAAATTTCTTTGGAAATTTTTGAATACTTAGGGGCAAAAATCGAAAATTTTCCTCAACAGATCAATGGGCAAAAAGCGAAAATTTCAAAAAAAAGCTTTCCAATTGAATAAGTATTAAGATCTACAGATTAATTTGAAGAAAGAAAGTTATATTTTCATCAAAAAACGTCTCTTTTTTGTGTAAATATCACTTTATTTACAGACCGTATTTCTTAAGTAATCACTACAATTTTTTTCTGGAATCTTCGCTGTTTAACTGCCTATATCGATCTGTCGAGGTAGATTTTCGATTTTTGCCCCTAATTTTTCAAAAATTTTCATAGAAATTTGAAATGCCAATAAAGGCCTTTTATTATTATTATTATTATTATTAAAATTTTTGAAAAATGAATGGCAAAAATAGAAAATTTAGCTCAACAGATCGATTACTTAAGAAATACGTTCTGTAAAGTGATATTTACACAAAAAAGACATTTTTGATGAAAATTCAAACTTCTATGGAAAATTTTTAAAAAAATTAGGAGCAAAAATCGAAAATTTACCTCGACAGATCGATAGGCAATTAAAAAACGAAGATTTAAATAAAAGAAATTTGCTGAAGTATTAAGACCTGCAGACTGATTTGAACAAATAAAGTCACCTTTGTCCCACTGTGCGGTGGCCCAGCCGGCCCGGTAAGCCGGCGGCCCACCGGGCATTTGCCCGGTTGCCCGCCGCTTCAGTCTGGGTCTGCATAAATGGTAGAAAAAAGAAAATTTTGTCATTATCTATAATTTTATTTATGATTTATTATTTATTATTGTTGACATTTGAAATGAATTTCAACTAATAAAATAAAATTTATTTTAAAAATGCTAATGTTACTTATACCTTAAGTTTTTCTGGCAAAGTCTTAAATATGAGGTTTAACATGCAAAAGCGGCGGTGGAGTGTCTAGATATTTGTAGCCAAAAGGAATTTGTACTATATCGATTCAGAACAATGTTAATACTTTAACTAAAAGTCTGTAGTATGCCAACTCAAAGCAGAGTCCTAAATAGGTGGTGGTTAAGCAGTCTTCCCGTAGATGGCGTCGGTAGTACGCAGATAAATTAGAAAATAAGAGAATTGTTGAATCACCTAGAATATACTAGAAGGTATCTGTGCAGATGTATAAAAGCCAAGATGGTCCACTCCACTAGTCAGAACATTTTTGTTTCAATGCATTTTTTTGAATTCGTCTCGTTGCTCTTACGTATTAATCAGTTAATAATAATATTGTGGATTGTGAAATTTTCTACGAACAATTTGATAAAAATTACAGCTGCCCGAGGTGTGAAACATTTTCTAATCTAGCTGTAATTCATAAAATATTAACAATAGAGAGAGAAAAAAGTTTCAATAAAACTTGTAGCTTTCATTTCTCACAATATTACTAATAAAACTACAAAACTAAAACTAACAAGAACAGAGATAATTGAGTGTTGACTGTCAATTTTCCAAGTGGTGGCGATTTTTGGGGAGAACGTGAATTATCGATAGGATTAAGAAAAAAATCTAATTGTAAGTTATTGGACCGTAAATGTGCTACCTTTTAAAATTAAATTTGAGTGTACAGGGTGTACCTTAAATCCGGGACAACGAAATCGGACTTTTTTTTAAATGCAACATCCTGTATATTTTTAATTTTTAGAATCTGTCTTTTATGGAAATATTTTATTTTGCGTATCAGATGCAACGTTGCCAGGTTATTCACGTTTAAATAAAATTTAATGGAAAATCGACACGGAATCTACTGGAGATCAAGATTTAATGAGTTAAAGCAATCGAATTAGTGAATAATTTGTCTGGAACGTAAAGTAAAGACCAGAATAAACTCTTAAATCTTACCTCTTTCGTTTTCCGATTTTATCATAAATTTAACTGGCAACATCACTTACAAGTTTTAAATGCTGGTTGCTTCCTATTCAGCTCACGCTTTTAATTGTCATTCAAAAGGAATGGTTTGACCACCCCAGACCAGAAATGATAAATCATTGGAACTACACTATAAACTGGTGTGTGTAAATCGATTTTCATTAAATACCTACGTATTGAATTCTTTCAGTTTTTATTAACTTTTTATATACCTACATTTTCCCATCGATTTCCAAGCTACATCAAAGTAACATAATTCAATTTTAGATGCACATCATTAACAAAAATTCGTCTTATCTAACTTAACAAATCCTCGTCGTATGCGGTAACTTTACCCTGTGTAAACAAGGCCTCGCACTTACGTGTTTAAACCAGGCTTCCCGATCGTGAGTCGAGATGACTTAACAAGATACAGCGGGTGGAATTCCAAAAACTGCTTCTCCTTCTAGCTAAAGAGCCAACCCATAAGACTTCCTCTACCTCATTATCTCACCTTAGTCTACCTAACCATTGAGAGTCAGATGGAGCAAGCGATGTTGCCGGATGGTAAACGTTGAAATGGACGGTAAGCTTTGCAAAAAAAATATTAAACTGAAACAATAAAAATATTGAAACATCGTTTCAGTATGTCTTTATTTTTTCGTTTCATCTTGGAAAAATTGAGTTTTCATAACATACCTACAACTCATACTGATTTTTTTAAATTCATAAATACCTAGTGGTTGGTAGGTACCTATCGTATATTATTACTAATTACTGCTGATTTTCTATTATGCGATATGTAAGGTTGTATATTTGGCTAGAATATTTGGATAGATTACCTACAAACATTTCTAATTATAGGTACTCTAACACGTAAGAGTTTTAGAGATAAATTTATTTTTTTAATTTTTGAATTTCTACTCAAACAATAATTATTTTACTAACAACCTTGTAATTACTTCTGATAGTTTTTCATACTTCTTTCGAAGTAAATTAATTAACATAAAACTTAAAATTACGACTCTGGACCCTCCTTTTATATCGTCTATAATATAATGAAAATAAATTACCCAAAAACCAGTTGCTGTTAAATAAAAAAACTGACCAAATTTCCAATTTCTACTGAATGAACTTGGCTCTATCTATTTATGAACTAAATATTTTTTATTTTATTCTAAATGCCATCAAAATATTTTTATAGCTGCAAAGTACAACAAAAAAGTAGTTATTACTTTTTGGAATCTTTACCCAGTATTGGTAGCCAGTCGTTGAACTATATTATTTTAGTAATTGCGATGCCTGTCACATTACTCAACTCATCACTCACTCAGTGGGTAATTTTCATCGGGAACATTTATTTTTGTATAAAAATTTGTTGGTACATTCTCTACAACTGGATCATTATTATATATAAAGCAAGTTTTATTGACAATATATTAGAATTATTAGAAATGCGTATAATCAAAATAACAAGTAAGTTATATTAGCCTAAAAAATACCCTTAATATGAGTAATAATAAATAAAAAATTATTACAAAAGCATATTTTTATTAAAAATTATTTCTCTTGATACTTACATTTGCAAACAATGCATGTATATTCAATGGAGAGCATTCATGTATGGATATCGAGCGATGTAGTAGATAGGTAGTACTTACATGAATTTCGAATAGCCTATTGGAAAGTTATAATAAAATTGCTGCAAAGGTATATACGTGACAATTTAGAAACAAACAATTCACGTTTCCGATTGTTTCTTCATAAATTGGAAGTAGATGAATACAGTGAAAAAAGTTTGTATAGGTAGGTAGGTACGTCAGATTAATCATTATAATATTCGAAACAGGTACAATAGTCTTTTCAGGCGATCCTCATTTTACATTCTCATTAAAAATTTCAACGAAATTACAAATTTATAACTTACCAAGTCCAAAACATGTTATTTAAAAACATTGGTCCGTCGGTCTATCTATCTTTCTAACTTAGTATTTTTGGATAAATCGGATGACAACGAGGATGACTAGATAGATACTCGAGCTATTTAAAATATTTAATATGAAATTTCTAATAAGTGATGGTTCTCACATTATTTGTTCTTATGACTGATAACATTACAGTTTTATTTATAATATAAAATAGTTGCTGATTTATTTAAGAAATCAGTAGATATTCTTGCAAGTAGGTAAGTTCGACAACGGCGTAAGCGACTGCCAAACTGGCTTGGGCCCTGGACCAACTAGCCCGTACACGCATCGCCGTGCGATTCTACCTCTTTGGACAAATATTTACATACCAGACTAACTACCAGCCTTTATTTGTAATCATGCACGTATTAACACCACCCTGAATTACTAAAAAACAACAGAAAAGGCCAAGAACTCATCACCAATTTTACCTGTCACAAGCACTTACACTCGATGTAAAATTTCAACTTGTTATTTTTGGTGAGTATTTATTAATGGGTGGGTACGTTGTTACCGGCCAAAACGCTTTGGGCTGGAAATATAAAAAAAGTCGTAAATCATACTGCATATTGTATTTAAATGTTAGATACATGATGGATAAATTACATGTTTTTTATAATGTTGATCAGTAGCGTAGAAGCGGTAATAATCGTTCTTGCTCTACAATCGGAAACAGTAGTTATATAGGTAGGTACTTACCTACGTACTCATAATAATAATTCCTGTTTACAAAAATTTAAAAAACAAGGCAAACAGAAGGAAAAATATGTTTTCTTCATATCAATTTTATCAGGTACCTACCTTTTATGAAGATAACACTTATTTTATAAAACTATAAATCGCTCCTAAACTTTTTCTATTGCGTGTTAAATAAATATGAATTATTATGTTTTGATTAATAATTTTGAACTTCCTCCATTTACCGAAATTCGAACTGAGGTATTATAAGCATTGAGTCACAGAAAACGCTCTAGCGGATAAATACAGTTATAAAGAACTCGAAAGATATAAAAAATTGTTTTTCTAATTTTGACACATAAAATTACAGTGTCAAAAGTTCTACTTTTCATCACTAGTTAGGAAAAGTTAAACGTTTCCTAACTAGTGAGGGAAAGTTCGTTACATCACCAGTTAAGAAAAATAAAGAACTCTCAAGAAGAAATAGAAACAACGTATATTCAAAACATAATACAAGTTTATAGGAATTATTATTTTTTAATTATAAATATTAACTATACAATTTGTGAAATTTGTCAAATTAACTCCTGAAGAAGTTTTATTTGTTGAATTTGCCATGATATTATGTTTATAAATTAACTCGTAAATTAATAACATTTGTCATTTGTCACTTTTGACATTAAAATTAAATGCGTAATAACAGAAACAAGGGTAAATATGATTACATGAATACTTAATTTTTTATGATTTTTAAATATTTTATTTAAAGAATTTAATTTTTAGATGTTTAAAATTAGAAAAAATCTTTCGTAACTGGTTACATAAATAGCTATTATTATATTCGTTGTAACCTTCCTTCGTTCCGTTCGGGGTACTAACTAAGGTGGTTACTAATTTTACGCCTGAGGAGCGGCGGTATTATCAGGACGGTATTTCTCGGGCGCCAGTTTCTGTTTAAAAGTGTAGAAATACTGCTGTTCTCAATTAGCAGGATAATAGAGTCTTAAGTAGCTGCAGTGAAAAAACGATAAGGGTCTGTATTTATCTATAAAGAGAACAGGAAGGCAAAGGCAATACTAAAGCGATAAACTACGGTTAAAAAGCGAAAAACTACGGTCAAAACGCAAAAAAAACGGCAAACAATAATATAGAGGAACGAGTAAGCAAAGTACGGTTAAGCGGTAAAACACTATAATTAATATCCAACGGTTACCAGCAAAAAGCTCGGACGGAATTATACGTCAAACTACTTTTGACCGTGTAAAGCAAGAAAATGACAGACAAATGTTCGAATTGCTTTCAGCAGGTTCTTTGAATGCAAAACGGAAGTACGCTGCAAGTTTTATAATCACGGCACGAACGGGACCATAAGTAACGACGACGCCCTGATGGCGAGACGACCAGGCAGGTAAAATTTTACAAATATTAATTAACTTCAAATTAAGCCTTGTGAACCGCGTCTTTTCCGTTTATACATTTTTAAATTATGCCGCGACGAATGCAATAATCCCAATGTTGATTCGCTCACTCCTTATGTAAGAAACCGCACCGACTGCAACGTGAACCTGCAGTGCCAGCCTGCACCGCGCCAACCTAGGACGTTTGAAGTCAGCTTTTCGTTCATAGCGCAAGATAGGTAGGGATACGCGTCATCAACCGGCTATAAAACTAACAATCCGGCCGTTTAAAAAGGAGTAGGCGATGCGCCCGATCGAGAAGAAGTCCGCACCGAACCAAGAGGAAGCTCCGCTGCTAGAAAGAGTAAGACAATATATATTGCCGTCCGAGCATTTAGTAACCAGTTTGTAGACAGAGCTTTTTACCTGCCGCATACTTTCCGCTTTACCGTAGATTTGCTTTCTCGTTGCCACCGTATTATTTGCTTGCCTTTTTCCGTTTTTTTTTTTTAACCGTAGTTTGCCGCTTTTAGTTTTGCCTAGCCTGCCTGCTTTAAATTTTGCTTGTAAATATTTGTGCTTTATTTTCCGTAATTTATTATATTATTAAATCTTGAATAAAGCTTGTTCTGTTGTTAATCCGAAATTCTGAGTTTTCTTTATAGATTAATTAGACCCCTGGCTTAACCGTGTCTTCACTGCAGTTACCTGAAGCCTCTATTATCCTGCTAATAAAGTAAAGTGGTGTTTCTACACTCTAAAACAGAAACTGGCGCCCGAGACACCGTTCTAAAAGCACCGCTGCCCGCTGCCCGTCAGGCGACAAAATAACCTCCTTCGAACTTCCGACATAACGAAAGAGGGTTACAGTAAAAAACGTAGTATTTATTTTATATTTTTTTATTTTCCATAATAATATAAACATAAAAGAACGTAGTACTGAATAAATTAATTTAGTAAAAATGGATACATATAATTTATGTAATAAATGAATACATACATATAATATTATGTATCCGTTATGTTTGGTTGAACACGTCTGCGTCTGCTAGAAAAATTAATGTGTTTTCAAGGTCGCAAAAACTATTCTATATACGTTCTGGAACTAACTCCAAAAAGTTGTGGGTTTTTGACATCCTTTTTTACCATTTCATAGAATAGATAGAAGAAACGTGAACACTAATTTTCACATCAGATTCGTTTCCCTCTACTACGTTGTCACTTGAAATTTTGATTGAAGCCATCATCATCAGTTAGCACTTCTCTTGCCACTATGTCATTATCCACAGCGACATATTTCTCAAAAACTGGACAGATGTCAATCAGAAGAACTATTCCATCGTTTTAGTTCTTCATTCCATTCGCGCAGTTCATTTGTGAAAATTTCCGACGTCATTCACGCTTTACTGTTTGATTTATATATCAGTAATTGTTCGTTTTTAAAACATCTAGGTTTAGTGGGTTTACCTATGACCAACAACTTTCTTTTTCCTTTTCTAGACGTGTTTGCAGGTAATACCGTTACTCTCATTCTAGATAATTTCCCACCAGATTAAGGTTATCCCACAAATTTCAATGTCTTATCATTTTGTAGAGCAGACCTGTTTCATTAGCGTTAAAAAGGTCTTTATAATAATAATAATAATAATATCTACGCCGCAGATTTCTCCACAATTTTGCCCTACTGATATTACCTCTATTTTTAAAGCGTTCTATCCAATTTAAAATACCCAAAGTCTGTTTTCACAATGTTATTTCCCATTTCATTCGCTTTTTCTTGTACAGTATTTCTTATCCTAAACTTAAAGTTTACTTCATCATACATTTATAAAACCTCTGTTCACACAGTAGATTTAGTCAATCCCATTACTTTACAAGTATCACTTTGTTTAACTTCATTTTGTATTTCTTGCAAAGATATCATATTTGTATTTTAAGGTAAAAGCATTACGTTTTTTATTCATTGTGAATATTATTACTTACCGCCACAGCACTAAGTTTATTCTTCTGCAGATTTAAGGCTTTGTTCCATGTCATCCCAGTCAGATGATACGCCAAAGTGTTCCAAATATACCGTAGATGCACTATAAAGAACTGCTTTTTTAGTGCCAAACTTACTCGTGTAATCTGATCCAGATAGTGCGTGAATGGCTGGAAGCAAACAGCATAATAAGTTTTGGCCCATTTTTTGGTGAATATCATTAACAGACAAAAATCGCGTGGAATCACTAACTCCAGTGCACGTGCACCCAAAGTTCCTGAACACCAAGTCGATGAAGAGTAGGCCAGTGAAACAAATCTAACACCATTATGTCAGTGTCAGCATCAACGAGAACGATTTTAGTAAACCCACACAGGGATGCATGTTTTGAATGAATCAGCTTTCTAAAGTTTGCTTCCTCTACTAACAAACAATTTAATTCTGGGTAGTTCACTTGTCTTCCACTTTGCACAGATACAGTTGAATGATACCTCATCTTCTTCATCACCATAAAAGGCACTAAAGGTATGGTTGGTACTACATGGTGTTTGAGTCAAAGAAGTTATCACTGTATTGGCAATGAACACTAGTAATATAAGTTCAGTTTGTTCCTTGATGATCCCCAAAAACTGCTGAGTTGGACACTACAAGCAATGGAACATCTTCATATGTGGGCGATATCTATATCAATGCCGCTACCTTGTCTCTGCACTCTCTCAGGCTTTTTCGATCGTAGTGTGTGATAACTGTCATAAACATAATCAACTCTTCCACAGTTCTTTGTGATAATCCCAATACATGATGGAAAAGCAGAAACTGCTCCGCCTAAGGTTTTCTTTTCATTTGTCATAACTTTTCTTATGGAATTAATTACATCCACTATATAACAGGTCTTGTCATCAGACATCAGACTTGAACAAATTGCCAGTGAGTAAGTTTGCTACCAAAACAGTAGCTCTTCACAGTGCATCTACGTCATATTTGGAACATTTTGGCATATCATCTGACTGAGATGACATAGATCAAAGTCTTAAATCTGCAGAAGAATACTTAGTGCTGTTATTACGAAAAGGGTCATCTTGTAAATCTGTAGATGAACTTAGATTGGGGCTGTATCATCAGGCAAAGAATCTAGACACTCAAAATACCTACTAGGGCATCTACTAAACATTCCTGAAAAAAAAAATCTCCCTACTCAAATTTTCTTACAGGACTACAGTCAGGTCCTGGATTATAATTTAGGAATTATGATGAGAAATGTTTTCAATTATTTTTTTTGAGATTTTTCCCATGACTGTTAAAAAAATAACATTTTTTCCTATGTATGTATGTCCTAAATAACTTCCTGTAACTCAGGGTTGAAATTAAATCATTTTAATCAAAATCTTGATTTAAATCAAATGATTTTTTTAATCAATATTTTAAACCACCTTGTAAATCGTATTATACCTCTATTTTATAGTTTAAAAATTTAAAGTTTAAAAAATATAATCAGTTATTTTCACATTGGACGTGATCCATTAGCCAGTCGCAATTTTTTTTTTATCATTTTCATTACCTATATAATCTATTTACAATACTAATCTTGCTGCCTTCGCCACCCCTAACTGGGTCTTCACTGGAATATGAAAATGAAAATATTGTGATGAATTTACACCCAATTTACAGAAGTTTGTAGTATCTCTTCTCGTAGCGTCCTACTATAAGCGATGGTTCAACAATCGTTCCAGAGATGGCCTCAGTGGAACGAAAACCAAATCGGAAAAGTAGAGAATTGTCGAATAATTTAGAGGAGCATCTGGATTATGCTAGAAGGTATATATATGCAGATTGCAGCGACACTCCCGAATTGTATTGGCCCAATTCAAAGTGTAGCCTAACAATTAGCTCCAGCTAGCTACAGCGAGGTAGTGAATTCGGTGAAGCCTTGTTTTGAGTACCTACTGAGATTCTATTAAAAGCAATATATGGGCGCCAGAGTATTTTTAACTAAATACACAAAAGTTTAATTAAACACAATTAGGTATTTACTACACATAAATTTGAAAGAAAGGAAAGCTTAGATTTTAGAAGTTTAATTTTACAAATTCTGTACAAAAAATAAAAAAATTAATAAATATAATTGAAATATTGAACAAAAAAAAATAGGAATAAAATTTATGATTTAACCAATTTCTCTGTCTATCTGTTTTTGGTTGTAAAGGCTTACTCGACGGGAATGAAGTGAGACGGAAGGGGTTCTCCTGATATCGATGAGTCCTGCGAGTACTCGAGGTGATGTAGAGGTTGTGAGATCCTGTCTTCACACTCCTGCTCAATCCAGAGTGTCCAGGTTCCAACCAAATTTGTGACTTTTCGGGAACACCCAATATCTCCTTACTTCTGATGTTGTTAACTCGGTATAGATTTCCAGTGAGTCAAATTTCCAGAAAGCCAGATGTCATGAAATAAAGACAACAGTTGAGAAAAGGAACAGAGAAATAAAACTAGGTTGAAAATTATTTCAACTAGTGGTAGATGAAAAAATAACAAAGTTTCGGAAATATAGTTAAATTACTAGATATAATTTTTTAATTCTTCAATTTATAATTGTCATTAATTTATTTCATTCAGAGAATGATTTATGTAAAATTTGTTTAAAATAAGTAATTGTTTATAATGATTAACGTCTTTTTAATTACTTGATTGATTGTATTTATTATGTATTGATAATTTTTTAATATTTTTTTTTTTTTTTAATTGTTGTACATTTAAAGTAATTGGTTGTTAATGTTATATTGGTTCTTGCAGCCCCGAAGATGGTAGTAATCGATTACCGAAACGTTGGCCTTTAAATTGATGCTTTAGTCATTAATAAAAATTTTTGTCCAAATTGCTTGTGATTATTCACGTTAGTATACCAGTCAGTGGACGTGATTTAAATTACATATTATTATTTTTACGATAGCACAATAAACTAAAGCAATAACTAATAAGCAAATTTATGAATAACGATATTTAAGCGACTAGGTACAAAAGTGTACAACTTACCCCGATGAAATTCAAAAGGCGAAAGATAGTCTGCCTAGCCTGGAACGTGCTTTGTTCACAACGTTCGGCCGCTGCCGCGTTTTTGTTGCATTTTTTCCTACCACATACCGATCATATACGCATACAGTGTTATTCAGTATTGAGAAGTCATATTTTAATACGCAAAATAGAAATTATAATCTGCTGTAACGAATTACAACTTAAATCGTTACAAGATATGGATGGTCCACTGCAGGCAGTAGAATACTGGAAAGTGAACTGAACACAACAGAACTGGAACAGTGACTAGTAGTCAATAATAATGGTTAAAAGTAGTAATTAGTGTTAGTGCTAATTATTGTAATTAATCAGAGGTTTAGTCTTGTGGCAAATTATTGAATCCACGATTGAGATGTTTACAAAGGGGTGTAAACACGTAACAATACCTACGTTTTCTTAACACCTATCATTGTGATGGGGTTACGTTACCCAAAGTTTCTTTAAAATACATCGCTGTTGAACATGGTATGGTGTTGACTGAGCCTCAAATTTAATGTTACGAGAAGCAAATCAACAAATTCATACATTTTATTTAACTAACAATCAAATAGCTGCTTATTACTATTTCAACAAGACCACCATAAATTCGTGTGTACCGTCAGTTTACTTGGGTTTTACATCCTCTTCGAGTGAAGTAATGTCAATCTACGGACTTTGAGGTATCTTTTTACCCTAAACAAAAGATGATTTATTACAGTATTCGTACATTTTACAAATAACAGATTAGGTATACAAATAAATTATTCATTACATACAACACAGAACCACTTATTTTCCAAAACATTATTTACAAATTTTTATTACTAAGGGCCTACAGGATGTTTACCAGACGTTTATCTTTATTTATCCTTTTACCACTATAATACCAAATTAGATAACATGTAAGGGGTGGCTTTCTAATTGACGACTTAACTGTACTGCCAATAGTTTTATTGTTATTAATAATATATTTGATAATGCATAAGGTTAAAATCTAAATCTAAAACTGTTTGTTATTATCAATAATTATTTTTAATATCTAATAAATTTCCTTCTTATTTTGGTCACTAATTTATAATTATTTCACACATACCTACCCCTACCTTCTTATTCTTATTCATGTGAGGTACTGTAGATGTCTTACCACTAAAGTACTAATAGTTATTATTTAGTTTATGGCATGTTTTAGTCGTAAAACACACGCCTTGGTTAGGATTTTTAGGCATTAAATTAACATGATAACAATGATTAAAATATGAAAATATGTGAAACGATTACAGCTAACAAATTTCAAAAGGTCTCGCATTGAAGAAAATAAATTGTTTTTAGACTGCTCTGTATAATATTTATATTATCGGTATAACACTTTTTAGTACCTATATGCAGATTCAAAAACATTTGGTACGAATGGTTTTTACCCGTTTCTTCGTTCGATGTTGTCAAAAAAGGTTCAGGAGACCCAGGAAACTAAAATTTTCCGGCAGGTACTACTAAAAATATATGAGAACTGAAAGTTCCCATGGAGGGGGCATTTTGGAACTAATAAAAATATATTTATCACTATGTTTGTTTGACTGATTAGTTTTATTGTAATTTTAAATTTTATATTGTTTCTAAAAGTTTCTGTTTACTTTACGCTGATTTGATCCTAAATTGTATTATAAATCTTCGATGGTATTTATTTTGTGTGTTCTATATTGTGTTTCTAGGTAAGTAGATGTTGCAATCACTAATCATCTGGAAATTGTAGATTATAATCTGGCAAATATTATACGTGCATATATGGTATCTGTTTAAAACATTGAGATTATATTATATCTCTATGGTTTAAAATTATGTCGTTGACTAAAATGTTGCCTGAGTTACAGTACGTCAAAATTGCAAAAGAAAAACCGAGAATGCGTAATGAAAACAGGGTGTGTTTAGTTAGAGCTACTAAACTTGTCAGGAATATTAAAATCTAGTCTAGGATTTGATACAATGTAAAAAAAACAAAAAATCGTCTTTAAGGGTGGTGGGCCGCTATTACCATCTGTTAACTTTTTTTTTTTAGAAAAATTTAGAAAAATAATTATATTTCTTGACGAAAATCCATTATAGTACAGAAAAATTTTTATTGAAGAGAGAAGAAAAAAGCAAACAAAGCTTTCCAATTATAATCCTTTTTATTTCTGTACACAATATTTGTTTTATCCCAACTAGATTCGGCTACAAACCATCATCAGGGGAATATTAATAGTACGAATATTTTCAACAGAAAAAGGTTAAACGATTGTCATAATCGAGGTCATAATAATTATATTGTTGCGAGGTAAGGTTTAAAATTTCTGTGGTCTCCTTTTCATAAGTCTCATAGTAGGAGCAGTTTTCCAAGACAATAGTAAAGAAAAGGACCCTCTCATCAATCTCATAGGCGATTTCCAGGACGATAGCAAAGAAAAATAAATTATGCCTCCAAAATTCCGAATATTATAACATGTGGTAACCTTAAATTTAAAAGATATTGAAGACATAATTTAATGCGATTTTCTTTTTTTTACTATATTCCTCTAAAACGGAAAAGGCAACTTGCCATAAGATCGCATCAAAAATAAAAACTATATAACAGAGTTTAATTAAATAAAAAATATTCTCTGATGATGGTTAATAATAAATTGAAATGTTAGACAAATATATTGATGACCGATATGCCCAAGAAACTAACTAATGTTGATATTTAGGATGAAAAATAGCCAGTAATATAAGTTCCCATTAAGATACTCATAACTTCGCATTAAAAATTAAAAAATATATCGGATTTTAATTGTCTAAAAATGCGCAAGTACTTCATTATGAATTAATTAAAAACGTCCACATTCAACCCAAAATATTTTGTGATAATTGTAGTCTCTGATGGTGATTAATAAACTGAAACGTTAGACAATTAAGTTGTTTAAATATTGATATACTCAAGAAAAATTAAACTAATATTTATTATTAATTTAGAAAATTAACAATTTTTCACCAAATCTTTATTTCCAAAGTCATTTACCAAAATTGTAGTTTGTTCACATTAACTGAATATTATACCGATTTTCATGTTAAAGCTGGTACGTTACTCCTGTGAACTTTATTATTTTATTATACAGGTTGTCCCAAATTACCGGAGGCAAGGTATGACAGATTCTTTACACCATTCTGAGACGGAAACCTTAATACAATTATGTCGAGGCTCCAACCGTTTTCGAGCTGGACTCTATTGAAGTTCCCCAAAAAGAATCTCCAACAAAATGCCATTCATTAGTGTGGTAAATGTTCAAAATGGCCACCTTCCATTTGCAAACAAAGACGTGCTCGTTGGCTTGGATCCAGCACAGATCTTTGGACCATTTCCGGCGTAACCGTCTCTAAAGATTCTATTATTTTTTCATTTAATTCGGCCAGGATATGAATAACCTCCCTGCTGTTAGACAATACACAACTGACAGATACCATTATTAAATTGAGTACGGTTTTCATTATTTATTTTATATACAGCGCCTACCTTCAAATTTAATAAATCGTTAACCTAGCACAGGGGAACTTCTTTTGGGCAACTTCAAAAGAGTCCAGCTCGAAAACGGTTGGAGTCTCGACATAATTATTAATTGTGTTAAGGTTTTCGTCTCAGAGTGTTGTAAAGAATATGTGATTACGAGCTCCTCCGGTGATTTTGGGACACCCTGTATATATATTATACTATACGCAATGCACTACACTAGATGAAACCACAAAAATAAGTTGGTTAGCTAATGCTAATATATTCGGTTTTAATTAATTTACGTTGCCAGGCTTGCATCGCGGCTGGCGGTGGACTTTTCGAACATGAGTTGTAAATTAAAGTAATGGTCTTTTTTCTGTGTAACCGTTACAGTGATTAAATACAGTGTTTTCATATGGCCTACTATTGGTTTTTTGTGAAACTTGAAATTATATCTTTCAAAAGTTTGGCCGCGATATCTCCAAGACAAAAGCCGATCGGAAAAAAAGTTATTTTGCATTTTTTGCTTAGAATCCAATCTCGAACACGAATAGTCATTTTTCGCCTCCTGGTATAAATCACCCTGTATACAATAACCAAGTGTTCTACCTTACTTCGGTGGTGTTGCCATCAGGTAGACCAGGTCGGCATGGTTCCGCCTAGAATTAGCCTGGATTCACCTTGGTTACACTTTAAGGACGATGCATGATTTAAAGTTGGGCTCCACTCTAAATATGTTTTGTTCTTTATTCTATACCCATTTTTCTAATTCTCTGATAAGTTATGCCATATATTAACTTTTTCTGAAATTTAGCCATGTAAAACTGGAATAGGAAAACGTCAATCAAAGATGATTTTGTACATCGTTCTATTATAAATGTAGACTCTTTAAATATATATTTATATATTAGTAGATTTATTCACCCTTTAGTTTCTAGAAGCCTCATGGGAAAAATTTGATCCACTTGACTTACTTTATCCTCATTTTAATGAAAAATTTCTGATGATTTTAAATAATAATTATTATAGTTTTTTTCTACTTTTGGTTCATTGGCTTTTGGGTTTTGGCTTGTTCTACTATGTTTTTCGATCGGGCTCTATCATCTGCTACTCTTCTTCAGTTTCCTCATCTCAAAGTCTTTAGGTCTTCTTCCACATCGTCTATCTTTTCTTAGGTCGACCTTGTGGTCTTCTATTTTGAGGCTTCCATTCAAAGATTTCCTTTATTATTCTTTCTTCAACCATCATGTCTACGTCTACGTGCCCTAACCATATTATTCTTTGAGTTTTTATATATCTAACTATGTCATCTTTTTTCATAAGTGCCTCATTTTCACGATTCATTATTTTCCTCCACGATCCGTTTTCTTAAACAGGGCCAAATATTCTCCTAATACTTTCCTTTCAAATATTCTTAATTGACTTTCATCCCTGTTTTGTGAGCTAAGATTCTATTCAATATGCTGCTTCTTATTAACTTTAGATAGGCATAGTAGCATTTATTTTCTTCAGAATTCTCGCATTTATTTCATTTTGGACATTACTATTATTGGTGGTGATTTTAGTCACAAGGTAATCAAATACGCTTTCGATTTAATTACCGTTTATATTGACATTTGGTGGTTGTATTGGAGGCTTTCTGCAACAAAACAACTATTTCGTTTTGGCTTGATTCACTTACAATCTTCCTCTATTTACATGTGGTTCCAGATCTATGGCGGATTGGTTCACAGAAGTAGTCACGTCACATGCAATTATTGTGACATCATCCGCATACCCAAGTATTTGTGTAGATTTGTTTACAGTGTTTTCTGTTCTATTCAGTTTTCTGATGGCTGCTTCTAGAACTAAGTTCAAAAGATGTGCCGAGAGAGAGTCACCTTGTCTTGTACTTTTACTTTAACAATGGTAACTTCTATTATTTTTACTTTTCGGAATATTTCCAGAAGGGTTATAACTTTGTAGCATTTTCCTTCTGTATACTTTATCGAATACCTGTTTGAAATCTATAAACAGGTAGTGAACATATATGGTATAGTCATAGTACTTCTCTTGTATTTGTCTTAGTGTGCAGAGGTGGTCTATGGTTGTCCTATTTTTCCTGAATCCACATTGGTATTCACCCAATATTTCCTTAGAAGTCATTCGGTTATGAATCACATATGACAGTATTTTATAAGGGACTCTAATTAGTGTTATTCGGTTATTCCTATGTAATTACTACATATGTATAGTATAGTCTTTTCACATTTTTAATATATCGGGAGGATGTCTCCAGTCCGTTGGCATTTAGTATTCCCAGATACCTAGTGTTAGGTTGTGTATTTCCATACCCCCCCCCACTCCAGTTTTTGTCTCTATAATTCCCCCTCTCCCATTTTGTATTACTTCTGTTATTATTGCATCGGTAGTGCTTTCCTATTTTTCAAATCCTTTATTACTTTCACTATTTCTTCATACGATGGTGGTTCTATTTCAGGTTCCCCACTGTAGTAGGTATGTCCCCTCATTTTCATCTTCCTGTTGTTATTCCGCTTCGAAATATTCTTTCCATTTTTTGAGTATATCTTTGACATTTACTCTCCGATTTTGTATTATTTTCTATTATTTCTTCTACTTTTTTATTAATCTCCTTTCGTTTTTTTCTTCGGTTTGTTATTTTTCTTTCATTGTTATATTTCATCCGATTGGCTCTTGTGTTTCGTTGAACTGCTTTCCTCCAGGCTTCATTTTCCGATTTTACAGTCTCTCTGCATTCTACGTCATACCAACTACTTTTCTTTTTCTTTACTTCTCCGACTACATCACCAGCGGCTTCTCTTATAGTTTTTTTTATTATGTTCCGTTACTCATATATGTATACTTAACACATGCGGGTGTCCGTTTCCTAGAAGTTTTCTTTCGATTACCCCTTGATACGTTCGATTTATGTGGTCATTTCTTAATTTCCCATTTTTTTGTTCTTCTCATCTGTTTGGAGTTTACAATTCATATTCGATGTTCGTAGTTAACAACTAATACGATAAACTCGAGCTTCTTTTATTGAGGTGGTCCATTTTTTTATCTCAGAATATGATCTATTTGATTCGCATTATTGGCGCTTGTTATTCTCCAAGTTCCTAGGTGTACTTTGTGGGGAAAGCTGTGCTAATTAATAATTATATATTTATATAATTATTATTACACTACAAAAGTATGATTCGAAAATAAAATAAAAATTGAAAACATATTTCACTTCGCGAATAAGGCACAACGCACGTAACTGATTCACCCGAAGAAGCCTCGTAACGCCACTGACTACTGAGTGATTTTCTATCTATTGTTACCACCTCATTATCTCAGTTTCGTGGTGACGACAGAACTATGGTCAACTGTGGTTTAACTGAAAAACTTGCTTTAATCCTGTGACTTTGGAATAATAGCCGCAATCACTGATTCTACCAACGAAGATAACATTGGCGTCACTATAAATTCCACCGTATTGTATGTTACAATAATATTGAAATCATGATTTATTATTTTTGGGGATTATGAAAATGAATGAACATATAATTATTCTTTTTTAACTGCCGCTACTAACAGGGTAAAAAATTAAATTTCGAGTACAAAGATCTCAATACAAATATGTATATGAATATTCATATATTGTGTTGCATTTGGGCTGTATGTTAGTATGTTATTTGGGCTGTATGCTGTATGTATGGAAGATAGTCTCAAGTTATAGCCAAAACATATTTAATCATACCAATATCATTGGAATGATTAAAGAATTTTGTACTAAATAAAATTTAACTTTTATTTAAATTCTTATTTTGCAAACATTCTTTTAAATTTA
This sequence comes from Rhagium mordax, assembly GCA_963680705.1. Taxonomy (NCBI): domain Eukaryota; kingdom Metazoa; phylum Arthropoda; class Insecta; order Coleoptera; family Cerambycidae; genus Rhagium; species Rhagium mordax. Next base: position 104,287,321 of record OY796656.1, on the reverse strand, counting down.
TTTTGTCGTAACATATACCTAAAATAAAAGTACTCAAAATTTTTTAAGTCGCTAATACTCAAGAGTCAATAATATCAGTGGTAAAATCCCCTTATCGGTTATCTGTCACCCACTGAGAGGTTCATGGAAGTATAACACGATAATATACACATACAAAAACGTCTATTTACTTGGGAACATGTTGATTTAAGTTCTATTGTAACAAATTATATGCCTTCTTGCATTCACAAAATAAATTTTATTTGGCATTTTACAAATTCAATGTTTGTATTGTGGTGTTTCCGTTCCATGTAGACACATAATGGAATTTGTAGGTACCGAAAGAATGTTTTGATAGTTTCATACCTATTGGTTCGGCGTGAAATTAAGAAAAGGTGTAACTAATAACAAACGAAAAAGTACAATGATCATTTTCAATAATAGTTTTAATTTGAAAACATTTGTAATTATCAAATTTCTCAGAAAATTGACAGAGGGTGAAAAAGTGAAATATCACGTTGGTTTCTAAGCACATTATGAACCTTGAAAACTTGTAAGTCGACGAATTTAACCTATGAGGTGAAGGTAGCACAAGTTTCATGTTCTCAAAACCAGCATAGTTTTTGAAATATTTGCGAGGAAACTGAAATGACTATGTTTCGAAAATAATTATTCATTACAAAAAAAAAATTAAAAGATCTTTAACTGGTATGCCTTGCGAATTCCAGAAAAATTTGATATACAAAAGTTGCAGTTTCTTTTCTTATTTTTAGTAATCTGTCAATAAAACAAACAAATGGCAATTGCAAAATGGCGAAATTCTATAAGATTAGGGTTCTTTTTATGGAAGACCCTGTATATTACTATATTTTCGAAATTCTTGTAATTTCCAGATTTCAAAAATATACAGGGTGTTTCAAAGTTAAAGGGACATACGATACCAGTGGATAGAGGGCACTTTGGCGGTTCCAAATTACCCGGCATTAATGCATCCATCGTCCTTCCTTACTGAGATAATAATAATAATAATAATAATAATAATTTGTTTATTCTGTATGCCAACAATTACATTGGATAGAATACGTCAAGTATATAACTGAATAAAATTTACAGTTTAAAAATACGTACTAACAGTGCAAAAACATAAGTAAGATTTACAATATAAATAAGATTTATAATTTAGGGTTTCAAGCACATAATAACATAGATACAAAAATACATATTTTACACCATATAAAAACAACAGAAAAAAGAAATAATATGAAATATAAAGGTGTGTGGGTAAGAAGTTCATACAAAGTTAAGATATTCTTCCAAAGAATAAAAACTGTTTTTACATAGAAACTCTTTCAGTTTCTTTTTAAATTTAGATATAGAGTTTGTATTTATATCTTTAATGCACACGGGTAATTTATTATACAAATAACTTCCCGCACAAATAGGTGATTTCTTGTATAAAGTGAGATTATACTTCTCGATATAGATATTTTGGTGATTTCGTGTTTGGTATGTATGATTGTCAGAATTAGTTCTTAAATTACTTTTTATGCTATGTATATAACTAAGCAGCTTATACATATTAGTGTTAATATTTTGTTCTTTTTAAAAATACCGCGACAAGATTCTAGTATTTTCATATTAAAAATTGTCCTAATAATACGTTTTTGTAGAAGAAAAACTCTGTGTGCATCTGAACTTTGACCCCACACAATTATATTATAAGATGCTTTGGAATAAAATAGCGCGTAATAGATATTGAGTAGAGATCCTTGGTCTAGTTTATTTTTTAAGACCGTAACAGCATAGCAGGATTGTCTCAATTTACAGCATAGCTGATCAATATGTTTGGACCAGTTAATATGCTCATCTAAAGTGATTCCTAGGAAGGTGGTATCAGAATGAATTTTTAGTTGATGACCGTTAATAGAAATTTTTATATTGTTGCATATTTGTTTTAGTTTTGTTTTAAAATACATACATACTGTTTTTTCGTAATTTATGATGAGTCTATTTTTAAAACACCACACTCGAAATTGTTCTAATACAAAATTCACCCTGTATAGTAATTCTTCTAAGGTTTTTGCTGCAATCACAATTGATGTATCGTCAGCATACATAAATATTTTTCCGTACGTTATATAATCCGGTAATTCATTAATATAAAGAAGGAAAATTAGGGGACCCAGCACACTGCCCTGTGGGGTTCCTTGAGATATATTATGTTGATCTGACATGGATGTCCCAAGTTTGACAAACATCCGCCTGTCAGTTAGATATGACATTATCCAACTATTTATGTTGCCCCGTATACCAATTTTCTCTAATTTTTCACCAATGAACGATATATCTAACGTATCAAAGGCACTGGAGAGATCGAAAAATACTCCCATTACATAATCATTTGAGTTTAGTTTAGTATTTACGAATTGTACAAGTTCAGTAGCAGCAGTTTCGGTGGAATATTTACTTCTAAATCCATGTTGACAATTGGTAAGTAAATCGTGTTTATTTAAAAAGTGAATAATTTGATTTGCCATGACCTTCTCAATTATTTTAGAGAATACACTGAGCAACGATATAGGTCTGTAATTTTTTACATTGTTTGTTTCACCTTTCTTAAATATCGGTATAATTAACGCAGTTTTTAATATATTTGGAAATTCTCCTAGTTCAATAGATTTATTGATTATTAAAGCAAAGCAATGTGAAAATTCGTCAATACATTCTTTTATTAATTTGATCGGTACTTCATCAAATCCAGTTGACCGTTTGTTTGACAACTCGAGAATTATGTTTTTTATTTCATTGCATGTTACCGGATTAAAAAACATTGATTTTTCATTCATTACCATGCTTGTACAATTGTTAGATAATGAGAGAAAATGAGTATCCAGTTTATTTTTAACATCAGTTGTGAAATGATTTGCAAAAATATTAGCTAGCTCTTTAGTGTCTGTAATTGTGCAATCGTTATGATTTAAAATAATATTGGTTTTAGATTTTTTTCGGTTTATTGAATTATTAACGATATCCCATAAGGTTTTAGTTTTATTTTGCGCACCATCTGTCATATTTTTGTTGTGCATACGTTTTTCTATAGCTATATTTTGTATGTATAACTTTTTCTTAATTTTATATTGATTGTTTAAATTTTCATCACAAATTATTTTTCTCAACGAATTCATTTGTTTTAACTGTTGTGATTGCGTTATTAGCGCAGGAGAAAACTTGAATTTATTTTTTAAGTTGTTTAGTTGTAATTTTTTATTAATTTTTTTTTTTTGGAAAAGCTATTTCAAAACTATAATTAAATTCAGTCCAAAATAGATCAAAGTACGTGTCTATGTTATTTATGCTAGAGTTGTCGAACAATATAGAATGTGCATTAGCAAAAAGAAATTTAAAATGTTCTATTGAAGTTGCATCTATGTTTCTATGGTAAATATTTTTCGAATCCTCCAGTGACATATTTCTTATATTTTTATTGCAGCTGGTCAATAGTTGTGCTGTATGATCTGAGATCCCTGGTTCGATAATTTTAAAATCAGTATATTGTGCATTTGTTATTAAATAATCAACTGCAGTTTGAGACATCCCTCGTGCGCTGTTTTCAATTCTAGTTGGAGTATTAATTAAAGATTCTAGACCAAAACTCTGTAACACATCATGTAATATACAGTTTTCTATGCTTGGTTTCAATTTATCAATATTTAAGTCGCCGCATATGTATATTAATTTATAGTTTTTCGTCACAATTTCTAAAAGTATAATGAGTTGCTTAATAAAGACACCAAAAATACCCTCCACAGGAAATCTGTACAGAACTATTATACATGTTGTCTTATTATAACTGATTGCTGAACACTCAAAAGACATTTCAATAGAAAGATTATTTAGGATAGTAATCGGTTTACAGTTTATATTATTTTTTACAAAAATTGCTGTGCCCCCATGTATACGGGTTTGTCTACAGTAGTTTGAAATATTTTTATAACCATTTAAACTTATTATAGATATGTTATTTGGGTCTACGATCCAGTGTTCAGTAATGCACAAGACAATAGGATTTATTTCATTTAAAAAAGTTTCTAAAATGTTTAGCTTATTTGTGATACACTGAACATTAATGTGCAATAATTGCCACTTTGTTAATTTATCGTCGCACTCGTACCTGCTATCGCTCCTATAACCGGTGCTGAGACATATGCTGTCGTCGAGGCTCGGTGGTGAAAATTTTGATTCCTTGGAAAGGTAAATCTCCTGACTGCGGCTCCGTCAGGCCAAATATCTGGCGCGTACACTTCACGATAATGCTGAATGGGAAAATCAACTTTAAAAGATGTTGTTATTTCACTTTGTTTTAAAATTTCACATCCAAAAGCTATCTGTGGTGCCGTTTCTTTTAGATACCCTAATATATCGCTTGAAGTTGTGCTTGCATCACAGCGATAGACATGCAGATAACCCTTTCTAGGGACAGTTTTGATACTAATATTATTTGTATTGTTTGTACCAATAATCGGTTTTTTATGATTTGATTGTTTATTACGACTTTCATTTGTCAATATACTATTTTTTGCTTTATTTATTCCATCACTCACTTGAGCCGCTGTGATTTTTTGTTGCTGGGGGATTCCAATATTTCTTGCTTGTGTATTTGTATTTTTAATCTGTGTTTTTTCAATACCAGGTTTTTGTTTATTGCTAATATCATTGTTTTTGTTTACATTTGTTTGTGCTTCTAAATAGTTCTCTAGATTTTTATTAGATGGCTCTGTTCTTTTGTTATTATAGTTGCAACTCTTACTTTTTAGTAAATTGATTATTTCTTCTAATTCGGAGGTTCTTTTTTCCAAATGATGAATTAATTGCTTTAATAAATTAGACTCACGTTTATAACATTCTAGCTCTGCAGCTATCTGTATACACTTTTTGCTTTTTACGCACTCATTTTCTGTAGAATCATGGCTGTCATGAAATTCTTCCTGTTCATAGTCTTTAGGTATTACAGAAACTTTGTCACTATTACACATATACTTTTTTAAAAGATCACTGTTCTTAATATTTGCTGGTACTTTCTTGTATACAATCATTTCAATAAGAAGAGGTTTTGTTAATTTATTTAGCTCTTGAATGAGCAACGACACTTCACTACTCGCCATCTTTATAAAATGATACAGGATGTTTTATTGATTTTGGCCAAATTTTTCTTTGGTCATAACTTTTGAACCACCCTGTATAATCGGTTCATGCTTAGAATATATGTTTCACTTATTTTACTTGATAAAACCTCATATAAACCAAAATCGAAATCCAGGTCTGGCTTTATATAAAACTGACAATATGTTATATGTGAAAATCAACACCCTGTATGGCAAAATTTTGTAGATCTGTTTCGATATTCGAAAAGAGCAGAAAAAATTGAATAGAGTAGCTCACTTCATTTGTTTGCGCATTTCATTCATCAACTTTGATTAAATGTCGTAAATCCAATTTCATTGAAGTGGTCGAGACAGTTAGAACTTGAAAATTTATTTTAGTGTTTAATTAACAAAAAAATTTAACTTGCAGCAGTGACAATTCTTTTTACTTCTAGATGTGGATTCTCTTCTGCCCAAACATGTGAATTTCTTAATTACAAATACCATCTCATACAAAATGTGCCTCATCTGTTAAAAAATTCTTCAACTTCGAATAATCCATCAGTTACTAAAACTTAATCAATGATTTTATACTATAGCTGCTTTGTCGTCAAGTAGACAATGCTGAAAATTTTAATATTTGACAGTTCATATTTACTGTACTGGTTCGACATACTTGCATTTTATTATTCTAAAATTATTATTTGTATTAATATTATTACCCACGTTACAAAGTATACATAATAATGCCTTATCCATTTTCAAATGTTGAATATGCGGATATAATCTGTGTGTATGGATTTTGTGATGGCAATGGACGGGCTGCTGTCAGAGAATATCGAAGATGATTTCCTGGACGCCGAATTCCTAATCATAAAACTTTTGCTAAAGTTTTCAATTATTCTAAAGATCATGGTCGGTATCCAACGGCCACCTTAAACGACCATCAAGTAAGGCAACCTTTAGCTGTAGAAGAGAATATACTAAATATTGTTGCAAATAATTCAAAAATTAGCACAAGAAGAGTGGGTCATGCTTTAGGTCTTCCACATGTCAATATTTGGAGAACACTAAAAAAGAATGATCTGTACCCATTTCATGTTCAACAGGTTCAGAGGTTAGAGGAAGGGGATGAGGTTTATCGGTTAAATTTTAGTAACTGGATTATTCGGAATCGAAGAATTCTTAACAGATGTCTGTTTACAGATGAGGCACAATTTACAAGAGATGGTATTTATAATCTACGAAATTCACATGTTTGGGCAGAAGAGAATCCACATGTTATAAGACAGAATAAATCCCAACATCGATTTGCTGTTAATATTTGGTGCGGTGTTTTCAACAATCATTTAATTGGGCCACATATTCTCCCTGATAGATTGGGCGAGTTGCTTTATTCACCGGTGGATCCATCAGATGTGTTTTATCTCGTTCTATCTTCGAGGTTAGAACGAGACAAAACACATCTGGTGGATCAACCGGTGAGAAAAGCAACTCGCCCATTATCAGGTGAACTTTATTTAGATTTTCTGCAAAATTATTTACCCGTGTTAATGGCAAATGAAAATATTGCGGGAATGTATTTCCAGTATGATGGCGCTCCACCCCATTTTAGGATTATTGTTAGAAATTTCCTAAATGATAATTTTCCAAATATGTGGATAGGTCGAAATGGACCTCACCATTGGCCCGCAAGGTCACCGGATTTCAAACCTATTGATCATTATCTTTGGGGACATTTAAAAGCAAAGGTATATGACGTAGCCATTAATAGTAGAGAAGAACTATTGGAACGCATTAATAATGCTTCCGTAGAAGTTAAAAATAATCCAGATATGATTAGACGTGCAATTAGAAATATTACTACTAGAGCACGAAAATGTATTCAACGAAATGGAGGCCACTTTGAACAGTTTTGTAGTTATGTATTTTATTTTTTACTTTCACTTATTTATTATTATTGTACATAATATTATGTTTAAATGTAGACTAACAAAATTAAGTAGTATTTTGATTTATGTGTGCCACTCTACTTTATTTTTAAAATTATTTTACAATAGTTCACTTACCTAGTCTAGAAGTTTAAGAATAAAATTGTCACTGCTGCAAGTAAAAATTTTTTGTTAATTAAACACTAAAATAAATTTTCAAGTTCTAACTGTCTCGACCATTTCAATGAAATTGGATTTACGACATTTAATCAAAGTTGATGTTACAAAATTTTGCCATATAACATATTGTTAGTTTTTTATAAAGCCAGACCTGGATCTCGATTTTGGTTTATATGAGGTTTTATCAAGTAAAATAAGTGAACCATATATTCTAAGTATGAACCGATTATACAGGATGGTTCAAAAGGTATGACCAAAGAAAGATTTGGACAAAATCAAAACATCCTGTATCTCAGTAAGGAAGGACGATGGATGCATTAATGCCGGGTAATTTGGAACCGCCAAAGTGCCCTCTATCCACTGGTATCGTATGTCCCTTTAACTTTGAAACACCCTGTATAAGAAGGTCTATATTTGTACTATCCGTTCTTCAGTTATTCAAAATCAAAAAAGAGGTCCATGAGTTACTAAGACAATATCATGTTTTTACATACATTTTTATTTTGAATAATTGGAGAACTGATTGTGTAAATATAGACTGATTATATATTTTTAGAATCAGGAAATTATAAGGATTTCAAGAATGTAATAATATACAGGATGTTTTATAAAGAAAATCCCAAGTTTATAGAACTTCGCCATTTTGCGATTGTCATTTGTTTGTTTTTTTGAGAAATCAATGTTTTTTTCCGTCGTTTAAAACCTTAAATTTTTCTTGGACGAATCAAATATACAATAGACTATAAAATGATATGGCGTTAATGCCTACCCATATCGACGTTGAAATGTATTTGTTTTTTGTCTCGAAGATATGGTGTAATTTTTTCCGTTGTTCTACCGCATCTAAAATGGAAGCATTTTCTCTGGAAATTATCAAGAGCGATGTGGATTTTAAAATATTTAAACATTTTTCAGTAGTCCGTTTAAGACCGATGTTTGAAATCTTTTGGTAGATCATACTGTTAATCTCCTTTATGTTTTTCTCACATATTGTTAATATTATATCCCATTGAGTGGCATACATCTCCATGCAATCAACAATTCCATTGCACATTACTCGGAAGCACTGTCTTGCCACCTGTTTGGTTGAATATTGCTCTAGCCAGATGAATATTACGAAAATACGTCACTATTTTTACTACATTCTCTTTGATCTTCTTGATCTCCAAATCCTTGCACAGTAAGTTTAAAATATGCGCAGAACAGCCATTGGTTATTACTTAAGAGCCTAATTTTTTTTCTACAATTTTTCTCACAGAGCATATTTCCTGCATTGTCTGTCACAAAAGACCCCACAGTGCACTGATACCCCAATTCACATGATATTAAGTCACAGCATGTTTCTGCCAAATATTTTGAGTGTGAGATTTTTCAAAACTATCGATAGATTTATAAATAACTACCCACCCATCCACAATTCAGATATTGTTGCACATATTATCACTGGTTCATTGTGAACGTTTGACCATCCATCAACCACCCATCAATCGAAATTTGCCTTTTCTTCAGCATAAATTTCATCCAAGATAGTTGTTTCTATAGTTTCTCGGGTTGGGGGGTTTCTTGGGCCTTAATAATTGGATGGCTATTTTTACTTGCAAATTTTTAACGGATATAAAGCTACAATTAGTAGCAAAAATTGCCTTTGCTATTTATTTGTCAATGTTCTGTATCTCAAGTATAGATGTTGGTCCTAAAAAACTACTCATAGCCGATTGATTTTCTCTTTTCCCTCTAGAAGATTGGTAATAATGGCAAAGACTTTCTTATGACTTGACATGGAACTTGAATCAGATGACGTACTGACAAAACTCTCTAGTGCACATTGACATCTTGAAAAATAAGAATAAGATTTTACATTGTTGTATGAGTTCAACGTTTTTGTATGTGTCTGCATATGCAATATAGGCATAGGGCTTATAAGAAGTTAAATTAACAAAAAAACTTCATATCACGCAAAACTTGATTTTAATATTTTAATGTTTGCATCTGAAGAAATAAGAGTAATTAGAAAAAATGCTGAAAACGGAAAAAAATTTATATTTAAGAATTTTTTAACAATTCTGGATTTGCGATAAGCATTTTATCCGAAAATTAAAAATTATAAAATAAACTAAATACACTATTTCTCCACCCTGTTAAAGCACTGTTAGTAAAATGCGGCTTTTTATAGTTACGAAAAAAAAAACAAGTTGCTAATAGGAATTAACTTGTTATAGGCCCCATGGCCCATACACGATCAAACAATTTGCGCAAACTTTTGTTGTACAACACAATTTGTTCTTACATGTCGAATACCTAGAAACTACAAATTATGGTGAATTAAAAGTTAAAGCAGAAAAATTGTGATAAATTAAACCTTCAAAATCAGTACGTCACTAAGTAGAAAAATCAACAAAAGTTGTGTGTAATAATGTAAAAATGGAATACTTTCATTTTCTTAAAAAAAAACAAAAAATCGTGAATTTTTGATTTTTTTATTTAATCAATGTTTTTTTATTAGATTATGCCCAATTAGATTTTGCCCAATCCTACTTTTTATCCTAGAGACATATGTATGCCGCTTTAGGTCGTGTGTGTGACATGTGTAATTAATTATCACCCCTAATCAACCTTTATCCCTAAATTTGCAATTTGTCTACTTATATTTACTTTTGCATCATTGAAAAAAATTCAATCGGAAAAATTTAGTTTTTGTCGCCATAACTAATAATAATTATGGTTTAAAACTATCGTTGTGAGGACCATAAATCCTTAAGGACTGTTCATTTTTAAACAAATTTAAAAAATATTATATCAAGTTTACTGAAAGCAGATTTTAGATAAAAATTCGGGATGTTGTTCTGTTGAATTTAAAAGTCACTGGTTTTGCAACGTCCTGGTAAATTCGTAATGTGTGTAATTTGTAGAGCTGCTCTACGAGAGCTGAACCTCGGATTGTTATTAAAAACTCAATAATACGATTATCTTCACGCACAAACCAAAACAAAAACGGTGATTTGTTCGAATAAAAACACGAGCATTAAGAAGTCACCAATTTGGAGAACGTCTTTGATTTCCACAAACTGCTGTATCAACATTATCGTCTCAGAATCCAAAACTGTAGTGAATATCCCAATATTTTTTGCTACTAAGCAGCAGGACTTGCAACTATCACAAAGTAAAAACGGTTACAACAATGGTTACTAGTTTCTTGACAATTAATCTTAATTGACAGGTAAATAATACTTACCCTTGTCGTTTGTTTTGCAAATTCTTTTAAAACGACAATCTATAACGTTTGGTCTATTTTCTTTAGAAATCAGTGATCTAGTAATTTTTTTAAAATATTCAGTGGCGTACAGCTTATTTGTTTAAAAATAGCCTACGCCAATGTCTTTGTTACTGTTTATAACTTATGAATGTAAATGAAAGTTTACATATACAGGGTGTTCCAGTTTTTTGTAGCAGGACTTTAACAGTCGATAGACATTTGAAAATTAAATGCTTAGTTTTCGAGATACAGGGTGTTAAAGTTTGAAAATAAATATGGATTTATATTTATATTTCCAGAATGCTAAGAAGTATCGAATCCAAACTTACCAATTATTTACTACAATTTAGAGGCCTATTTTAGAATAACAAACTATACTACTTTACTTACCCAGGGGCGTAGATATATGGATTTACTGAAGCTCTTTTTTACAAAAAAGTAGTACGCCACTGATATTTTCCCATGTTCCCAGTTTAATTCAATAAAGCAAGAAAGAACAAAAATTTAATGTCTCTTGGCACTTTTTGATATGACAAGCCGTTGTTCAGAAAATGTACATTTAATCTTTTGATGCACGCCTCTGGGCGAATTTTAGACAAACTTGAAGTCGCTCAGAATTTCACCAAATTTGATGGTGCGAAAAGTCTCTTAAAAAGAAAGAGTGAAACATTTAAAATATTTATTGTAAAAGTTTATTATCATGTAAATCAAAATTTGTATAACACAAATACCTACATACTATATTAAAACGCAACGGTCGAACTAAAATAAATTATTAAAAACACAAACACAAAAGCTAGCAATATGTAAATGTGTCTTACTTCATTACAAGCATCATTAGCGATGTTTCATTTCTTTCTTTTCTTGCTTTATTGAACTAAACTGGAAACATGGGAAAATATCAGTGGCGTACTACTTTTTTGTAAAAAGGAGCCTTAGTAAATCCAATATCTACGCCCATGGTTAAGTAAAGTATTAGTTTGTTATTCTAAAATAGGCCTCTAAATTGTATGTAAAGAATTGATAAGTTTGGATTCGATACTTCTTAGCATTCTGGAAATATAAATATAAATCCATATTTATTTTCAAACTTTAACACCCTGTATCTCGAAAACTAAGCATTTCTCAACCTATGTTTATATGAACTTTTTTTAATAATTTTCAAATGTCTATCGACTATTAAAGTCCTACTACAAGAAACTGGAACACCCTGTATATACCAAATTTGAAAATATATAATATGTTTTCTTTTTCTAGTACCTATGTATTACATTTCTTTTACTAAAACTTCTATATTGTATTTAAGTTAGTTACATTCTTCTAATTACGCCTATAGATAAAACTTCAATTATATTTAGTAACTCTACACGTCGGAAACTGGACCACCCTGTAAATATGGTAGGTACCTCGCAGAGTACATGACCATTCGAAAGAATTTTATTTTTATGTAGAAAAGAGGAAAATCACGTTACATTGGAAATATTTCAGAAAAACTGTATTACATCGGACGGTCCAAATTTAATGACACCAATGATGATACCTACATTTTGCTACATCTGACCATATTGTTAATCAAATAGCTACTCGTAGTCGGCAACGCCTGACTGCGAGTTTATTCGTTTAATTTAGAGTGTAATCTCACCTCTACTTGCTACCTAATTTGTAATTTCTGATATGATCTGTCTTATACTTCAATTTAACATTAAATCTCAATTAAGCTACCTACTTATTGGGACCGCTACTTTGACAAAATCTGATTACAAAAATGATTCATGTACAATGTACATGGCGCCTGTATGTATATGTATAACTAAGATGTCCCTTATTGATAAAATAATATTTATGACATTGAAAAATAGAAAATAAAGGTGTTAGTATGTGGTTTTTGCTTATATCGTCATCTGTCGTAGGTGTAGAATCTCTCTACCACAGAGATTATTTACATTAGATTGGAAACGGAACAAAATATATGAATGATTCTTTAAAACATATAACTTCTAGCAGTATGATTTATTTCTAAGCAAATCCATTTTGTTTAAAACTTTTTATTAACAAACCGCCATGACATTGGTTTCAATGTCTAGTTGAGACTTCATATAAGGGTTGGAGGAAGTGGAAAAACTATGCGTTTAATTTCTTAACAATAAATATTCTAAATAATTAATATATCAAGCAATATGGAGATATACGAGTATTTTGCTCATAATTGAAATAATCTTGTATTTCATATCTAATTAGTTCGGAGAATTTAGAACCAGACAGTGAGTTCAGAAAGCTACAATGATAACGTCGAATATAATTTGAACGTAAAAGTAGCAATCAGATGTTGCCGATTGTAATTATTACATCCTTATACTTAAATATAGCGCAGCACAATTCACTTATTGGATATCACCTGTAGATAGATTTTAATTTTGGGAAATAAAAAAATATTTTTCAAATTCCGGGACGAACTTATAGCTTTTTACGAGCGAAATGTGGCGATTAAAGCTACTTTAACACATTATCCATAGACTAAAACTACGTTGCCTGTTCTTCTGATCATTTGGACTGATATCTCGCCACCATAAAGATATTACAATTCGCGGGATTTGCAATCTGCCAATAACTTAATTTGTCTAAATTATTTTATAATACCTAATAATAATAATAATAAAACCACATGTGGTACGACCTCTATCCCTAAACTAACGCTGTGCTGAAGAAGTCATCCACACCCAGTAGTGAAGTAATCTATTTCACACTTTATTCCACTGCCATAATCAAAAATCAAATTCGGGACATTTTGATAAGATCCAAGAACGCTTACCTTTCCACCATCAGTCATACAATGTCGATTTGGTCGACAATTTTAATTGCCATATTTGAAACAAACACATTTAGTAATACAAATCATTTAAGACGCAATACTTATTGCTAAACAATATGTATGTTATATAATATCCAAAATTTTGTATATTACCTTATACGTGACTTTATGCTTATTTCAAACTATCTTAGGATATCATATTACAGCTAGTTTCATATAACACTATTATTTCTTATTAATTGTAGACTGCATATATTGCACTTCCTTTGTTCCAAGTTTGGGACCGTGTAAATGCCGGGTTAGCATAATTAGGAAGCTTATAAATTCTGTATCAAATCCTTGTAACGACAGTATTCTACTCACTATGTTACAATAAACATGTTCAATTATAAACTACATTTTCTTCAGAGTCAACGTTGACTCCAATAAAATAAATAAATACTTTTTAAAAAGTTTTTAATGAAAATCAAAATCTAACATTTGGCTCAGTCCGTAGGATCAGTTCAATATCGTAGAACAAGAAGCCTAACTGGTAGTGTGACACATTAGAACAAGGAGAACATCTACAAAGGTGCCTAACTAGTGAGCTTTAACCTGTTAAATCAAGGAGTTCTTCCTCAGTACGGTGGCAGATAATTCGTTTTTTCGTGGAAAATGGTGAAAATATCAATTATTGAATTTATTATTCGTTTCTCAAAAAATTTTACGGGATGATTAAGAAACTATCATTAAATTTAACATGCAGCGCATACGACGGCGGGAAATTGAACTGAACGTGATTTATTGGTAACAAATAGGCAGCTGACGGCTTTGGGCTAGGTCATCGGTCAAAAATATGTACGGAATCATGTTTCCCGACCCCAATAACCCCTTTTTGGCAGAATTTCATTTCGAACCAAAGTTCTTTGGTTCAATTATCTTGAAAAATGTGGATCTTGATAATAATCGAATTCTGAGGTATACGTATATCGACTTTTTATTCAGAACTTACAACTTTGTGACACCTATCAAATAATACGTAATCCGGTCTAAAATTTGGAATGGTCCTAGTTGCGATCTTTCAGCTCCAACGATAATCGAACTATGGCCGTTTTCTCGTAGAAAATGGTGAAAATATTAATTGTTGAATTTATTATTATTCGTCAATGTTGACTCCAATAAAATAAATAAATACTTTTTAAGAAATTTTTAATAAAAATCAAAATCTAACATTTGGAGTAGTCCATAGAATCCGTTCAACATCGTAGAACAAGAAACCTAACTGGTAGTGTGACGCATTAGAATAAGGAGAACATCTACAACGGTGCCTAACTAGGGAGATTTAACCCGTTAGATCAAGGAGTCCTTCCTCATTACGGTGGCAGATCCAACCAAATCCCTTAACGACAAGAACCTCACGAAGGAAATTTCTACGTAAGTACATTTAAGAATATTTTCGCATATCATTGTATTTCCTCTTAGTAATAAACAATTTTAACAGTTCGTTTTGCAAACCAAACTAACACAATATCATGCTATTATCCCAATGCAGTGATAAAAACCAAATTTTCAAAACTTTGTAAACCAAAACGATCTAAGGAACTTTTCACCACAACCAAATTTCCAACAACCTCAACAAGACAGAGCGTCGGTAGGTGCTAAGGTCTAATCCGAACTTTCAACAAAGATTCAATCAACAAAGTTTTAACTAAACGAACCCACAAAGAACTCAGAAATTTCAACAAAGAATTATACTGATAATTCTTAGAATTTTGAGAAATATTTTCCTGCTAATACTCAATGTGAAGATTATAATGTTAATTCTCAGGATTTTTATCCAGGCCAAAATTATCCAACTCTGTATCGGAGTCCAACTCTGTATCGAAAATTAGATATCAAATAGACAATAAATCTGACAAGCGTGTTCCCGGACCAGTAAAACTTCACAAATCCTTTTATAATTTTTATAGATACCACTGGAATATCTATGTCAAACCACATACTTCCAAATCAAAGAGATTTCCGGAAAATGTCGTAAATCAAGGCATAACCGATCAAAAATTAATTATCAGTGAATCGACTTTAATTCTCTTTATATCTAATGAACCTCACAAATTTTTTTGCTCTAATGGTCCTGTGTCTTCCACACTAACTTCATCTGCTAACTGCTTAAAAAAAATATTGATTAATTGGTGGTATAAACTGTATGTCTTTCTTTTTCTCAGTGTTTTCACCGCTAAAGAACCATTACATAACTTCTCCAGAGGAATATTTTCTATGTTGGACAACCTTTATGCTTCTGTAAGACGTCTATGGTGTCGAAAGGAAACTCTTCATATAGTCTTTGTTTGTAATAAATTTTATAGTGCGGATCTCCTCTTTTGAAACGGAGACGCTGTATTTAACCAGGACCAGGATACCGCGCCACCGTCAATATTCTTTTTCCTGTATGTCGTAGCGTTTTCCAAATTTTTTGTTGAGAAAAATTATTCTTGTTTCATGATTTCCAGCTGGAATGGATTCTTCTTTCTGGCATTTCTTATTATCCAATACCAATCCTCTGGTTCGATTTCATTTTATTGTTGGAAAATTTCTCGATTATGCCAAAGCCTCGGTCGTTAGGTAGAAATGAATGTCCTGACACCAAAAACTTATGATCGATGGTTTCTACTTCTAGCCAGGGTTCGTCTAGTCTTAACCACGTCAAGGCCATCTAGAAATTTCGGTTGTGGCCTCCACTGCAGTATACTACAATGACAATGTGTTTTGAGTATTTTGCATGAGAAAAAACGTGTTTCCTGATACATGATCCTATTTCTTGGGATCCTCTTGATGCTTGAGTTTCATTCCAACCATACATGTGTACTTTTACACACACATATTTCGCTTATTAGGCCAAGTCAGTGAGCATGAAAATGCAAATTGAAATCTTCGTGGAAGATTTTGCGATACATCGCGCCAGATATAGGCGTGACTTTAGGGTCAAGTGTGTTGCACCATACAGGGAGTAAAATGTTTTTATGTTGATCTGGGTTCAGATATTTTCTGTTTGGATTGTGCGCCGTGGTGTAGTGGGATTCATAGCTTGGGAAGCTTCTAATGTATTTTTGGACAAGCTCCCTTGCTTCCAGAGGGGTCTTGTTTATTGGAGGATGCCTACCGCGCATATCATCTCCTGGAGAATTTGATTTGCGTTTTTTTTGGGCTCTTTGTAGTCGACCATCCGAAATTTCTTACATACATTTACAGTCCTAGAACTAATTTGAATATAATACTGCAAATAAATGCATTTTGCCCTTTAAAATCGCCGATCTTCGAAAATCTTTCGAAGGCCAATCTTCTTTTGTTTGTTATGTTTTGTAATGTAATTGAAAGAAAAACTTACCAGATGAATCAGATGATGTTGAAGGATTGTATTCACTACCCGATGGAGCATACGGATCAGTGTCAGTTCCTGAATAGTCAGAGCTCATTTTTAAATTGATTTAATGGTAAAAACCACCAACACACGTCTTAACAATAAACAACTTGTAGCTTAGGTTATGTTTAAGGCAAAGTGGCGTAAGTCGACTTACACCACTTTACCCTAAATTGAAAACAGAAACCTATTAAACGGCAAAGAAATATGCCGCGCCCTCTTGGTCAATTTCTTAAATACATACAATAAAAAACTACTTACCACGAGGTAGGGAACATTTTTCTGGCTAATATAAGTATAAAATCTGCAAACCTGAAAATACTGACGCCACTTTGCCTTTCAACGCCTCATTTATAACTTGGATATAGAATTTGATGGACTCTTAGGCATCAATGATTTGAAAGACAAACAATTTATAACTAATTTTATAAAACTGTCACTCTCCAAAGTAACTGGAAATCTACGAGAACCCGAAATTTCAGATTAAATCAAAACCATTTTCAGAATCATATTCAAAACGAAATTTTGATTGAAGCGTGTACAGAAATTTAAACCTCGAGCCAGTTCAAAAATGTAAGGCAATCTTTAATTACAACAAAAGAGTGATGTTTGGAGGGGCTTAATTACAACACTCAAAACTTTGACCATCATGTACACACCTACATAACTTGCCAAATAAAAACGCCTGGGTCATCTAAATCAAGAAGTAGCCGAAATAATAACGTAGCTTTGTTTAGATTTCCAAAACATATTCTATTTAGAAGGAGACAATCTGACTTTTATGAATGAAATTATACCCGCAATAATTGATACTAATAATTCTAAGTCCATTTATACAAAATCGTATCGAAAATGTTACGTCAAGGTATCATTCAACATTCAATTTCACCTTGGTCCTCATTTGCTTGGAGTCCCCAAAAAACTTGACGCTTCTGGTAAACAAAAATGGCGCGTAGTAGTTGATTATCAGAAAGTCATAAGGTAACGATCGGTGATAAATATTCGCTGCCCATATCTGATCTTTTGAATCAACTTGGCAAATGTCAATATTTCACCACTCTTGAATTGGCATCGAGCTCTTACAGATAGAAATTAATTCTGAAGATATTCAAAAGACCCCTTTATCGACGAGAATGGTCATTACGAATTTGTGCGCATGCCTTTTGGACTAAAGAATGCTCCATCAACGTTTCAAAGAGTGATGGACATTCTATTTGGAATTCAAAATGAACGGTGTCTTGTTTATATGTACGATATACAGTGTTATTCTGTAAGCCATTGGAAAGTTCCCAATATTGAATAGATTCCAATTTATGTTTCAATCACCTTTCCAAGGGTGTTTCCAATATTGAGAAATTTTGAAATTCTGTAAACCATATTGGGAACATTTAATCTTAGTCACTAAATTTAAAACGGTTAGTACAATTATTGACAAATAGTGCGTAATAAATTTGAATGAAGAAGAAGATTAACCTCACTTATGTTGTTTTTGCGCCATTCTGCGGTGTATTTTGAATTGTGATTTGTGGTCGCGAAAATTTGGTGATATATGGCCCCTGCTAATAGAACAAGTCCATAGCAATTTGCCATATATGTTCGTTATTTAAAACAGTATCCTCTTCTACGTACGAACGGGCAAATTCACGTCTTTGGTTGGCCCAGATGAATTAAAAATAATTTGGGGCGACAATTACAATTATCGTGCATTTGAAGTATTTATTGTTTGATTAATTTAAAAATATTTGATTTTTAATTTATCACGTTGTTTTGAATACTCACACTTCAATTATATTTTCGACTGCATTTATAATGAAAATAAATTGTCTATTTATTATGAATTACAGACGCCTTCTATCGTTGCACAAATCAGTTATTCAAAATAAACGTTTGAGGTTATGTTCTATTGGAAACTTAATAACAAGAGCAAAAATCGGTTGTTAAGATTTTCAAGATATTGATTCAATAATTGAATTCATTGTGGTTACAGAATACGAAAATGACAACGTCATTGGAATCTTTCCAATTATTGAGAAATATCCAATATTGAATACTTTTCAATGGCTTACAGAATAACATTGATTATCATTTATTCACCTACTATCCATGACAACATTTCACAACTAACTGAAGTGTTTAAAAGCCTCCAAAAAGCTATTTAGGACAATTAATAACAAAATATCAAATCAAAGAGAAATCAATTTTAGGACTAGCTTGGTGTTTCCGCAGATGTATTCCAAATTTCTCCAAAATAATAATAATAATAATAATAAAATCTCTTAACCATTATCGAAACTTTTACAAAAAAATATTCTATTCAATTTTGACAATGAGTACTAAAATTCATTTACGAATCTCAAACAAACTTTAACGAACGTTTTATATTAACGACGGATGCAGCGCATTTGCGCATTTTACCAATTGGTAAAAATTTAGCAATTAATTAGTTATGCTCCTCAAGTTTTATGTTGAGAGTAGCTAAAAAAAATCCCCTAGGAAAAATCATTTACAGGATATTTGAATTTTTTTCTGATTTGACTTCAGTCCCCAATATACTTGTTCCGTCCCTGATCTTATCCAGTTGCAACTAACTACAATCAGAAATATTCGTCACGATCCTTAACTTGGTCAGTACACCTACGTTTAAAATATGTTAATCACTTTTAATTAAATCTTAATTTAAATAATTATCTGTTTTTATCATGTTTGTTCGGTCTGTCTATTGTGGAATAGATTAAGATTAGGGTTAGGCTTATAGATATTAGTAATCTGTGCCAGTTCAGATATTTACATTAAAATAGTTTTAATTACTTGCTCACAATAAATATGTTTTCCGGTGTATCGGAATCGATAGCAGCACATAATAGCAATAAAGGGTTATAAATTTAAAAAGTAGGTATCATTCGTTAGACAGGTTCTTTGATAAATAGTTATGGCTGTTTTATTAGGCCATGCTTTACCCCAATTTAAATAAAAGAAGTTCATATAATAGGTTCTGTCTGAAATGCTTCCATTTTGGATATATACACGGTGGTGATTTTTTCGATGCCCACCATTGGTATCTCGGAAACTATAAGATATAGAGGATCGATTAAATTAGACAAAAGTTGCGCTATTTTATGCTCTATAATTTTCTGCTAAGAAATGCTGGATATCTTGATTTGTTCGTGATTTATTCTGAAGCAATTGAAAATCGTGATTTCAAAAAAAAATTAAAATCTTCTATACGGATTCATGCGCATTTAATGAAATTTGGCAAGGTTAAATTTTTGACCACTACCAAATGAATGACGTTGATAGAAATTTTCTAAGCCTTCTAAATTTTGAGCAACGATAGGCAACTTTTTTTTTATGGCCGCCATATTAGGTTTTACACCATTAGTTAGAGAAATCAATTCTCTTTTCACCTATGTCATCAAAATAGACTGATTTTTTAAAAACATGTTGATATACGAATTAATGTAAAAATGATTTATAAAATCCAGTATGCTTTGGAAAAATAATTGCAAGCAACATTGTAATCCAGACGCTATTATTAAATTGTATACTCGTAAAAAATTACAAAAAAGTGCCAGGTTATTTAAACTCCTATTAAATATGTATTACAAACAATTAATTTATCAAAGAGTCAAGAAAACAAATAACTATTTTTATTTTATAAATAATTGTTTGTAATATTTAAATAACCTGGCATTTTTCTGTAATTTTTTTACAGGTGTACAATTTAATAATAGTTTCTGGATTATAATGTTGCTTGCAATTGTTTTTCCAAAGCATACTGGATTTTATAAATTATTTTTACATTAATTCGAATATCAACATGTTTTTAAAAAATCAGTCTATTTTGCTGATATAGGTGAAAAGAGAATTATTTTCTCTAACTAATGGTGTAAATATCCAATATGGCGGCCATAAGAAAAAAAAGTTGCCTATTGTTGCTCAAAATCTAGAAGGCTTAGAAAATTTCTATCAACGCCATTCAATTGGTAGTGGTCAAAAATATAACCTTGCCAAATTTCATTAAATTTGCATGAATGGTATAGCGAGACATTAATTTTTTTTTGAAATCATGATTTTCAATTTTTTCAGGATAAACCGCGAACGAAACAAGATATCCAGCATTTCTTGGCAGGTAATTGTAGAGCATAAAATAGCGTAATTTTTTTCTAATTTAACCGATCCTCTATATCTTATAGTTTCCGAGATACCAATGGTGGGCATCGAAAAATTCACCACCGTGTCTAACGTTGAGACTTCCAGAAAAAAAAATGTTTTTTTATTTATGTTGCAGCACTGGCTCTAAATTAAAAAATAAGATATCTTATATGTCTTTAAACAGTTTTTGAAACAGTCAGACGATGTCTACTATTTATATATTATGCGTTGTCAGTTTTTTCTTTCTGGGAACTTGAACATCTTGTATATCGAAAAGAAGCATTTACTGACATACCTACAAACTTTCTAAATCGAGTTCCATCAAAATGTCTGGAAGCGGTTTCAATTATCACGATGAGACAAAAGTCGATGGACAGACATTTTTAAAAAGTACGTTTTTGACGAGTCGTAAAATTTATAATTTCTAAAAGTAATTTTTCGTCGTCGTCTCAATTATTTACTCTACCTGTTTTATTCTTCAGCCATGTCGATCCTTAGATGAACAATGGCGTTCCACTATCTGCTACCTCTATGATGATAAAGCGTTTATCTGGAAACACAACAAATACGAATGATCCTAGAAAAATTCTCCTGCTTTTAACGTCTCTCCAAAAAAATATGTGCCCTGGCGACTGTCTATCAATCATACAAGAACCATCTGTTTAGTACGCCAGAAAAGGAATGCTCATTTTTCATCATTCCATTGTCCTCCAGTCGGCAGAGTGAGAGTGTATTTTCCCTCTAACTTCAACAGGTCTCTTCTTCCATTCAGGCGAAGAAGAAAATTTGACAAATTCAAACCGGTAAACACGAAAACAAATTACCTAAACACTTTCTGATAAATACTACTTTTGTGAATTTTTCTGCATTAAAGCAAGCAGAAATGTTAAATTTTCTCCGCAAAATGTCAATGGAAAGAATGGAATCGAATGTGGAACAACCTGTACATATAGGGCGGCATTTTCTAGGTATCCTTTTATCCTCAGATTTCTTTCATTTAGTGTCACCTATAAATAGGTAGCTTAATTGAGATTTAATGTTAAGCATTAAACTATTGTAAATGATCGTATCTCAAAAGCCACTAAAAGTTACAAACAAGTAGCTATTAGATCTAAGATTACGTTCAGATCAAATAAAATGGGATTATATTGAGTAAGTTGTAGTGATTATTTGCTTTCCATCTTAAGTAACGAGAGCAGTAAGTTCTATTCGAGGTTATCCGAATCTATTAAATTAAACAACTGACTATGCATTAACATCAATGAATTTAACAAATGTGTTGACAAACAATGCGATTTGTTTTGTCCATTTTGTTTCTTCAAAGTTGGTCTGATTTTAATGCCAAAAACAAAATTGTATATAAAAAATATAATAGAACGTATGTACGTACATAGCGCAAATATACCAATGAATTGAATATACAGTAAAGAAACACCTTTCGCAGCGTTGAGGCACCCAGCGCAAGTATATACACGCACTAACTTTCAAATTATTCCTGCTTCTATATTGAGTGAATTAAGAAGAAAATATTTTCAGTCGAAAACGAAATCAAAGTTCCTTGGATCAAACATTGTCTTCCTTTAAAATTGTTTAGCCCATTGCCCATTGTCGGTAGCTCATTGTATATTCTCTCCCAAGTTTAAATCTCAGCCATGGCCCTTGGCAATGTCACAGAATTTGATTGTATTGTGTGTGAGACCTGGTTCAGTGATAGAGTAGTTAATACCAGGATGTTAGTATAAATAAGGGGTTAAAAAAATACCATGAGAAATTAAATGAAAATTAAAATAAGGCTGCGGAAGATTCAGCAAAGATAATATTTGAAAATATTATCATCGAAAAAAAATCATGATTATAGTTACTAAAAGACTGGTTTTTAGTGGGGTTAAATAATACCAAGAATTTTTAGTGTCACAGACCCCCAAAATAAGAAACATGATGCAGTTACAGACGTTTCGGAGTTATTGCTCATCATCAGTGTAGCGTTACTTAAATAATGGACCTATGTGAATTAGATCAGAAACAATAATTATTAAAAGTTAGAAAATGCAGTACACACACAGTACTGGCACATCACACTTGATACATGATTGCACGAAAGTGCAAATTAAGTACTGTGTACTGTACTTTCTAACTTTTAATAGTCCCTGTTTCTGATTTAATTTAGTGAGACACACTTTATATACTTGCAAACTTTTTATCCTGATTAGTTCAAGAATAGTATAATTATTAGATCATTCGCCTGATTTGTCTTCAAAAGCCTTTGCAAAACCTAAAGCGCCTACAGCCAAACTAATTTTTAATACTTATAATTATGTCATTACTGTAACTACACATGACGGAATTGTTATCAGCAAGAAGGAAAATTAATTATAACAGATGCCAATTATATACAGGTGAAGTGTCTGTGAAGGCTATAATACATTGACAAAATGACTCATTCATATGCGAATTGCGAGAGGCTCTCAGTGGTCGTTAAGGATATGAAATTGGTTGCAACTTCGAGATTGCGTTCTTCGTAATATCTCATTTGCGTGATACCACGAAGATTCACTTAATGTTTAGTCATTAATTCTCAAAAAAATTCAAGCATTATGGGAGTGACTTTGTAACTTCAACGTGAGATCCAGAAGATGCAAAAACGCAAAATGTCCTAAAATAGATACTACCTGAATATCCAAACTGCCATGTGTCAATATTTTATTGCTTATAGACAAAGTAACTTAAAAAGTACTGCGACGTTACGTTTTACTCATTTAAGACTATTTAAGAGCAATCAACAAAGATTCTTATTAGGAAAATTTGTGGACACCAATTTTTCTGTCAAATCACGAATCAGGCGTGACTGATTGACTGATTGCTGAAGTCCAGATTAATTCTACATATATTCTATCTAACCATGTGCACAGTTTTGTTATTGATAGAAATAATATTATTGATTTTAGTACCTGCACCTGCTTCAAGTTTTCCCAAGAAATGTAGAAAACATGGAGAAAACATCACCATGTTGAGCCAAGTAGTAGAGAAATTTCTTCCATATCTATACTCTAATTCTAGAACGACTGTTACTAATTTAGAGAAATTAGGGTTTCTGTATAGAGCGTGCTTCACAACTACCACTACTACATAATAGACGGAGAGCCAGCGACAAAAATAGTTACGTCATTTCAAAAAGAAAATGTTTGATCTTATTATATTCTCTTGACATAGGTAAAATCTAATTGAAAAGTCTGGCACAGCTTCATTGGTGGAAAAAAGTCATTTATGATTTTCAGATTGCAAGAAATTGAAAAAATTGCAAAAACACGAATGAGATCAAACATTTTCTTTTTGAAATGACGTAACTATTTTTGTCGGCTGGCTCTTAGTCTATAAATACAAATACGTTTTTGTTATTTGTATGCTACCTGTTACAATGTCTGGGCTCGAGAGGGTCATTTTAACTTCTGAAAATTTTTACACCATATACGTATATGCCAGCAGGTGATGGAGCGCACAATGATGGGAATCAATTTAAGGGATACAGTTAGAAATGGGGAAGTAGGAGAAATACCTTAAAATTGAGTAAATCGCGAATGCCGCCAGGAAGTAGGTACATATCGCCCCGGATTATACAAAATGGAGATCAACAGAATTAGAAGAAGCGTCGGTAGACCAAGTGAGATGACAAGCAGAGATGAACGTAGAACATGTATGAAAGAAAATAGAAAAAACTTACGTCCAGGGGCTCAATTCTTGAAACAAGGGAATTTATTCTCTTAAGAAAATGACGGCATTTTCAACCAATAGTAAATGTCAATTTACGTAATATTGACGTCATTTTCTCATGGTAACATATTTCCTAGTTTCAAGAATTGACCCCCAGGAGTGAGCTTCCACAGGTCAACTAAGAGGAAGACAGTTGCTCTGTTGTTTTTCTCCAATTCCATTCTTCGCGGGGGCGATAAAATTAAAGAAAAGAGGTAGAATATCCAGTAATAACGCCTATTGGAACTTTGGAACGTAAACAATGTGATGGGGTTCTACCTTAAACCTCTTCAGAATCTGGAATCTGTATGTAAAGATTTAGGTTTCTACATTGAGTTGTGTTCGAAAAAAATGGATCAACTACAAATACCTACGTAGATACACACAATCCCACATATGTACATACAAACGGCATTCGAATAAATTTGCAGGCATATAATTTAAATGTCATTCATTCTTATAATAATAATTCCACTTGCTTCTTAAAACTAGTAATCATCTACGTTAAGGACGACTCCCGTATTTTATTTATCAGTTTTCCAATATCTACATATGATCTTTATATCCTTTAGACTGCCTAAAATGGAATTTATTGGATACAATTTGTAATCATCCTTTGGTATGATATTACGAAGTGACTGAACTTTAATTTAAGAATGAATTGAATGTAGATAGAATTATAATTACTATAGAGTAGTTTTATAATAAAAGAAAGACATACATCAGATTACGGCTTTAAAATAATCTCAAGAGATTTTTACTGCTGAGGTGTTGATATAGTAATTGAGAAACACGTAAGAAAAAATTAGGGAATTACAACAGAGCAACAAAAAGTTACATTCCTGTTATCTATTACTTTTTTATATAAATAAATAATTACATAGGAAGATTGTTTACTATACACTCGTTTAAAATTATATTTCCTCATATTATGCTTTTGGTAAATACTAGCTAACAAATAGGTAGCTAATTCAAACAAATGTTACTCAAAAAGAATTAAGAACAAGAGTAAATAAATATTTACAATAAAGTTTAAGATTTCCGGCGTTGGAAAACATGTATCCATAATTACGTAGGTAATTAAAATATAGTTGATCTATTTTCAAAGTATAATACAATTTTAAATAAAGGACGTTTTATCTCTCTCTCTATACTCTCTCTCGCTTTCTCTCTCTTGAATCACACAATTTATAAATTATAGATAAGTCTCAGCTTGTCCAGTCCAATTCGATATTTCGTTTCGTCCAGTAAATCAAATTCAAATATTGTATACCAACAATCTGATAGATTCTCGTTTTGAAAGAAGTTTCCTATGTAGGCTATAATTCAACATTCATTTGCTATCGGTAAGCCTTTGTTATCTTCCTTGCTACGTTAAAAAAAATGGATTGTACAACTTCTTCAGGTGATGATGAAGACAAAAGAGCATATCAATTTGAATATGACCTTTTAAAAATCCTAAAAATCAGAGGAGATTTTATTAGAACTGAACATTTATTACTGCCTCCACCAAAAATAATTTAGTTTGAACGAAATCTGTCATTCACTATAAAACCGATCTTGATTTGATGTAGTTAATTCAGGAATAGTAAACACTTTATACAGGGTGAATTTAAAATACACTGAATATTTTTAATCTGTAATTTCTTATAGCATAACTAATGAATTCCTAGTGTTTTAATTTCAAAATTCCATAGTTAATGTTTCAACAAAATAACCTTAAACTCGTCCCGCTGGGGATACACTGACCAGTGAACTTGACATTGACATGGTTACGAACAAATACCTCTACGCAGTATTCGCAGTGTTTACCAAGTAAATCCAAAATTGAGATCTAAAACACTAGAAAAAATTCACACTTGACATCATGGATGCACAGGCTGAACTACGCGGGCAACGTGGTAGCTACGAACACAAAACTGAAATCTAAAACACTAGGAAAAATTCACACTCGACATCATGGATGCACAGGCTGAACTATGCCAACATCTCGGTAGCTGAGAAGAGTGGGGGTACAGGCATTTATGTCGCTACACAGATCAGCTGTTCTGCTCAGGAGCGTCGTGAATATTTAATACATATTCAAATTGTTTTCTTGACTGTATTTCATTTATTTTACAAATGACTATTTTTAAGAATTTTTACGGATCATAGAGCTTAACGGATTAAAATTATCCAGTGTATTTCAAATTCACCCTGTATATGCTAGTTAAAATGGTCGATTCTATATGTTAAGTCGCCGTTACCATATACCCTGCGAAGAATTTTTTTTAACAAAAATACATTAATAATTGGATTGCTTTTCTATAGTAACTTCGTTGGTCGATTGCTTTTTCTTGTTCGTATCGTCGTGGACCATACTGTAATACTAATCATCCTATTCACATTTAGTTTTAGGTGCCTGATTTTTCAAACAAAAAAAAAATTTTTGCCTTTTGAGGCGCATTTCTTAAGACTGCCTATCGAGGTTAAATCGAAATTAAGAAGATAAACCAGAAAAATTTCATCGTATAGAAATAAACATTAGTGGCCAAAACGCTAAGCTCGTAAGGCCAAAAACCGGAGAAAAAAAAATATTACTTACTGAAAATACTAAAATTTATTTTGCAATTTTTACTACTGGAAAGACTTATTCAATGTCAGAATTAGTTTATTTACTATACAATATGTAATATACGATACGAATATAGTTTAATTTATGCTTTCTAACTTAACTGTAGGTAATATTTTGTAATGCATTTTTTATCATGCATTGCCATCTTTAAGAGGTCTTTCAGATCCTCCCCAGTAAATAAACAACCTGCTGGGTCCTTTGCTGACCCTGGGTAGCTTAGTTTGCCTTCTTAGAAAGCCCACCCCCATTTACACGCCATTATATGTTTGCATGGGGTGAAGTTCCCAAACATTCATCTAAACAAAGAATGTAGTTTAGGGTTGGTGCCTTAAAACTAGGTAAGATAACTGTTTATCGACAGTTTATTTAAGAATTAGGCAAACATTATTTTGATGTTGTAGTTTAAATATATTTCCCTCGTTCAATATTAGAACAAAAAATATGTATTATACTAATTTGTCAATACTAATATTCTTCAGCAGCTGCGACTTTTATTAAATAAATATATTTTAGAAATTTTGATAAACTATATATTTATTTAGATACGATAAATTTGGTTATTCTCTAGTTGGAATTCCCTTCTATCAGCATTTACAACACAAATAAAACACATAATTTATTTTCAATAAATTCACATTATATATGTATACAGGGTGTCTCACCGGGGACTGAATCGATTGATATAGGGAAAAGTGTATAACGAATAATTTTGGAAATTTTGGGAATTACTAAAGCCAGTGTGGCCAATCCAACAAAAACAATAACAAACAGTTGATACTTCCGGTTATACCGGAGGTCGATACCAAATTGCTTATTTTAAATGGAACACCCTGTATATTTTCGATTTTTCGAAATGGGCATAAAACATGTGGCATAACCTATACCTAAGTCCTAAACCCAGCAGTTTCGGAGATATTTGACGTTTTATAAAAAATTTGACGGGTGCAACGGTTTGCAAGAACCATGAAAATAAGTTCCATTAGTATACCAAGATTACCAAGTGTCCCATTTTTCACGTTCCATTTTGTCAAATTCAAACCTTTCAAAACGTTTTTAGTTCAAATGAAACACCCAGTATTTTTTTACATCAAGTTATGTAAAATTAAATTGTCTCTTTTCTAGTATACTTAGTTAGACATTATAGGGGTTAAAGTTACAACTTTTTGAAATATTCGAGATTTTCTGAAATTTTTAGTAAAAATTGCCATCAATTTAGTCATGATTAGAAAAATAATGCCAGCTAGGTTAAATGATCAGAATTTTATGCTCATTGTTCCATTTAAAATAATCAAGTTGATATCGATTTCCGGTATAGCCGGAAGCACCAAATGATTGTAACTATTTTTGTTGGATTGGCCACACTGACTAGTAATTTACAAAATTTTCAAAACTTTTTGGTCCATGCTTTTCCCTATTTCGATCGTTTCAGTTCCCGGTGAGATGCCCTGTATATATAGTTGTTTATGCTCTGGTACCTAATTGTTTCTTATTATTAATTAAATATCAAAGACAATTATTCCTTTAGGACACCATGTAATTAAAAAAAAATTATATAAATTATTATAAAATAGGTACTTAGTGATGACAATGTTCTTGAATATATTTTTGAATTGATTCATTAATTAAAATATGCATAAATAATAATAAAAATTGTAAAGTTATAACAACAGAATCAAAATTTATCACTAATTTACAATATTTTTCTTATGAAAATTGTGTCTAGTATGCAGACTATGAGGGAATCTTACGTAATACGTAATCCTGGTTAACTTGTAAACTAAAAAACTTAAGGAAATGGAGACAAGCATATGTGGGATGGCTTTCTTCTGCAAGATTACCGGCGCAGGTCAAAGCTCTGTTCGCTCTTCAGATAAGATATTTCCATTCCAGGGCATTCCACTAGGTAACAAACTGTTGATCCACCTTATATCTTGTCCAGTGTGTAGGCTGATCCAAGGGATCTACATTAAAAAGGGAACAAGAAAGCAAGCAACGAGTGTACCAATATGGACATATTTAAACAATATAATAAAAATAACTAGTTTCGTAAATTAACTTACAAATTATATACTATAAAAGCCTGAATTGATACGAAAAATCAATGATTTACCTATTGATTATAATATGTCTTATTATTTGGAGGAGAGTTCAGCAAATTATTTAAAACCTACTATGTGAAGGCCTAACGGAGAGTTGACGATGAGTGAGGTGGTTTTCCTAAATTTGCTCAATGAGAGCACACTGACTGAAAGACCCTGCTCAAAAGATCTGTAGTGGATGAATACATTGTTTCTATTAATTCATTTTATATTTGTTTTACAACAACTGCAATTTTATTACTAGATAAATAATAAAAATGTACAAGAAAAATTAATAGTGCCCTAGACCCCGAAAAATAAACATGATGCAGCTACGGACCCGTGTTTCGGAGTTACTGCCCCTCATCAGCGTAGCGTAGTGTGCACAGTACTTGTAGCTTACATAATGGATCTGTGTAATAAGATTAGAAACAATAACAACTAAAGGTTAGAAAGTACACAGTACACAGTATTCAATTCGTGCTTTAGTGCATCACGGACCACAATAACTGTTGCCTCAATAATTGTGGTCCATGATGCACGAAAGCACGAATTGAGTACTGTACTGTCCTTTCGCTTTTTTGATATCATTACAGAGACTTTATAGGGACAGAGACGACAATAGAACCAAAGTCACGCCCACCCGCCATTATACTGTTAAATTTATCAGGACTAACATAACCTTAAATTTTTAAATTTGTAAACTTATTTTCAATTTTCATTTTAATTTTTGTAGTTTTAGCTTGGATCCATGTAACATTTAAAAACTCTCTCAGACAGTAGGTATATAAAGTTTCAATATTGTAGATTATTTTTAAAATGGATTGCTAATTATAGGTTAGAATTCCAACCAACAAAAAGCATTTTGGCTTGGTTTTTTTTTAGTTGACCATTGAAACACTTGAATTATGATATATACTATAATTATTATTAGTGTAATTTAATGAAAGTGTAGAATATTTTAGTTATGTATTATGCAAAAATGTATGTACTTTATAAAAGTATGTGTCCAAGTGTGAGGTTAGGTAAAGTTGTAAATTTCATAAAAATATTTTAGCAGAAAACATTTAAATTTCACGCTATACAATGAATTTATATTTCAACAATTTTTAAAACCAGCTTATTCCTAGACTTTTTCAGTTCAATAATAAGTAAACCGAGGAGTAAACAGTCGAATGGCCAACAATGAGACATGCCGAGATATAAACTAAACCAACACTTACCTACTTTACGAATACAATATACAATATAAAATTATTAAAACAGTCTTTAAATACTTAGTTCTTTTCACAATGCACTACTTAATTACAAATAGTTTGTATACGTTTAATAAGTCACAATAAATTGTTAAAGATGCACAAATATGCACAGTATAATACGACAGCTTAAATAATTTTGGCATCTTTAGCCTCTTAATGGCGTGAATCCAAATACCAATCAAAATGCCGACAATCCTTTGTCGCCACTGTTTCTAGGTATAAAGTTTCTGTAGATATCAAATGTGAAATACTCACATCTCCCTGATAATTATAACAAAAACTTTATTTCATTATCTACTATTATTAGGTTATACCTATATTAATTAATCAACTGGTTTTGAACAATTAATAGTATCCGTAAAAAAATAGCGTTGAGTTGTAGTCGTAAAACGTCACCTTCATCTTTGTTTAGGTACACCAATCTCCTTTGAATGGCCCATTATTATTGAGGGAAGGAAAGGGATTTGCCATTTGAATAGCTTTGACGTTTAATTAAGTACTCGTGGTAATAATAAATAACTCACTTGATGAATTACAGCTCTCGCCTTCGGCTCGCGCTGCAAAATTTATCGGCGTAAGTTATTTAGTATATTACCAGTGGTAGAATAATATACTTAACGATACTTAGGTTAAGTGAAAAAACAATCAAATACCATGCGCGAGCGCGACATAATATGCGGTAAAATGGTAAAACAATTTGAGCGCGCCAATTCTTAAATTCAAAATATTAATTTTTCTTCATTAGTCGCTTAAAATTATCGATTGAGGATTTGAGGAAAATTTAATACTTTTGTCTTTTATTCATTTGACACACTTACCATTATTGAAATGGGTTTTGCAATATTATCCAAACTAAAAAAAAAGTCAAATTACCTACTTTGACCGGTACAAAAAATACAGAAGAAAAATTAAAATAATAATTAGTAGGTATTTTTTAAAATTAGTATTGAAGTATGAAAGAACATCTACAATAATTATGGGTAGGCAAGTACATTTTTGACTATGCCACAAAGAAATAAGTTTTCGAAAAAATTCACCTACCAGTCTAGCCAGTCACTTGAGGTGCTAAAAGCCTGGAAAATTACCTAGAAACATTTTAAAAAAATCTCTCCTCCAATACAAATTAAATGCAAAAACTATATCCACAGTACATTGACATTGATAAATATGATTTGGTTATAACAAGGCGTTACGGCAATTACGAGATGGAGGTCAAGGTGACTGGTTGAAGCGTTCACATACTGTATGTCGACAATGGGAGTCTGTAAGAGCACTTTACACATTAACACTGGATGGACATGGTCTGCGACCTGTTGAGCAGCGCAAGAAATCGGTGGAAGACTGTCCCGTAGATCATTACAAACAACAGTCCATAAATTAGTAAAATAAATGTCTGGAGGAGAAATTAATCACAAACATAATGATGTAGCGGGAGAGTTGGGTTTCGGTTGTCGTCGTGCGCAGTCGTCCGGCTGCCATTACTGCGAGCCGCCTCGGCAGATCAAAGCAGGAGCTGATTGGTCGGGCCCGACAGAGAGAGTCCGAACGCGCTTGCTTGATCCTGGAGCGCCAGTCAGTGCTTAGTAAGAGCCGCCGAGGAGCGCAGTAACACGTGCTAGTGTCGAGACAGTGACAGGGAAGTGCGCCGGGAACTTCTAGTCTAGTGAGAGTGCCGTGCTGTGGATGACAGAATGTCGTGTCCGTGCGAATGCAGATAGTGGTGCCATGTAGTGAGCGAGCTGTAATGCCGCTGTATCGTGATTTCAAGTGAACCATGCCACACGTCTCGTCCAGTGGCGGAGATGATCTCGGCAGCACCGATGAGGTTAAGGTGTTCAAGGACGAGGGTGACGGGGAGGACGAGAAGAGGTCCTCTGAGAACCTCACCGAGGAAAAGAGCAGCCTTATCGACCTCACCGAGTCGGAGGTATTGTTTATTATTTACCGCCGGACCGCGAGCACTTATCGCGAGAGATATAAACAGTGTCACGTTTGGTTCAGTCTCAGTACAAAAGTAGTCGGCTGGGGTTCTTACTTTATATTTTAACGAACTTTGGATACCTAGTTCCTAGTTTACTAAATATCTTTCAAATCACACTAACCAAATAAACAACGGCATAATGCACTTATACCTAGTTTTTATGAAGCCGGATTTGATAACGTAACCTCTATAAATTCATCTTATTATTTACAGTATCAAAATTCTACTTCTGCTCCTATGTTTATAACTTAAAAATATTAGGTTAGGCGATGCTCTTGGCTATAAACAAAACGCGTCATTGCGTAATTAGGGGGGGAAACGTTATTATTTTAATGTGGTCAGTGAACCACAAATTAAACATACCGGCAAATTTGAATACCTATTTATTTATAGTTTTGTTAAATCTATATTTTAAAATTCTGTAAAATGCAAAATTTTAGGAAAACTTTTTGCTTGGTTAAGTGCGACGGCACTTGAAGCCCTTTGACGATTAATTTGAACGTTAAATTTTCTACTAAATTATACCTAGTAGGTAGGTATAACCTACCAATTTTATCATGCGAAGGTACGCATATTATACATAGGTATTAATTGTTTATAATTATTTTAATACATTTTAATGGGTCGGTACATATTTTATTTTTAGTGCGGAATATTTTATGTAGATTATGCTCCCCAAGAAAAATAAAGTCTATGGGTATTGACAATACGGTGGCAGGAATTTTAAATAAGTTTCTAACGAGTTCGTTTTTTTTGTCTCAGATGATTTGCATAATAATACGTGAATAATAAAGCAAATGTGTATCAATCAATACCTAACCTTTATTCACAAATTTTGTTTAATTAAAGACCGAGTGATTGTGTTGAAGATTTTTGCCGTCGCAGGGAGTTCTAAAAATTCTCCATAGAAAATTGAAACCTATTTACCTAGATAAAGTAGTAATCATTTAATTACTTATGATTATTAATTTAGTTTTAGCTACCAATATATTAATAAAAGTAAGTGGACGTAATTAAATTAAATAACAATTTAAGTACCCCTACACCTAAGTAAATCCTAGTCTAAATTTTTTGCAGCAGATTTCTAAAATCATTCGTACTACATACCTATCGACCTTAGAGTAAAAATATTGACATGCACCGTTGGGTTGAACCATCGACTTCGAAAAATTTTTTTAATGTTCGCGCGTCCGTCACGTTTTTTGTAAACACGATAACTCAAGAATGGAAAGCCCGATTTATTCAATTTTAGCCGGTAATGTGAGTGTTAGCTAGAAGATCATTCATTGTTAATGTGAAAAAAATCGATAAGTAATTAAAATAGTTGAGAAACATCCGAGGAAACATCTTAATCGATGAAATAAATGGCCCTAAAGCCAAATAAATAATTTCTACAAAAAAAATTGTGCATACCTAGCAAGGGCGTACATAGCTTTTTTTGTGTGTGTGTGGGGGGTAATACAGTTTCCAGTTGGCGGCCAAAAGGTGTACA
Organism: Rhagium mordax; assembly: GCA_963680705.1. NCBI lineage: Eukaryota > Metazoa > Arthropoda > Insecta > Coleoptera > Cerambycidae > Rhagium > Rhagium mordax. The sequence goes on along the minus strand of OY796656.1, from coordinate 104,253,308 downwards.
TGGATGGTACGAGCTGTGAGCGTGCGGTGATTTTTTTTTTGGAAGTTCATGGTCACTGAATTTAAATCACTTCAAAATTTATATAACTACTAAGTATATAAATAAACATTAACAAACGGACGTTTCCTGGGGCATGTTTTTAGGTTTGGGGCGGGTATGTGTATACGTTTAAAATCTCGGAAACAATAAATTGTAATAACAATCATCACAATCACAGGCCAATATACTAAAAACCGGATAACCGAGATAATTTTTTAATAGGCTCTCTAGTATATGGGATATGGGTGGGAAAATCGAAAATCAGTCGCATATAAGGTATTATTTTAGGTATTTATCAAAATCAAGCAATGACAAAAAATTGAGTTTTTCGGGTACTTAATAATTGTAGAACAAATAACAATGCAATCTAAGCTTTCGAAATAATAGTATACCTAATTTGACAAGTGATAATACTAAATATCTCACGCCAAGGTCGCCAAGTGAGTTATTTAGCATTATCACGAGTTGAATACTATACTTTATCTACGATTATAACAATAAATACTAACCTTTGCAAGTCCGAATTCATCATTGTTGGCACAATTATTACTTGACTTAATTAAACGTCAAAACTGTTCAAGTTCAAATGTCAAATCACTTTCCTCCCCTCAATAAGAATGGACCATTCTATTTCACGGTATCGGAAAAGAATTTCTATTGAATTTTTCTGTTTATGGATATTATTAATTATGCAAAACCAGTAAGAGTAGATAAAGCGAGTGTACCTTGGTTACAACGCACCCGGGATATAACATAACGCACATTCGGCTTTAAGGCGACGGACACAGTGGTGCGTTTTCGGGCGTTTACGTTTTAATTTCTTGATATTCTATTGACGTAGTCACAGTACAATCGATCCGTCCTAATCGATTGTACTGTGACTAAGTTAATAGGATATCAAGAAATGTAAACGCCCGAAAAATAATTCGGCTGGAAACGGTACCACTGTGACCGTCGCCTAAAGGTCGTTTACGCAGTTCCCAACTTTGAGTTTGGCTTTGGCGTTTTTCTGTTATACCTTACTTCCGGTAATAGTGTATTCAAAAATTAGTCCCTAGAGGGTAAGTTATAACCGGAATATACTGTATTTACTATTAACTCCATTTTCATTTAACTAGTGCCTTACGTACACTCCTCGGACAATATTTTTGATATCAAAAGTTGAAAGTTAAGGTACCTAACTAAAAGATTTGGTTGGAAAGATATTTTAAGTCAAGCTCTGGGGAGGCGGGTAATTACCCTCGAATTACCTCCTCTACCCCCCCTGTGTGTACGCCCTTGATACCTAGTACAATAACGCTAACCAAGTGGTACAGGTATTCGGTAGATATTTAAAGAAAAAATTAGACGAAGAGTATAACTTTCATCACGAGTATAAATTGAGGTAATGCCGTTTGGCCAACAAATGCCTTATTTATATAAAAAAATATAATGTTTTTCACAGCCATACACTTGTATATATAATTTTGGAATTCATTAGACCCTTCTCAGGTGTTTCATTGATGCCCAGGTAGACTCGAGCACCTTCATAGAATTCAGGTAGATTGATATTACTAGAAAAACCAAATTACTTTATCCTAAAAGGTTTTAAAGTATGAAATAACTTTGGAAGTTAATCCTTGTTAATTTAAAATTGAATTTGACAACGAAACGATTTAGCTAGTTTTTAGCTCGAGTTTTGTGCACAGTTGTTCTCGGTTGTTACCTACCTGCTTATGTAAAATATCGAGTAAAATATGTTATATTACTCCCATATGGAAATTTTTTGTTTAACACGTGTCACATATTATATTGTTATATCTAATTGGAAAATTTAATACACTTTTCGTCATACTTGTACGATTTGTCATATTTAATTTAAAGTAGGCAAATTGTACCCATATCTTGTACTAACTAAAAGTGCCAACACCTATATTCTTAATTGTCGGCGATAGAGTTAATTACCGGAAATATTTTTTCTAAGCGACGGAATATTATTTTAAGGAATTTAAATTCATATAGGTATTTAAAAAAATGTGTACATACCTATTATCCTCGCCATTATCCTTGGTTATCACCATTTGTGGTCTTGCTTTGTACTTCTGTGGAAAACTAGCCTTCAGTGAACCTTTTATTGTATTACGAGTTAGTTAGTAGCCCTTGTAGCAAGTCTGAAATTAAATAAAAAAGTATTAATTTTCTAGAAAAGGGAGCAGCGAACTACAGTCTACAGTGTATAATACCACAATAAGTGATTCATGCCGAATTCGTACGATGTTCAATATTTTTTAAACTATTTTCATGTTGGAAAATTATTTATTAAAAATCTTAAAAGTACCTACCGAAGTATGTCAATATCAAAGTTTTAATTTTTTTTCTACTACTATATAAATTTATATAGTGTTGGTTAATTGAAGGTTTCCAACCTGAAGTATTTAAATATATCGACAGGCCGAACCGAGGGCCGAACTAAAGGCAAAACCAATTCCAAGCAAGAAAATATAAATTTAATTCTGGTAAGAATTTTTATTTGGTTACGGTTACTAGGTGTATGTGTATTTTGTGTATGCAGGCACATGTGCTATATATACTTTCATGTGAAGCAGAAATTCATTTTGGAATATGGTTATTTTTAAGCATAACCAAGAGCATACTTCCTAATGAAACATTTATAAATTTGTAGATAAATTTACTGAATATATAAATTCTCAAGATTTTTTCGTACCTACTAATTCTTTCGTTTTTATTTAGTCCTTTCGTCCGCACCGTTTCTCTAGAAATTTTGCATAATTTTATTACAGATACCTATTTATTTGGATGAATCTCAACTGAATTTCACTTTAAATAATAAAGTAAAATTAATTTACTTTTATTTGAAAACGAGTCCGAAATTGCATTTACCTCCGCATTGTAGAAATCCCTGTAGGGGCCAAGCTAATTAGGTAGCTGGCAGGGAAAATAAACAAATGCATGTCCGTGATCGTCGAAGTTACATTACCTACGACGCATAGGACTTCTACTTGAACACGCGTAGAACTTGGTCACCTGCCGCGGACACTTTGTTTACGTCGAGACGTAAACCGCGAGAGAAGTCCGCTCGAGAGGAAGAGGAGTTCAGGTTTCAGGAAAATCCAGGGTAGTGTTTAAGTAGAAACCAGTGTGCGCATGCGCGCGTTGTGTGCTATAAAATGCGCTTAGCAGTTGTTCTCAATGTTCTTTAAATGACCTACCCTCGAATCTCGCCTCGGACCTACCTTATCACTTATCAGTTACTTTTCATTATATGGTATGGGCCTGTACACTGTACACGAGCAATAATATTGACAATATTATTGATCGTGTAAATATTGACATTGACAATAGGTACTCAAAAACAGGGTTCGGAGGATATGTATCAAGCGATATATATCATGATATATATCGCGATTATATACCTTGATATATCATGATATATTATATATCAGTTTTATATTTCTACTTTCTCATTTAAATAGAAAGAGAAAGTATTTACATTTCACGCCGAAAATTACATAACGGCAACAGCGCAATTCTTCCCTTTCGCGAAGGTTAACCGACGATCAACAGATTCGCCGGGAAAAGCCAATACATCGGTTCGGCACTGCGTCTGAAATACTCTGAAACTGAAATTGAAACTGTGAATAACCGGATTTATTTAGTTCTTGTTTTGTTGGGCTTCTTTTACTTAGGAAACGTCGTCGACGTTGTTTTTATTTTTAATTTTTTTCAATGCACTGCGGGGTCAAAATTAAAAGAAATACTTACTTTTAGGTAATTGAAAATATTAAAATCTTTGAAAAATCTTTGTAAAGTGTAGTTCATATTTCTAAGGCAGATAAAAAATGCCGCACTTACAAAGCAGAAAGGCGGCCTCATTACCGATTCAATGGAGCCGCCGCACGTGCTCCTTTGTCGGGAATTTTTTATCTGCCTTGGAAATATGTAACTCTAGTATACATACCTATCTTTTTATTTCAAAATAAATATCCAAAACCTGATATACTGTAAAGACCGAGGAGGTTCGAACATGGGTATTAGTTTGCGCGATTTACTTGCGCCCGTTGTAGGCAAGCGGACACAGTGGTGGGAATCGTGGATCTCCGCGCTGTAACCGATGGCTCTCGCGTCTACTTTTCCTTGTTTGGATTCTTTTATAATAATTTTTATTACACCTGCAACACTCGAGGCGCAGCGACAATTAATTTTATGTTGTCGAATCACATTTTTGTTGCGAAAAAAGAAAAACAAACAATGGAAATATTTAATTGTTTTGAGATTTTTTAAAATTACAATAATTAATCCTATCTAGGATGAATTATTGAAGATTTCGAAACGTTGGTCCAGAATACGTAAATCAAATTTCTTTCAGACATGAGTTCTACATTCCAACACGGTTAATGAGATACTAACACTAACAACAGTCTGCTGACTGCTGAGTCTGAGCAGTGAGTGGCCACAGCGCACTGCCGCGCCCTTCTAATGTACAAATTTCGAACTGAGGCGAGTTGTCGGCCACTCGTATATTCGTCCCAATCCCTGTCGTGTTCGAAGCATCCTGGACTTATCTGTATATCCGATATACATATATCAGAATAATACTTATAATATGTATATGTATTGTCTGATGTGATATTTATACGAATCGTATTTATATAAATATTGTCATACATATTTTCGAACTCTGCTCAAAAATATTGACAAAAATAGTGACCGTGTACGGTGGATATTGAGATTGAAGTTGGTATTGGCGAAAGTCTAATCTTAAAAACATCTTAAAAACATTAATATTGGAAAATAGTGGGGATATTGACAATAATATGGTGTGAACACTGTGAGCATGCTCATCAATCAGTTTCAGGTGACATTATTGCTGAAAACTTGAGGTCCTCAAAATTTCTACCAGTAGCATTGTATCGCAGAGTTACTGCTAAGTGCTAACCACTCTTCGATGGATACTATTCATTCCTTAATCAATGATGGATACACAGTTGCGCATATTATTTGCATCTTGCCTCTTCAAGTAGGGCTCTGCCAATTCCAGTAACTTTCGTATATTATCGCTCATTCGAAAGTAATTATGAAAATCGACTGGACTTGTTAATTATTGTACCTCATGTAACAAATTAACATGCGAGTATTGTTCTCGTTTTTTCAGCTATTTTTTCATTCAATGCTTTCGTCTAACCGGTAGCTTCGTACCCAGAAAAATTATGAAAGCTATACAGGCTTCATTTTTTTGGTCCATTATTGCGATTGGTGACGATTGTGTCCACAAAACCGAACTGAAACTATTGATAATAATATTGATCATGTCATTGTGATGTCTCTTTATCAATAGTAAATACTGGCGGATATTGTCAATAATATTGACCAACAATATTGATCAATATTATTGATCGTGTACAGGCCCCTTATGTGTTTAAACTTCTATGCAGTTTTTTAATTTGTTGAGTACGATATAGGTATTATTTTTGCCATAACTATTATTTCAAAATATAATGTATCTTTTCTAAAATATGCTACAAATCTTGTTTTTTTTTTAGCTATATTTTTAAGCGAAGTAAAAGGGTTTAACAAGTAGAATTTTCAAACGATCATCCTGTATATAAACAAAATTAAATAAATTACAAATCTTGTTTTTTTCCTAGTCAACTTTTACATTTAAAATATTGTCCCGAATATGATAAAACATTTAAGTAGGTAGGTACGTGAAACTAAACTAAAAAATCACCCATAGAAATGATGGTAAACTTTAAGAAAAATGTCTTTTCTAGTTGACTTGGATGAAAAAATAAGAAATTTATAGAATTATTCTCAAACAACATTTATACAATTAAAATTCAGGATATAGTGTCAAGTCCGAGGAAGTTTAGAGAAGTTCGCGAAGTTGAGGAAGTCCAAAGTTAGTAGGAAGTTTCGGGGAAGTTGTGGAAGTTTCTTGAGAAGAGTCAGTTGGTGTACACAATTTAGGCAGCGGTTTACCCCTAGGTTTACATCCACTGTGAATATAGTATAGGTTGTATCCTACCACAGAAAAAATAGCTCAAATTCGGTTCAAATGGTATAAAATCGTAGGGAGTGTTTTTTAAGAAACGCGCATCCCGTGATAATGCGTTACATGAAGTGCTAATCCCGAGGCTAATCCAGATTCAAGTCGATTATAGTTAGCTTCTGTCAAAATATCAGTTACACTGTTTAAAATTTGTGGTTCTGTTTTGTAAAAAATAGTGCAACCTAATCATACTTACTTACGTACTTACTGCTGAACGTCATTATGCACCGGTTGCCGTCAAGTCATCATTTGCGTGGTGCGTGGTTGTGTGATGCTGGTATTTTAATTGTATGTTTTTCAACCCAGTGCATGATACGATTTTTTCTCCGCAGATGTTGGATTTAGTAAATAATAAGTACATGTAGGTAGGTGTAGTATAATATCTTCGAGAATATCTTGTTTTATAAAATGATAATGCATAAAATAAATCACTGGAGACTAAACTCCTATTTAAGAAAATGGGTATAAGAGATAATTTTGTCGTTGACAAAGATTTGTCGATACCACTTCCGGGTATATCTACAAATACGTTATTGCAAAAGACAAAAACATTTGTCAAACTGCAGTGATTGTCGTCATCTGATGACGATCTGATAACTTTGGACTATGGGGTTATCAAATTAAAAAGAAAAAAAATTGGTTTGGATTCCAGAAATCATAATAAAACAGTGGAAACTATAACTGAGAATATTGTTTATTTAGAAACTCGTTTGTTTAGAAATTTATGAAAAATTCTTTCAATACAAGAATAACTCAAAAAGCACTTTGTCAGACACAGTATAGTCCGGGGAAACGCTTGAATACTTAACGTTTGCCACGCCGCAATATTTGAGTGTCACTACTTATATTGTACACTAATTTTGAGGGAGCCGGTATGTCTGAATCGAAATCGATGTGGTTGATATATCGATATCGGTCGGTAATCAGTATCGGTTAAAAAATCAATATCATATCGCTTGATCCCGACCCCTGATGAAAACTTTAATAAAATGGACTCTTAAAAATATCCTTCAAGTAGGAAAATGGTACCTCTACTCTAGTGCCACTCTTGATGAGGTTCATGTAATTTAATGAGCCATCTGGAAGTAGGGTTGGTTAAATATGGAATCTGATTAATTTCACTTGCAAACTTTTTACATGCACATAAATTGAACTATCATACTTCTCAACGACTGAGCATACCTACCATTAATTAATACAATTTAATTTCATAGCCAATTCCGTTTACTGCGCAGCCTAATACAACTGTCTAACGTCTACTCATCATCTTGTCTACTGTACATAATGTTTCAGTTACTGTGCATCCATACATACTCAAACTTCCTTGAACTTCCCTAGATTTCCTCGAACTTCCTCAGACTTTCTCAGATTTCTTCGAACTCCTCCGTACTTCCTCGCACTTTCCTGAAACTTCTCGTGTATGTACAGGGTTATCCAACGAAAAGGCCCACCCTTATATTTTCTTTATTTTTCGAGTTAGGAAAAAATGTTTCTAATAAAAGTTGTAGTGAATCAAATGAACTCTATTAAAACCCCTGCAAAGAATATACAGGGTGTTCCATAAGAGCGGAACAAACCTAACTTACATTTTTTTTAATGGAACACCCTATATTTTTTTACATTTTTCAAATCTGTGTTTTTTTGTGATTTCAAAAATATATATATGTTGTATCTTATCTTTTACTGTTTTTTATTTATTGCAAATTTCGTGAACAATATCATTTATACCACCAGCATCTGCATGCGTATCAATCAGGTTAGCCATGGATGAAAAGTTTGTTTTTTGAATTTATTCAATTATTCTGTAAGGCATAAGTGTCAAATTAATTGTTTTTCATTCATGGCTACCCTGATTGATAACCATGCAGATAGCAGATGCTGCTGGTAAAAATAATATTGTTCACGAAATTTGCAATAAATAAAAAAACAGTAAAAGATAAGATACAACATATATATATTTTTTGAAATCACAAAAAAACACAGATTTGAAAAATGTAAAAAAATATAGGGTGTTCCATTTAAAAAAATGTAAGTTAGGTTTGTCCCGCTTTTATGGAACACCCTGTATATTCTTTGCAGGGATTTTAAATGAGGTCATTTGATTCACTACAACTTTTATTTGAAACATTTTTTCCTAACTCGAAAAATAAAGAAAATATAAGGGTGGGCCTTTTCGTTGGATAACCCTGTACATACACTAAATTTCCCTCGCGATTTACCCCTCGTAAAACGTAAAATATTAGATCAAGTTTAGTTACGTTAAGAAACATACCTACTACTATACGTTGTTATATAGGTATTTAAAATTAAAAACGACTCAAACATTATATGCTTAAAAAAACTGTTACATTTAATTAAAACATCCACGATGTATTTAGAAAAATTTTGGTTTTTCTCCTATTAATGGGATTCGTTCGAGATTCGATCGTACTACGAGAATGATCGATAATAACTCTTGAGTTAACCAGCGTTGTTGTGTTGCTGCATCAGTATTTTACCGCCCATCATTACCCTAAATTTACGTCTCGATTTATGTTATAAGTTAGATGTGAAATTTTTTTTTTCTCGATTGCCTGTTAATTATAAGGCATATTTTTATTTAAACCGTTTGAAATAAGAAATAAAAGTCCTGATAAATATGCATATGAGAATATAATTTATAAATATAATATCCCAGAATATATATCTATTACTCGCCTGTACATTATATTATTTATTTGATATTCCCATTTACATAATAAATAGTACGCATGTGAATAATAAATAAATATTTAAATAGTAAATTTCGTACAAAAAAAAAGTTAATTTGACGTTACTATGGAGTATTTTTTACGATTAAAGTTGTAAATATTTCAAGAATAATTAGATAGAATTCGAATAGCAACATAAGTTGATTCCAATTAACATATTAATGACCTTTTTAAAAAGTTACTAAAATTTTTAATACTACTTCTATTTACAAAGCCATTTGCCTGAATAATAAAGTTAGTTTTACTAATTAAGCTTGTAATTAAGTTTAATTTATTCCGTTTAATTATTAAAAGATTGTTTGGTATGTGCCTTAATCACATAATTCACATATATATGATATAATCACCGAAACATCATTAGTAGGTACCTCGTGTCATAATAATTTGGAATTTTTCTAAAAAATTTAAATAAAAAAAATATATATATGAGTAAATGACGTAAATGTTACTACATTAAGTTTCCAACACAGTATTCAGGCATATGCACACTCGGGCACGGCAAAGAAATTAAATTTCATTGGGAGTATCGTCGAGGGGTTAATGCTAATTTGTCGAAAACTAAGTGAAGAATAAACGAACTGGACTGTCGCAGTAGTCTTTTTAACGTGGTCGTTGGTCAATTCTTAAGCAACTTCGTTGATCGATTGCCACTAATGTTCTTAGAGTAGTGGATATATTTTGCGTTAACTGATTCATTATAATTCCCCCAGCCTAATTTAAAAAACTAAATACTTACTCTATCTTTTTTTTTCAAACTATGCAGTACAGTCCACGAGAATGCGAACAATAGCATTGCTGCAGTGTATATTCTAATATGCATCCTGCAAAGTGTTTGCCCGATCATCCTTGATATTTATGAAGTTTACAACATACCAAGACTTGTGAATTTGTGCGTGTACTAAACTTCGTTGACCTATTATGTTTCTTGTTAGCATCTTCGTGGACCGTCAGGACCGTGCAGAACCCAGAACCAACTACCTCTTAACTCATTGAGTCGAAATAGCATCAAATATCACGTTAAACCTTAAAACGTGCAACTTCAGAACCTTACCTAAGTCGCATCCACTTTGCTCGTTTCACTTTCGTTAGCAGTTTCGTTAGGTTTGTGAATAAACCACAATGGGCTCATTGATTACTCAGTGAAAGGGAAACTAAGCAGCGATGCATTTATTCGTTAAATATGACGAGTTTTTGTAGTTTAGTAATTTTTTCTAATTTTTTTTTTCTAAACAGAATCAAATTAGAAAAAACCTGGGCTTAATGAATGAATTGCATCTCCAAATAAAACGACTTGTATGTCTTGACAATTTTATTTGACGAACCAACACCAAACCAATCCAATTCCATTGGTTCGTGCATTTCGTTTGTATGTACGTGGCGTCGGCGTCGCCCAAGTTAAAACGAGTCGTGACCTCGAACTCGGAGGATGAGGTTTTGTGGACGCGCATAATAGGTATTGTTCCGCTTTATATAAAATATAACAAAATCTAAAAAGAACACCTTTCATCTGTTTATCTGTGGTACACTTCTTTACCTCTCAAAAATATTTTATGCTGATCCTATCGAAAAGTCTAAAATGATTCTTTTCGTAATTTGTTGATTGAACTTTGTATTTGGTATAGTATTTTGATTAAGATTTCGATTGATGATTTAAGAGTTGAAGTCACAAATCAAGATATGAATAAACGTAAAAATATATTTATATTATTATAGAAGCGCGAAATATTCATTTTATCTAATCTCTTTGTTATGCCTAAAAATAAATTTATTTGTAATTGTATTATGTATAGGTAGATTAGATAGTTGTGGAGAAAACGTAGGCATGTTTGACTGGTAGATATAAATTTATTTTAGCTTGATGAACCTATTAAGTATTACACAAAAAAAACCAGTAAATCTATAATATGTGTACATAACACGAAATATTCTGACCTACATTTACGCACCTCATTAAAGCGAATTATAAAATTCCGAACCTACTGTTTTTTAAAAACTGTCAATATGTATCCCGCGATGTATTATTATCTCGATCCTCATGCCACAACTGTTCATGGTGCTTAGTGATAATGGGCCTTAATGTTATGTAATTTAAATTTAAAGGTCCTCAAATTTGTATTAGTCAGATCGAAATCGTTGTGAGAATGTAAAGATATAATCTCCATGATTAGAATTTCCATCGAAATTTTCTAAATTTATCTCGAATTAACTCCGAGATTGTTATAATTTAATAAGAGGCTATTTATTTTGTAAGAAAATGTAGGGAAAGGCAACTGAAAGCGTTGAATGAAAAAATTATAAAGAAGTCCTACAATGTCTCAATAACGAGCTTAATAATGTTGGCTGCGAGATATAGGTGGCGCAGCATCAGTCGAGTGTGGTTAAAATTGTCACACGTACAGGGTGTCCCAAATTGCTTGATTTTGGCTGGTTTTCCTATTTCCAGACCAGGTAGAGAAAAACTGACATATGAGTCTAGAGCTCGATTTTTGTGAAACGCCGATTGGTGAAAACCACATTTCGATATCTCCAACCGTTTTCAAGATATCGGCAAAAATTGACATTTTACAGATTCCGAAAAATTGTCAACTTTTTTATTTTTGGATATTTTTTCAAACGGTAAAAACTTTTTGACGTAGAATAAGATGCATTTGTCAAAAAAAATATATCGCTTTTCGATTGTTTGATATCAAAGCTAACTTTGTTATTTCAAATGGAAACCATAGTTTTGGCTTTGACTTTAGAAAATAGGAAAAAAAAATAAGCTTTCCAAAAATATATATGCCAAGATATGTCTAGTCATCCTTGCTGCCAATATAACACATTTCTCTTTAAAAATAACATTTTTTAACGTTAAAAAAAGTTTTTCGGAATCTGTAAAATGTCAACTTTTGCCGATATCTCGGAAACGGTTAGAGATATCGAAATGTGGTTTTCACCAATCGGCGTTTCACAAAAATCGAGCTCTAGACTCATATGTCAGTTTTTCTCTACCTGGTCTGGAAATAGGAAAACCAGCCAAAATCAAGCAATTTGGGACATCCTGTACATTGTAACCAGCACTGTTAAAGGAGCCATTCCATTTTAAATCGCCCAAGGCATTTGGTGAAATATTTTTTATTCGTACGAAATTTTGGCAGGGTATTTTCATTTGCAATATAATTTGGTAAGACAGGTATTTTTTCTTTTAGCCTCGCTTTTGGCTCAAAAATCCGATATATTTGATTTTTGGAAAAAAGTTTTGAGTGAAAAAGTTAGCAAGAAAAAAAATATGTGGCAACATGAGTCCGAAATTTTTTTGCATTTTTTACTACCACCGCAGCAAAATTTGTATTCGGGAAATAGCTAGCGATTAACCTACCTTGTTCTATCAGTAAGCATAAACATTTTGTTTGCTTGAAATTCATTAATAAAATAATTTGCAGCTTGTCTCCCCAATTGCTTATTTTAAATTATTTTTATACATATGTACCTGATTATTTATTCACGAGCTGGGAAAATGATTAGACCTCGTGAACAAAATCTAACCGACGCCTATGGCTCTTTGTAATGAGGACGAAAGTTAAACTGTAAGAACCCGCTGTTTTGTTATCATCCAGTGTAACTGTTTGTATTTCGATTATTTTTGTGTACATATAACGTTGTGCGTGCTGTGGAACATGTTTGTTTTTTGTTATATATTGTACCTTGTGAACGTTTTCTTTATTTTTAGGAAAAGTCTGGAAGTGGAAATTACAATTCTACCAATAAAAATGTGCAGCGACCCGACCACAGTCCCGTCTTTGGTAAGTACCAGATACTGGACATTTAACTTTTGAATTTGTTATTCAGTATTTTTGTTCATAGTGAATCATGTGTTTACAACTCGGTTTACAACTACTGTATACGTTTTTGAGATCTTTTATAAATTGAATTAAATCGTTCACTATAGGATTTCTTCACTCAACGATTAAAAATACAGGTTAAGCAGATCATACACGATGATATATTATACAGGGTGTCTTCTAAAAAACGGCCAAAGCCATAACTCAGTGAAAATTTAAATAATTTATTTTTTAATTGGGGTTTTACCGGAAGTGACTTCATTGTCATTTTTTTAAATAGCACCCTATACATTTTTTCGAAATCTCTACTAAGCGTAAAATTTCCTTTCCTAACAACTTAATTCTTTCTGAGGTAAGGCAAATTGCTATTAAATTATCAGTTGTGCCATGGAAAGAGATTTTATTGTTATAACATCATAAAACAAAACAAAGTGCAAAAAAACTGTGACACTAATGTTAAATGTCGATTTGTTGATATTTGTGTTTGTTTTTGTTCTTCACGGCACGGCACAATTGATAATTTAATAGCAATTTGTCTTACCTTGAGAAAAATTAAGTTGTTAGGGGGTTATTGGTGGGAAAATATTGAAATATTGACTTGTGACACATCATCGGAAAGGAAATTTTACGCTTAGTAGAGATTTCGAAAAAAATGTATAGGGTGCTATTTAAAAAAATGACAATGAAGTCACTTCCGGTAAAACCGGAAGTAGTACCTCCATGTTTAATGTGCTGAAAAGAGCGTCTCGTGGGCCAATATATATTCCCCAATTTAAAAAAATAATAATTAAATTTTCACTGAGTTATGGCTTTGGCCGTTTTTTAGAAGACAGCCTGTATACGTCGATTCTGTTAGTTTTATTTTGTATACACACATTTATAGATCCTAGGTAATACATTAAATATGCATTGATAAAGAAATTTCAATAAAATACAAATTGTGAAGCAACTAATTCGAGTAACTACACGTATCCGATCGACCAGTCTTCAAATCTCCATAAGAGATGTAATCGTACTTCACTTACTTATTGACGTATTCCTAGAAATCCAGGTGACTGAAAACTTGGACACAGAAGTTGATTCGCAATTGATTTAATTTACTCCGTAAATATATTTTTACAACTATTGATGGGAGTAATATAAAACAAGTTCAGAAAGTTATTCACAGTTGAAATAATCTCTTGTATTCCCTCTTAGATGTAGGGGTGTTTATGTAGTTCGCGTATAGGAAGCAAATCGAATTCTTAGCGAATTGGTCCACAATAAAATTAACCTATTCAGTTATTACTGTTTTTAGATAAAACGTGACTTGATCAGTTCTCACAAATCCTTTGTGGAAATAAAAATAAACCTGATATCGAGCCTGATATTGATAACACTATAACCGATGCAAATACGATGTTATACACGCTGCAATTTATGTCTTAAAACCTACAGGTCAATATTCGTAATAATGTAATAGTGTATGAGCCGCTTTAATAGTTACGTACTGCTAAAGATTATTTATAGATATCATAATAATAAATATCAAGTAAAGATTTGGAAATCTATTTAAAACAATTTTCTTTTGTTTGTGCATTCAATCGTGAAAATTGTAAAATTCCAAAAATATTTAATTTTTGCCGAGACTTTTGCCTTCTTTACACGTTGAAAAATGTTTGCTGAATGCATCTCTTTTGAAAATTTCATAAAAATGGCACAGACATATTTAAAAGAACGGCAGACAGTTAGGTATTCACTTATAAAAAAAAATATTTAATATTTTTAAATTTAACCCTTTTTGGAAGATTATAAGTTTCTCTTCTATTACGCTTGATTTTTAAGTAGGTATATATTCGAGTATATATTTTATACTAAATCTATAAATACCTTACTATTTAAAACTTACATACCAATGTAATTTGAAGTATATTTTAATTAATTACCTAACGGTTTATTTTTGTAAACTTAAAAATATTTTCTGCATGGTTATTTTATAAAAAATATATAGATACTGTTTCTTTAACATCTACCTTTGTATTAATATGTGTATTTTTACGAGATTTTTCTAAACTTTGAGTTGTTAGGGTACTTACTCGGGTACTTATTTTGCAAACAAATCTGTAAAGCAACTATGACGTGTTGAAAATTAACCTCTTTTCTTTTATTAGACTTATTTGGTAGATGGCAAAATATTCGGAAAAACGTATGTAACATTTAATAATAAGTATACCCCCTGCAATTTCTACAAGTTTTTTTAAATATTGGATGAGTAACTTTAGAGATATTTTTGAGTGCTTTCTAATCTCTTGAATACAAATTAAAATAAAGTAATTTTGACTTAAATCTTAATCTTGAACTACAAATATTTTAAGTCGTACAATCATAATTATTGGGGTTGTCTTTAAGATTTTCATATGAATCTGACTCATCTGCGATAATGATAAAGTATGGGATACTATACTATGTCTCACCATCACAAATGAATAGACTCCGCCCCATTAATTTTATGGTTGCGCAGAACGGTGTGCGCAATAGTCAGTTTTACACGATGAAATTAAAGAAAGTTGAGATAGCTTCAACAAAATTTGTTTATTATACGTGTTATATTTTATACTACAGCTAAACTGTATTTTTATAATGTTTATTCCCATTAAATTTTCTATTATACATTTTCAATTTTGGATTTTTAAAAATAATACTTATTCTCGCGAAAATTACGATGTTAGTCCGCATTGCGCAAACTCTCGTTACTTTATCAGAGACAACTTATTTGCGATTTCCGGTCGGCGGTTTTCTAGAAGACCAGCTGATCTGATTGATGGTTTGTTGGCATTTGTAGTTTTTAGGTTAGGTGCTTTCGCGAGTTATTTCTACATATTCAAAAGAAAGTATGTGGTTATTTCAGGCAAAAAAGATTAGTTTGTGATTTACTGTAACAATTTCACATAGGTTACTCTACTGGATAAACCCCAATGACCCCAATGCACACTACTCAAAAATAGCCAAATCTGCTGAGTCGTTTACTTCTTGGTTTCCACCACTGTATAATGTACATGTTTATTTATTAATATCTATCGTAAGATTACGTTCGGTTCTTTTTACGAATAGTCGTGGAATGTTCAAGCAATAAAAACTATACCAACTATATATTAACTATGTACTTATAAGTTTTAACATGTCCAAATAAATAAACACTTACCTACCTACTTCTTTTTAATTTTCACAAGGTTCTATCTAATACAGCTCCTACGTATAAGAAAGTTATGAAAGATATCAATATACTATAATAATAGAATGGCTTTATTCATCATCACAATACATTTGGTACTTAAGTCAGTAGAAAAAAATAGACTTTAAAAGCCCTACATATACATAAATTTGTAAATAATATTAAAACAACGATAATAAGATAAACGTATATAATATAATTGTAAAAATAATATATGATATCACTTTTATTTTTTACACTGAACAGTCGGAACCGGCGAGCAGTTCCTATTTCTCCATCGAAAAAAAACCATACCTTACTTACAGTAAGGCCAGCTTTCACCCAAGTCTCATCTAAAAACTACAACTTCTATGTTCTTCCCTTAGGGCACTATTACGTGACCTTTTTGAGAACCTATAATGCCAAACACAATTACATTACAATACGAAGAAATAAAAAGTCCGAAAGTAATCGTCACAAAGTACTCCGTTTAAGATGAGGCAAATAATCATCTTCATGCACCGCTGCTAAAATTTTATTTGCAGTTCGTGGTTCATTTCTTTCAAAAAAGGAATGGATTATACGCTTGAGAGCACTTTTAATTCCTTCATCGAGATTGTCCAAAACTGCCCTTTGTCGGTGGTACACTTTTGGTGGCTGATGTTGGTGTGTTTGTTTGTATTCATGAAGAATATTAGAAACACTTGGACCACTCACATCTGCTGCCTTTGCAGTGAACTCCATGCATTCCATCTTTGGTTTCTCCGGATTCCCCCCATCGTAGGCCTTAAAAATGTTCAGCACCTTTTCCTTATCTTCCACCGAAAAATGTCTGGATAATCGTTTTTTGGGTGGAGAAATTATACCTCCTTCAGCCATCATAAACCTTAAGAAAACCCGTTTTAACATTTAATCAATATTAATCGTTTGCATTTACGTACCTTATTACTTTAACTCCCAGATGAAATGTGAAATGTCACAAAAACCAAAAACGAATAACACAGTTGACAGTCACGCCGGCGCCCCATTTATTCGCGTTTTTCATACGTTTAGCGTTTATGCGCTCTGATTGGTCTGTTGCAAAATGTAAAGGTTTAATGCGTTACGCGAGTACTTGTAGAGTCGGCCTTAGTCAGTCAAATCTAGCGTTGCTTTGTAATTCGGGTTCTATAAATACGACCAATAGAGAAATTCCATTCAAATTTAGCGGACATTTTTGGGGAGGAGTCTATTCATTTTTGTTGGTGAAACATACTATAAATGATTTTTAGACGGTTTAAGGACGAGATGTGTTGCCAGATTTATGCTTATCTGGGAGTAAAAATAAATTATGACTGCGTCGTGTTTTTCGATTAGCCTCGCGTTTTCGCATTTAGGTTTGTACAAACGATCTTGCTTTAAAATTCAAAACAGTTTCAGAAAACTCAAAACTCGTTTGGTCAATCCAATTAGCATGATCTGTAGATGATTAAATTAATTTACTCATTAAAAAATCCTTTTGTTTTCATTTACTGTGGTTATTGGAAATTAATCTATGATTTATAATTTCATAATATAAAGTCATGGGCTGCCCCTGTGTAGTTATTGAGTGGGCATCGAGAATACCGTTGTATAAATGCCAATAACAATGATACCCAAAAGTCCTCAAGCAATGTGAATTTCAACGAACTCATTTACCTGTACAGGAATCACTTTTCATGGCCGAATTTGAGATGTTAAATCCGATAAGCTTAACTAAACATTCCGTTTTTTTATTGAATGCTTAATATGTCCATAGTGACGGGTAGAATATTTAAAAGTAACATGCGTGTGAATTAAATAAAAACTAATTATAACCCTCTCACTAATTTATTGCGTACTAATTTTAGGGTGGAAAGCACCACCATAAATTAAAAATATCTTACCTATAAATAATTTTTTTGTTTTTAAAATAAACGTTAATGTTTTAGTTAAAAATACTACCAGTTTCTCTGTCGGCAAATATGAACGTAGTACTATTATAAAGGCAACTTAGTAAATCTAATCTCAACATCTGGTCCTTATTTGTAAATAAGGCTAGCAATTACTCGAGTAATAACGGATGGGATCTTAAAAACATAAAAACATTCCTAGGGAAGAAGGCACAGTTTATGGATCTGGTAAGGTAGACGACTTGAACTTGTCTCTCATGAACATGCACAGATAAAATCTCAAGTAGCAAGACAATTCGCTGGCAAAAATTATGTAAGTTTCAGTAGGAAGGTCAAATTCCTCGCATTTACTAAAAATGTTTTGCCGAAATTAAATGTTGTTCCCTTTTTTAATTTCCGTGCAACAATTTTAGGGAAATTCTGGTTTTCTGAATAATGTCAAACAATTTCCTTCTGGATTACGTAGCGCGAGAGATCCAAAAGTAGATGGATACTTAATTGTCGACTGAATTTAGATGTACCTACGATTCAGTTTGTGTCCAGATATGAGAGTTTTCAGGTTCTCTTCCACGTTGAATATTTTTAATGGTTCTTGACGTTCCGAGTTTCGACCATCTCTTCTCGTAGTCTTAATCGCTTCAGAAGAAGACCACGCAAGATGGTCGCCAAGAATTCAAATTATTTAACGCGCAAGAGAACCCAAATATTTTTTTCTCATGACACTTTCTCATCACTCAATAGTTACGCCAACTCTAAATGTATCGAATCTATTTCGAATTTTGGACTTTTACTAAGACTGTACAGAACCTCATCGACTACTTAGGACTTGAACTGTGGTCCTCTATCTTCGAACTGCCATCGAACTATCTCCTTGAATTCCCAAAAGAGTAAAAGGCAAGTTAATATTCTTCATACAAGAATTATTCTACATCTATTTGAAGTAATTCTGCATGATCTTTGTTGTCCTCAATATTGGTTTCATGCTCTTATCATTTAATAGATACACCAAGACGGGTCTGATTTTACTGATTGTTTTCCGTTTTTGAATATTGATGTTTTATTCTGTTTTCCTGTTTTTTTTTACTACACCCTTTCTCTCCGATTCCTCATCGGCTACATATTAAACTGTTTCGATATCTTTTATTATTTATATTTTTGAAAACCACCTGTTTATATGCCTGTTATTTCCCCTGGTGCTTATATTTGTTCTTTCCTTCATCTTACTCTTATTCGCTCCCTCCTCAGATGACCGATCTGTATTTTTCAGTAACTAAACAACCGAATATCATCTCTTATATTAAAATGTTTGCATCTGCAGTATGGCACGTGTTCAGCTGTAAGCCTGTTATTTCTTTGATGTGATCTTTGCTAAAATTTGTGTGAATGTGTGTTAGTTACTACTTTCTGTTATAGTAGCTACAAGGAAACTTTCAGTATGCCATTAGCATACATTGTCAATTCAAGCACATAATACATAATATGATGACTGGAGAAGAGGGAAATATTGACAAGTCAGATTAGAGAATTGCACTACATTATATTCGCGTCCATAATTATTGGTAAATTTCGTACTACTTTAGTTGTGATTTAACTCACTCATTTATAACGATAATAAATTTGTGACATTGTACGGAGAATGTCATCAATCAAATTTCTGCTTTAACAGGTAGATGCATGTATTGTATTTAGCATTAAAAATAAAGTGCCACTTTCAAAAACATCTGTTTTTATTTCACATCTGTATGGTAGAAGACGATTTTAATCAGTCCGAAATATTTTTACGAGTTTAACACTTCAATTTTTGTGAACGCATTTTCAGATATACAGATAAGTCCAGGATGGTTCGAACACGACAGGGATTGGGACGAATATACGAGTGGCCGACAACTCGCCTCAGTTCGAAATTTGTACATTAGGAGAAGGGAGCGGCAGTGCGCTGTGGCCACTCACTGCTCAGCAGTCAGCAGACTGTTGTTAGTATCTCATTAACCGTGTTGGGATGTAGAACTCATGTCTGAAAGAAATTTGATTTACGTACCTATTCTGGACCAATGTTTCGAAATTTTTCTAACTTCAATAATTCATCCTATATAGGATTAATTATTGTAATTTCAAAAAAATCTCAAAACACATTTAAATATTTCCATTGTTGGTTTTTTCGCAACAAAAATGCGATTCTACAACATAAAATTAATTGTCGCTGCACCTCGAGTGTTGCAGGTGTAATAAAAATTATAATAAAATAATCCAAACAAGGAACAGTAGACGCGAGAGCCATCGGCTACAGCGCGGAGATTCACGATTCCCACCACTGTGTCCGCTTGCCTACAACGGGCACAAGTAAATCGCGCAAACTAATACCCATGTTCGAACCTCCTCGGTCTTTACTGTATGTGTTTGTATACAGGGTGAATCTATAAATGGGGAGTCATATTTTTAAGGGTAATCTCGTGGGTAATAGTTAGTCATCAGGAATATGAATCCGATTTTTTTTGTAAGTTGTAAAATAGCCGATTTATAAATTTTTTTTTAAAATTCGCTGTTTAAATATAATTCCGGCGCCACTGGCCAAGCTTTCAGTGCACTTCTAACCGGTCGACAGTGTTGCCATTTTAATTAAAGCTTAGATTATATAAAACCAATGCGATGTATGTAATCAAATAAAAGGTATTTCAACTTCACTTAAGATGAATTTATGCAGTCTACTTTTTTATTTTCACATTTACATCTTCACTTTCCATTAACAATCCAGAGATTCCGACAAAACTCGCGCGATATTTCTCGCCAGTGTATCTCCGGTTTTTACTCTCATTATCTCATTCCATTGGCGGAGTACCCAAATTAAAATAAAAAGGATTTAAACAATATTAATTTTTTATGTATATGGTTTTTAAAAAAAATTTAATTTCGTATTCCTGTAGTTGAAAGGTGTCACCTCTATAAATATGACCCCACTGTATATGTGGTGAAATTTTTCCCCTAAAACTATAGTGATCCAATATCGAGTCCTACTGTATTATTGTCAAATAAAAAATGCTAAATATACGTCGCACATTCATTATTCAAACAGATGCATAATCATTTCCTAATTAATATTTATAACAAATCCGAATGCCTTTGCTCTTCGTCATCGATTAAGGTAATGTTCTGGGAATATCAAAAGTTCTACTTAAATGGCCGTACTGTATGTGTTTTGAGAAGACTGTGTGAATTTTTGCCTCATTACTTTTTACTCTAAGCAACTCACGCTTGTGCAAGACAAATTATAAAATGATACGGAGAGAATAGTACAAAACCGTCCATTATATTCTCGGATAATTCATTTAAATAAGGCTATATGAACGGGAATCGGTCAGTTCTGCATTCACATCTATCTGTATATGTAAACAACATAAGAAACGTACGAAGTGTGCATTAAAATCGCGTTTATGGTGAGGTAACGTGTAATTTTACAATTGCTAGCAACTACGAAATTACTTTTTGATTCTAATTGTGCGAGCGAAATTTTCCTAATAGGCATAATGTATCTCCTTTTTAAGAATATGTCTTTAGGCGAGGTAGGTTAAAAATGGAAAAAGTACCAGCGCTATTTTATTTCACTTATACGGACTGTCCCGTAATGTTCGTTTGCCTCCAAGTTAGAAGAAATTGTTTAAACCAAGAGGTTTTTGTCTTGGTTTGTATAAAACCCATCTTACTACATGTTTAGTAGGTATACTTTAATTTGCAACTTGGTTTGAAATCGTCCTGAAAATAATTGTTTGAAACGTTTAAAATTGGCAAAACTGTTTAAAAAATGTTTTTGTTAAATTGAAAACTTTTTTCCTTCCTTAAAAACTTAAGAATATGTCGTTTCATTATTTCAATAAATAAGTCCTTTATGCAGGGTTGCAACGACCAAATACAATTCAATATGTTTGATGAAGAAATCATAAACAGATCCAAGATATCTGCTGCCGTTCCTGAAATATTCTGAAAAAAAAAAAACTGAAGAAGATTCCGATATCAGAAAATCTCGTATAATGTCTTTATCGTAATTTTTTACTTTTTTGAAAATACCATGATTTTTACCTTGCTATTATTGTATTGGATACTTTGCATGCAAATATTAGACTTCCTGAAATTGCACTATTATTCATATTATTGAGTAAAACGCTTGATAAAACATTATATACCTATATACTTAACGTTGTTATTGTTATTTTCAGGCAAAGTGGAACCCTCAGCACACACATCTTCCTTCAACATGGGATACCTCGTGTCCCCTTACGGCTACGCCAATGGAGCGGCTGGGCCCATCCCCGTGTCAATGGTAAGTAAATTAATTTCTTGTACCATCGAGTTTCGCCTCCCGCATTATTAGCCCTAAGTGGCTACGTCGCGACGCCGTCTACACCGGCTTATTAGCAAAGTTCTCTGTATCCTCTTATCCTTCTTATACAGTGTGTACTAGACTCTTAACTGCCTCCTTAGTACTCACCACCCGGCGCAGTCATCCGGGAATCACATACGGTATGTGACCTTCCTATTGTTTGCCTACGAGATGCACACTTTATGAATACCAAAGGCTTATCGGAGCATCTCCATTTTTTGTCGGGGAAAATTACCGTTTAATCGATAGGTGGTATTATTGGGAATGGGAAGCCGATTAGAATAAAACTGAATAAAATTATCACCTTTGCTTCAGATTTATAATTTTATTGTATAATTAGAAGATCAAATGATTTTAACGATTGATTTATAGAAAACTAATTGGATCATATGTTTACTCATCAAAATGATGATATTGCAGCACGCAGTAATTCGGTTTATATTTGCAGTGACTGGCTACATTACGAATATTTTATACTAAATAATGTCCCATGTCCATCGCAATATTGTTAGTTCTAAACAGAACTAAATAAAATACCTTGTAGGTACAAGGTGAGTCAACGGTGCGAAAAAGTTCAATATTTCCTTTATTGTCAATAATACAGACATAAGTTTTATAAGGAAGTTGTAGGAGACCAAAATAGCTACATTTAAAAAAAATTTTGAAATATACGGGGTGATTCGTGAAAGCGGGGCGCTACAGATATCAATTTTTTTAAATGGAATACTACATATTTTTGAATTCTTTATGAAATTCTCTATATTATTATATAAGGATATCATAGTCTCAAACTTATAATTCTCGAGATATTTAAGAAAATTAAGAAAAAAATGAATTTGTCAGCATTTTCTTAATTGTTATTTTGTCACTGTGTTAAATTAAACAAGAATCCCTCTCATTTCGGGCTAAAAAAGGTTTATTTTAACTACTAGTTTAGACAAGAAGTGATTTATTTGTTACAGGGTGTTTCGAACATGTTGACATTATCAGAAAACTTCGAAGCTCATCTCGCTTATTTCAAATGGAACACCCTGTATTTTTTACGGAATCTTATAGGCCTATTTTTTAAACAAATGCCAGCTTGTGACACGTCGCTGAAATCAGAATATACAGGCTGTCTTCTAAAAAACGGTCAAAGCCATAACTCAGTGAAAATTTAATTATTATTTTTTTTTAATTGGGGAATAAATATTGGCCCACGAAACGCTCTTTTCAGCATATAAAATATGGAGGTACTACTTCCGGGTTTACCGGAAGTGACTTAATTGTCATTTTTTTAAATAGCACCCTCGATAGCACCCTATAAATTTTTTTCGAAATCTCTACTAAGCGTAAAATTTCCTTTCCGATGATGTGTCACAAGTCAATATTTCAATATTTTCCCACCAATAACCCCCCAACAACTTAATTCTTCTCGAGGTAAGACAAATTGCTATTAAATTATCAATTATTGTGCCGTGAAGAACAAAAACAAACACAAATATCAACAAATCGACATTTAACATTAGTTTCACAGTTTTTTTTGCACTGTATTTTGTTTTATGATGTTATAACAATAAAATCTCTTTCCATGGCACAACTGATAATTTAATAACAACTTGCCTTACCTCGGGAAGAATTAAGTTGTTAGGAGGTTATTGGTGGGAAAATATTGGCTTGTGACACATCATTGGAAAGGAAATTTTACGCTTAGTAGAGATTTCGAAAAAAATGTATAGGGTGCTACGAGGGGTGCTATTTAAAAAAATTACAATGAAGTCACTTCCGGTAAAACCGGAAGTAGTACCTCCATATTTTAAATGCTGAAAAGAGCGTTTCGTGGGCCAATATATATTCCCCAATTAAAAAATAAAATTATTAAATTTTCACTGAGTTATGGCTTTGGTCGTTTTTTAGAAGACACCCTGTACAGGATGTTCCATTTAAAATAAGAGAGTTGGTGTCACTTTCGGTTAGACAGGAACGTAGCATTTTATGCACAATTGTGCCAGTTTCTGGCTTTAGTTACCTATTTTCCACGTTCCAAATTTCAGAAGTCAATCGTTCGTAATAACGAAGTTGTTTTGTAGGCAATACTTTCGTGGTCACCCGGTATACTAACTTGCAGTTTTTTTTTAATTGGATTTTTAGATATATTTTTACATAACCTTCATGTTTTAATGACATTTTATCTCTTGGTCATCTTTCATCAGTGCAGACACTGCAGACAAACATAATTAATTAAAGAAGAAGAGCAATTTGCATAATTCTTTATCGTTTTCAAGACTTTTTCCTCTTGAATATATAAACGTAAGTTTGTGTATATCTGCACACAGGCATAAAAATACTTATTTAAATATAACACGTTTAATTTTATGGACAATGCCCGCTACGTGTTCGTTGTGTTAAAAATAACCATAAATCACCCTGGGTAGACAGTTTTCACCTGATGAAAAAGACCAACTAACTTCTCGCTTCCCAAATTATAAAATGAATTTGTAAATGGATGTTGGGTCAATTTTCCTATGAGCGCGTTGTATGTGTGTGAATTGAGGGTGATTATTTGTGGTAATTTTTTAAAATGCGCTGTCTGATTACATAATCGTAATTGTTGCTGGTAGTTGTTTGATATCCAATATATTTGAAAAGTATTTGGGAATGGGAGCCGCATTCCGGAGGTCATTGTACAAAAGATGACTTGTCAGTAACAGGTCAGGTGCTTCACCCTTAACAAGTGGAAATGCAGGTATATACATACGATCAGAAACCACGATGTATACTAGCCCGAACCAGCACATTACAACTTCGATTATCGGGCTATAAAACCAGATATATGTTATGTTCATATCGTTCTGCCTGAGCTGTAATCTTTATTGTATTGCTGTATCTATTTTGTATTTATTGGTATTATTAGAGGGACTTATAATCCACAACTAATCTAAAACATTACGTTGTAAATCTTATGTTTTTTTTGGCACACCCTCCATGGTGCAAGTGAATTTGAAATCAATAATTTTAACAAAGACTACATAAAGTGAACCGTATATCTAAACGTTTATTCAACCCAAGAAAACGGCGTAATTTATCAAAATTTTCTATACGTATTGTATATTCATGTGCATTAAATAATAACTTTATTCCAATTATTCCTGAAATGGGTTAGAACCTTTATTATTATTGAAACTGTAATTTAATAACACTAAAGCGCTGTAAACTATCTGACACGCGTTGCGCCAATCAAGATGACATATCATCCGATGATGATTAAAATTGAACTTAACTTAAAAATTTAGTAAAGTTAACTCTTTCACTATTCATATTTTTTTACGTGTGGTTCTAAAACTTATCGATAGAATTTTTATAGACAATTTTTCAGCCATTGGTAAATAATTTGCAGAATAAAATTGGACGATCAAAAAACCGTATCTTAACGTTTATTGTATGCAAGATTTCAAATAATACTCCAATTTGTTAAAATACGCTAGGTACGCACTTAAAGAAAGTATATATTGAAACCGCATGGTGGAGTAAGCAAAAATAAGTCTACCAAGTATACCACGTAAAAGCTTTTTGTTATAACAAATAGAACGACAAAGCCTTCTTTCCCGGTATTAATTCTACAGCGTAATTTCTCTCCCTTCTTTGATGTGAAGTAAAACTATATGTGGTGAAATTGTAAAGAGTTTGGCGGATGGGTGCATTACGCAGAGGAAGGTTTTTCAATCCAGATTCTCCCTGTATGTATGACGCTCGTACTGCTGCCATTAGCGATTCTAAGTGCTTTACCTTCTCACATATATTTTACATTTTCAGTAATTGCAGAACTCCCTTTTGCTATGTAATGTGTGCTAAAAATGAACACACCTTCTTCTATTGTATCTAAACTTTTTACCCTTGTAGTATACTTCGAACAACCGAAGAACGATATTACCGACATGCGACCGCTTTTTTGTATAAACCTATCATGTAGCAAAGTGGTATTAAAAACAACCCTCCTCCCTTTCTAGTATTTTCAGAGCTTCTTGAACGTTTCAAGTCAGTTTAAAACTATTACCAGAATATTTAGAGTTTTGTACTGATTGTCACAAATAAAAAAATAAAAAAAAAAGTATTTTAAATATGAGTGTATTCTACATAAGTATTGCTTTTGATCGCAAATGCTTTTACGTTTCGAATTATCTTATTTATTTTTTGTTTCGTTTAATAATTAAAGTTAAATTTAACCACTGGCGCTGCTTATTTTTATTTCCATAATTCAAAACACTCGGAATTAACATTTTAATTCGTGATTCAAAATTGTAAAATGGTAACGCATTATACAGGGTGTTCCATTAAAAACAAACTTGGTGTAATTTCTAGTTAAGTCGAAAGTGATGAAAAATCGACGATAATATCATATTGTAGAACCATAGGCGTTTATGTGAGGTTTCCTCGGAGGTTTCCAATTAAACTTGATTCTACTAACATTCATCTTCTTTTTAGACTCATCATAGTCCACTCAGTAGTAATAATAACAAAAATCAATGCAGCCTAAAAATTAATTTCGCCTTTATCTATTAAACTATCTGTATATGAGTGGTTAAAATTTTTGCACATATCTATTTCGAAAGTTATGCGGGTGCAAATAATTGTGAAGAGTCAACAACTCGTTTCAAATAAAATTTGTTTCTTTGACCTGATTACCAATCAAGTTTTGTACACCCTTTTTTGCACTTGCAGAAATCGGTATCGATCTATCTCAAACTAACTGCTAAATTTCAATGTATTAGGTCTGCTTATAGAAGGGCAATCCAAAATTGAAAAACCAATTCATGTTGAAAAAACTAACAATATCTCTATATTTTTATAAATCATACCACGTTATTTAAAATATAGGTACGAAAACTTTGGTTCTTTAATAATTTAATGAGGTTAAACTGGCTAAAAAAGGTGTCAGTTTGGGTGAGTTAATTTATTGTCACGCAACAGGTTGCCGGGTGCATAACAGTATTTTCTTAAAATTCCAAACAGGAGTGGTATTTATTTCGTGGATTTTCCAAATAAAAATTTGTGAGAAAGTAATAGTCTTCCTAATCGATTTATTGCATTTTTTATACAATTATTGTGGCAAAAAACAAAATTATATAAAATTACATAAGAAAAAGTAGTCGTATCAATTAAAATGGATTTAGGGGTGAACTCGCTAGGTTTTTTTTTTCGCAGATACCGTTTCAATTGTTTATTAGCAACTTTTAACATGCAAAATTAAATTCGTGAACTAAATAGAATCCATCGAGTTACAAATTCTTGGCTCGATTTTGGATGCTTTCTTGCTAAGATTCGATGGGGCATGAGTTCGTTTGTATTAACAAAGTTAAACCCAACAAGACAAAATGAAAAGTCCTACAACTAAGTAAAACCCATCGAGTGGCTAACAATCGACTCGGAATTTTTCGGTCGATTTTTGGTGCTAAGATACAATAAGTCCGAGATGAATTGTTTATTAAAAATATAAAATGAAAAACGGCAAAATGAAAAGAACTACATATCCATCGAGCGGCAAATTCCTGACTCAAAACCGAGTTGATTCTTGATTTTTGAAGATGTCTTGCTAGGTCTGAACTTAATTACTTACCAAAAGCGAAAACATTATTAGCTTCACAACTAAATAGAATCGAGTGAATGGCAAATTCCTGGCTAAGAATCGAGTCAATTCCTCCATTTTTTGGTCGATTGTGGATGCTATATCTCTTAAGATGCAATAAGTCGAAGCTTAATTATTTCTTAATAAAGTCAAATCCAACACGAGCTGTTTTGTAAAAGCTTTTTTGATAATTTCATCAAGAGACACTGCATAAAGGGCTCTGCAAGAAGCAAGCAAGCAAGAAGCTTTGGAAATTCATCAAGATCTTGAGAGCGCGAAATCAGACGAAAAGAAGAAATCGAAAGAATAGTTGACCCCACTTTTAAAGAAGATAATCAGGAGCAAGAATATACAGACGAAAATGTTTTACAAAGTCGGGTTACAGAAATGCAAAACGAAGTCATAGCATACTTGACAGTGAAGGAGACGCTTTAAATCCCCGATCATCCAAAATTTGCCACACGTTTTCTCAAGCAATTGAGAACGATTCCGTTGTGGTTTTGCCTTCGTCGAGATGCCTTCGGATACGGTCGAGTACCAGCGAGCAGCGCTCCAGTGAAATCTGAATTCATCTAAATATCAGGCATCAAAAGACTCGACGACGCAGCAACTGAAACGTTGGTTAAGTATTATAAAGGAAAGTTGCAATTGGTCGATTGTTTGATGAGGTCAAAAAATTATATTTCTGCGTAAAACATCGAAAAAGTTGCTGAAAAACGGAAGAAACGCGAAACTGGCGAGATCGATCTGGAAGAAGAAGAAGAAAACACATCAATAGATTAAAATTTAGCGAGTTCACCCTTAAACCCATTTTAAATGAATTAATTACCTTTTATGACAATTGTAATTTCGTTTCTTTTTTTTTTGAGCCTTTTTTATTCCATGATGTGTTCAAATCTTGCAAGCTTCATTTAACACACTTTCTGACATAATTATTGACTGATGAAATTTTGTACAGATACTAAAGTCGGATGACAATACAATATTCCACCGTTACTTTTGCAAATATTTCCACGAAGGGGGCGGGGGGTGAAAATTGGAGCGAGAAATCAAAACAAATCGTTCCTGACATAATTAATTGATGAAATTTTGCAGTTAATTGAAGTTTGACCAAAAAGTAGAAAAGAAAAAAAAAATTTTAAATTTTTTAATAACTTGCTTTTCTTAAAAATGTCGTACCTACTTACTAAAAAGTAAAAAATAATTTCTCTTTTGGCAAATAGTTTCATGTACGACTACAAGAAAAGTAAGGCGTGCGCACTTTGTATGATTGTACGCATGATTGTATGAAAGGGGTGGGAATTGGGGGTGCACACGCCTTACTTTTCTTGCAGTCGTACATGAAATTCTTTGCAAAAAAAAGTAAGTTTAAAAAAAATCAATTTTTTACCCAGTGGTCTTCTACTAGCAATAATTACCTACAGCAAAAATTTCAGTCTGATCGGACTTTCCATTTTTGAATTTTCGAACGGACAGACAGACAGACATACGGGCTTTTTGTAAGTTGTATAAGAGCGTACGATTAATAATTGTTTCATTTATTCACGTTGAAAATTTGTGGCAGAGGCAGAAGTAAAATTATTTGATGTTTAAGGATCAAAGTTAATTCGGAATAACTCCTTTCATGCAGTTTTTACGATTCTTTTTATTCAATTAATAATTATTGTAATACTTTGTCAATTATTCAAATATTTGGTGGTGATATGGTGATGTAGAAAAATCGTGGTAATTATGAAAGTAATATTAAGTTATTATTATTTTATTCTATATATATGCTAATCTGGATTATTTTTAAGTTTCCATCCAGAACGAGAATTTAAATTTTAAAAGAAGCTTTTAGTATTATGTACAGTTAGAGGACCTGGGCAGTAATGTCTTGCAATGAAAGGACCATCAGAA
Organism: Rhagium mordax; assembly: GCA_963680705.1. NCBI lineage: Eukaryota > Metazoa > Arthropoda > Insecta > Coleoptera > Cerambycidae > Rhagium > Rhagium mordax. The sequence goes on along the minus strand of OY796656.1, from coordinate 104,223,676 downwards.
ATAGCTACGTTTTTTTTTTTTTTTTGTTAAACTTAAGGATTAAGAAGATACATTAAGTAAATTATTACTAACGAGTAAATTAATGAGGCTGGTGCTAAAAGATTCATACTATTAGAAGGGATTAGGTAGTTAGTTTTATATTCCCATGAATTATTTCTTTGTGTTAATGGCGGTGATTAATTATAAAATCGCTAGTTTTAATTGAAAACGCGATAATTGGATCTTGAAAAGCAGCTTTCGCGAAAACATTAATCAAATGCAATACTTGCAATATCTCTATGCTGGGCTTAATCTGTGCATTCATATAGTTATGTAGATGGGCCATATTATGCAGCGTCTTTGCATCAATTAATTCCATAATAGTTGTTGATACAACACATACAAACGGCTATTGAACCTCCAACCTTCGATCTCTGTGACCCAACTAGTTTTGCTCCCACTAACAGCGGCCTGCCTTTTTAATCAGTATACAAATCATGTGTGGAACCGAGCTCGGGTTATGAAACAGCGTACATGCACTTTATTTGGACATTACCAGTCATCTACAGTCAAGAAGAAAGCATTGTGCATAAAAATGAGAAACGGCCAAATATAGATAATTCGCGTTAAACTGTGATGAAATTAACATAATCGGAGGTGTTAGGCTAGTTGATGGGTCAAAGAAGAGACGACAAGACGATTGATTTAAATGGGATCAGTGGATAACCAGCAATTTGTGTTAAGTGCTCAAGAGCCGACTTCTTGGGTTAGATCCGCGCCGGGACACGCAAAAGAAGTGAATCTAGCAAGTGAATAATGGCTCCGAGTGCAAGACTTCAGCTACCGTGCCCCAGAGGAAGCCAATTCGTGATAAGTTATGCCGACGTCGGTACCGAATGTTTTCATGCCGTTTAGTATAAGGCGACCAGGCCTGGGCGCACATGGCAACCTCGCTAACAGGCGACAGAGACAGGCTTACGCCTCTTCAATCTGTAGACTGAGACGGCGTTGAGTACTCGCTATAGCCGACCAAGAGAAGTTTGTTTTACATGGCGGGCCGCTCCATCGCCAAGTTGTATGCGGCCCACTGAGGAAATAATAAACAAGAGCTGTTTTAAAACGGAGAACAAAACACGGCCCAACCTAAAACAAAGAGTTCGAGGAGCAACACACAGAACTGGTTGTGTAAATTAATTTCGGGCGAGAAGGCCGAGAACGATCGGCGGATATGGGAACAGTCTTTACCTGCTCTATCTGCTCTCTCGGCGCGGCCTCGCCTGCGAAAATTATAATCATTTCGTCATTAGGGCGACTATAAAACACACATTTCATTAGCGCCCAAGTTGATGGCACTGCATATTAACTGGCCACTGTACCTTGGAAAATGTTAACAAGCCAAAACAGTTTTCACCTGTTTACCAATTTAATACAAAAAAGTATTTAATTTTCAAATATTTTTTCTAGTGTTTTTTTTTATTCCGAACATAAATATGTAATAAAAAATAAAGAAATGCTTCCGGTTTTCGAGAAAAAATATAATTAAACATCAAGACACGACTAACATTAGTTATGTTTTGTATTTATAAGTTCCAGCTGTAGTCAGTGATTCAGGAATTTTATTTTTTCTTGCCGGCGGAAATAGACTGATGTGGTTAAAAAAAGTATTGTAGAAATCGCGTTCGTGCATCCCCAGTCGAACCTCATCATTTGTGGAAGTAATATCGATGTGTATTATACGTTCCAAATGTTGAAGTAATATTGTTATTACAACAGTCTGCAAAACAAGGGGTTTATTGGGTCGCTGATTTTAAATTTTATCTTAAAATTTCGAAAATGGAAAACGGTGTCTGAAAAATGGTGGAACCAAATGAAAAAACCCAAACTAAAAGTGGGTACACCTGTATTTTCTTTTCTACTTCAGATAAAAATTTTATATTTGAGGGAGGTGAATTAGACAATATTATACCTACATTCTTTAGGATAATTTTGATTTTCAAGGTACTTCCGGTTTGATCGGAATTGACCAGAACATATATTTTCAAATGGAACATCCTATTTTTTGACATTTCTGAAACCAGCGTATCATTTTACGTATAATAGTGCCTTTTTTGTTCTTTTTTTTGGAAATTACTTTTTATTAGTTTTTATTTAATTTTTAAAAATGGAATTAGGTGGCTGGGAATACTGGGATTCACATAAATTGGTTTTGTTTTGGTTTGTAATTGGTAGCTATCACCCGGTATAAGAAATAAAATCCCAATAAAATATATTGACCCTTTTCCGCCATTTTGGATCCGTCATTTTTGATTTTATTTTAGTGGTAATGCCAAATTCGTAATCAGCGACCCCAAAAACCCCCAGATATCTGATAAATATAATAAATAAAAAGTTAGACATTCGACCGTAATTCGACGCCATTTTGTTTCTAGACCGATTTTGAGGCCAAATTCGTAACTTGTGACCCCAAAAACATTATGTAATCAAATTTCAGGCAATTGTTTAAATAAATAAAAGAATCAATTTTTTAATTAAGAGTGTATTAAAAAAAGACTTAATTGTTAATAACAATTGAAAAAATAAAAAGCACACCTTCTCACCTATGGCCCCATGGGTAACTTTTCTATAAACTTTTTCCGAAATTTCAAAAAAAATCATCAAAATCGGTTTTGATTAAACGAAGTTAGAACTTTGGCGAATTTTTAGCGTTTAGAAAATGGATCAAAAGGAATTCATAAAATTCTTGCATGGAAAAAGGAAAAGAAGGGAAATGTAGATATTATCTGCAACAACGTACGAATGGATTAAGGTGGAATAACTATTTTTGAAGAAAAAAACTTTTACCTAAATTCAAAATTGTCAATTCAATTTTTGTTATAAAAATTATAATTTGAGTATAAGCCATTTGTGCATATTGAAATGTTGCTCAAATCTTCTTTTATTGTGAAAGAATTGGTAAGGGAAAACATGTGGTATAGTCTTTCTATTTCCAATTGAAACAGTCAGTCTGATGAGTTTATAACCAGGCTCATTTCATACAAAGCATTGTCTGCGCTGAAATAACAGCGAAATCGTTCTTGAAATAAACTTACGATACCCGTATGTGTACTGCAGTCGACCACGTGAGTAACCGGCATACATTACATAAGACGATATTTACTAATGCGTTTTAATTGGAAATAGAAAATTATATGGTAGATTGAAATTAAAAAATTATTTGCATTTTTCGCTATTAGGTACTTGTCTTAATAAAAGTTGTCCATTTTTAAACAAATTTAAAAAAAAGTTTGTCCAAATTCTTCCATTTTTATGCATTATATCGCGTTTTGAAAAAAATGTTCGACGAAAAAACAACAGCACATTTTTACGCCGAAACAATTTTTTTTCGAAAAATCAATAAAATCTTTTAAGAATCCAAAAGAAAAAATACGTGTCTTAAATTATATTGAAAATAGCTTGAAAAGGTTTTGTACGAATACAAAATTTTTCACCGAATGCCTTATAGGTGGTTTGAAATCTTTGGCAATCATCATGGCTATCCTGATTTTGGAGGCTGCTGCTCTGAAAAGTTCGCATGAAGAACAGCTGAACCATTTTCTTAAGTTTTGCAGCTAGGATATTCTTCTTCTTTCCATGCTACTCTTTCCTTGCCCCCTGAATAATTAATCGTAACATGCCGATTTTTGCCCCTCTTGCTACGTGACCAAGATATTCTAATTTTCTGCTTTTAATGATTTCGATTAGTACTTTTTCTTTGCCCACTTTCCTTAAAACTTCGTAATTGGTTACTTGGCCTTTCCACGATATTCTTAGGATTCTGCTATACACCCGCATTTCGAATGCCTCTAGTTTCTTATGGGTAGCTGCGTTAGGGTTCTTGCCTCCATCCCGTACAGAAGAGTGCTAAATATGTAACATCTCACTAATGGAACCCAATCGAATGGCCCAATTATGTTAATTTAATTCCGTTTTTCATATGAGGAACGACAAAAAAAACTTGTGAAAACCGAAACAAATGGAATAATCCTCAGTTGATTTTTGCCTTACGGTTAACTCCGATAGATTGGATTAGGGCAGTAAATATTGCTTACAGTCAGCAATGTTATTACAAGCAAGGCAGTACTTGCAATATTTCTCGCAGTGCATTTCACAGCTCTCAATTCCCTTTCATTTGCAATATTTAGCTCAACAGTTGGTATTACTGCAAAATTAATTATATCTACATACTAGGTAGGTATCTCAAAATAGCAAAACTCAAAATACATCTAAGCATTTTGTAATTCACCAAACAGTACTTTTGCATTATTTGTATAGGCTAATATATTAATGAATTTAATATGTTTATGGTAAACTCGATATCCAGAATTATTAAAGCAACTATTTGTCACAAACAAATAATTGAACGTAGTTCAAGAAACACTGTTAAAAGTGAAGATAAGTTTGTGGTTGGTAATAATAGAGATTATTTCTTACAAATATGTAACTTAACGATAATAGATATCTTGGAATAAAATTCAACGACATGACCTTTCTTGGTGTTAGAGAAGATGGGTAGATTTAAAACTCTATTACAAAATACCTTGCATTATATTCATTCAATTATGGCTGGTTAATTAAGGCCGATGCACACTAAACTTGAGCGCGGCGAGGCGAGGATTTTTTTGCATTGATTCTTACGGGGTTATGCTCTTCGCCGCGCTTCCGACAAATTAGCGCAAACCTCATTAGAATCAATGAAATTTCAAATCTTTGCCTCGCCGCACCCAAGTGTTGTGCGTTGGCCTTTATTGGCGCCCAACTGGATATCATCTATAGCAAACAAATTTTATTTAATGTGCTGATTACACTTAAATAAACACATGTATAAATACAGTCTCATTAATTTCAACACTTTTATTTATAACAAACTAATTTATTTAGCTAATATATTACTTTTTATAAAAAAGTTTGTTTACTCTGCTTACCAAACCCATAATTTAAATTTTTAAATATAAATTCCACATTTCCCAATACATATATTCAAGCAATAAATATACCAAGAAGAAAATAAAACCCAGAGATAAATGTTGGCGCCAAACAATTACATATTATTGACCATTATCGATTATAGCTTAAACTGTCGTGTCCTTCATGTCATTAGTATAGGGTCATGATAGTTTTGGTGCCTAGTGCCACGTTGTGGGAAACCGCAAAAGATACCGTCGCCAGTTAATGGGGAATGTAGTTTTCTGGTCTATGGCTACTACATATAATTTCTTATTGTGGCCGATGGATGGACGGATGTCATTGAACCAAATTGGATGAAACCAGTCTAAATCTCATCCCGTCAGAGTAAAATCTTTCTCGTACCGAGCATCTATCATCATCACAGATACTATATTTACTGGCGTAATCGCATACCGTGCCAGTGCAGAAGTTCATATAATTCCTCGGTCGAAATGTCGTGTTGAAGGGTGGATAACAAGCTGGTCCGCTGCCTTAAATCGTGATTGTAACAGACTGTTGTTGGTATCAATGCGATTGCATTCTATAGTTTATTTTTCAAGTTGAAGTACGCACTCCACTAACTATTCCATTCCATCAGAGCGTATGATGACAGAAATCTAATTTCAAACTCTGCCATCTACGCATCCATGTTCTATTTAAGCTCTCTCGATCGAAACTGATATGTCATTTTAATTAAACGCCTAGACGTGATACGGGGCATAATTTAGGATAATATTACAAAATCCTCAAATAGAACACCGTACACATTTGTCGTGTTAATTTTTAGCTCTCAATTACGGGTCAAGAATCTCAGTTAATTTTGTTAACCCAATTAATTACTTAGTTATTTAACTTTTTGGGCCTTCCCTATAAAGAAATCTATCTACATACCAAAATGTATAAAACGAAGGTCGTTTGTCTTGTCTGCGATGACAGTTTACGTTTGCCACTTTGGTACCTGGTTTGTAAATTTCCGTAAAAAGTTGCCTTTGTTTGGAATGGATAGAAGTGAAATAGTTGTCTGTGTTTTTTCAAGCAATTTCTATAGATACTTGTAATTTACTGTCTTTATATCGATAAGTTTATTTACATATGGGTCAGTTATAAAAAAACGTTCGTTTGGGTTATTTGTGACGTAAATTGTTTAGCTAGAATTGAATGTTTTTTAGCTATGGTTATGATTATACATTGCTTGTGTAAAGTTCGAACAAAACTGATATATTGAGTCATGTCTTTTGAGGAAGAGAAGCAATTTCAAAGGTATTTCAATTCCCTACACACTACACACTCTTTTTTGCAAAATGAAAATTTAATTCAATTATCGTCGACAATTTTTATGAAAAAAAAAATGTTTGAGGCACCAATTTGCGTAGAAAATGTTCGAGATCAAATAATTTAACCTTTTTGTGTAAATTATTGAGTTAAGAACATTTGCTTAAATGCAAAATTCAGCTGCCTGCATTTTGACTGAGAAAATTCATAGATCGAGGGAAATATACCAAGAATATTTCCCAAAACGGACTTTTGTTTTGCAATCGTGATTGTAAGTTAGATAGTGTGTGTGATAGTTTGGTAAGTTATGGTAAGTACAGTGTGGCGTATATTAATTATTATAAACAAAAATGGTAGATATTGAATTTTTAATTTTGCCATATAATGTAGTCACTTCACAAAAATGCGAACATGAGAATCGCTTTGATTTGTAATTCTAGTCTGCTTCCTGAGAGGTGTTTAGTGACTACACGCAATCCTGAAATTTCTGGCTTTTGGCAAATCTTTCGTTGATCGATTGCTTAATAAGTTCACACCTTCATGAACCGTACGCGTACAGTAAATGTTTCATGACATTTATAATTTAAATTTTTGTGTTTCAGTAACTTTCAACAATTAAATAATTCAAAGAAAAATTGGAAGTTTGGTTTGTGGAAGTTTTCCCTAAGTGAAATTTTCAAGGTATTCCTCATTAGATATACTCACTTATATTATTATGTGGGTTATGAAATACATTCATGTAGAGTTCCAATAAAACGATTATTAACTATCTAGATGATGATTTTTTCATATTTTATGAATAATTATATTTCAAAGAAATTCCAATAACTTGTAAAATATGTATACAAATTGGGGCACGGCGCATACCCCTCTCTCTAATTGTCGTTTTGCACCTCACTATTATCAATACATTTTTATATCGCGTTTTCCAGTCCATACGCTGAGGGCATGTGCAGCAAAAATATGTCACTTTTATAAAATATTCCCATTATAAGAGATATAGTAAATTTTATAAACTTCAAATCAAAGAAACACACCTATATTAAATTTGAATTAAGAACAATATTCTGTGACCTGCCAAGTTTACTGTTTTGCATTTGCTTGAATAAATTATAATTATTAGTATATAAAATTTATTTTACTACTATTGTTTTATAAATATTATTATTATATGCTTTAGTTTGACTACAAAGCATAGCGAATACTACATAAATATTTTAAATGCAAAACGATGTATAATTGTGTGAAATAGAAAAAAATTAATTCTCTATAAATTTCGTTTTCCACTTTGCCGTGTTCTATTTCTGTTTCTTACGTTTCATTCTATTTTCTCTCTTATATACTCGATTAAAACTGATGTATCATGTTAATTGCCGCGTATATTTCCGAAGAATATTTATAAAAGGCTTTGAATAAAAAACACTTGGTAGACATTTTTCAAGATTCTTTTGCGTATAAAAATATTCATGCGTGAATTACTATGTTTAATTAATTGGGGCTTCAGATTTTTGTCTAATTAACAAGAATATTTAAAATTTTTGTATAAAGAAGCTTTTGGTTTTACATTTCTCATAAATCACTTTAATCCGAGCTTTAATCACATGCCTGTTTTACTTATTAACTTATTGTGCAATTAGACAGGGGTGATTCATTTACTTGTTTTATACTTACAGGGTGTTAGGAAAAGTTTTAGGCGAATTTAAATGGGTGGTGTAGAATAATCCAACAATCAAAAAAGTCTTGGGAGATTTTTCTCTAATAGTTTTTTCACATGAATAACGCAAACGTTTTCAATTAGGATAGTACAAGGTCGATTGACTGGCCAACGGTGAGGCAATCAGCTGTGTTTACATCACATTCAAAGTTTAATGATTTTATACCATAGACGGATAGAAACACATGATGTTTTTATTCATGATAAATAAGTGTTTCTTTTGAGAATAGTCACAGGCAAAACTGACGAGAAAAGTACAGGGTAAGTCACTTAAAATTGACCCCCCCCCCTCTTATATCCCTGGTTATTATCAATTGAAGTCGTTCAAAAAATGGAAGGAAACAGTTTTTTTATGAGGCTTAAGGAATCTTAAAACAGATTTTCTAAATCAGTTTAATATACAAGGGGTGAAAATATATATATTATATATATTTTTTTTTGCTATATATTTTAAGACATAAAGATTCGCCCTTCGTCGTAATATACTCATTACAAATATATAGGTACATATGTTATATGAAAACAAAACATTGCCCGTTTATTAATTATGGCTAAAAATACATCACGGGAACAAGTTAGTTATAAAACAGTCAAATATATCAAGAGCGCTGTGAAGTGCGAAATGAACTCTTTCGAAAATAATTGTTTAATTGATAGGTTACCATTTGAATCATTAATATTTATTAAAAATTAATAATTTGCCTTAATTAAAAGAAAAACTGAACCACATGCCATAAAGTGAGGTTATGTCGCAATACTCAAATAGAGGTCAGCAGAGTACCTACCCGACGCAGACGCCCTACGTGCAAGTCTCCTATTAAAAGTATTAAACAATAAAGATTTTAGAAACAATTCAAATCACTTCACGGCCTTCTTGATATATGTATTTTACTGTCATAGAATTAACTTATTTCCAAAACACTTTTAGCATTGATTAAGGAATGAATAAGATACGCGACTCCAATGTAAAGTGCGTGGCTAATTTTGGCAGCGAGATTCCCGGTAAGTTGCGAGCATTCCTGTGAATCACGTAGTATGCTATTGATAAACCTGTGTCGTGTTTGGTTTTATATAATTTATAATCTAGTGAAAACAAAAATTGAATGTTCAGATTGATTTTAGTCTAAAATTATGTGACGGATAAAAGTCAAACAAACGTTGAGAAATAGCTGGCAGGGAGAACATACTACGTTAATAATTTTAAACTAAAATTAATCTGGACATTAAATTTTTATTACCACTAGATTATTAATGATATAAAACCAGACACGACACAGGTTTGTCAAAAGCTGCCAAAAGCATAAGGTAAATCACAGGAATGCCCGCAAGTTACCGAGTTCTCGCCGCCAAAATTGGCCTCGCACTTTACCATTGAAGTCGCGTATCTTATTCATTCCTTAATCAATGCTTTTAGTCAAAATTAAAAAACGGGCAATCATGTTAAATATTTTTAATGAGAATATTACGACGAATCTTTTATATCTTAAAATATATAGGGTGTTCCATTTAACTTGTATATTTGAAAATATTTCGAAAATCTGTTTCAAGATTCTTAAACTTCATAAAAAACTGTTTCGCTCCATTTTTTTTGAACGACTTAAATTGATAATAACTATAGTAGGGCCAAAAAGAGTAGTCAGTAGATCAAAAAATTCACCGGCAATTCTTCAAAGTATTTAGCTGTTATGGAATACAGAAGCGGCAGCTTTTTTTACCATATAATCCCATATAATTAAGAGAAATATATCAAGTTTTATCCGCCTACCAGAGATGAAAACCACAACTAGTTCCCCCTGGCTTTACTGACTACTCTTTTTGGCCCTACTATAAGAGAAATAAAGGGGGTGTCAATTTTAAGTGACTTCCTCTGTACATTTCATAAAAAGACACTAAATAAAAATTCGAGAAACCTCATGCAATATTGGAAATGCCTAACTGTGTATATTATTATGTAGGTAAGTATATGAAATACCAATAAACTGACTGTATTATTGATTTGTTTACTTAAAACATTAACAAGTTTTTTTTGTAAACGTATTTAAACTCGCTGAGGTAAAATTACTATTTAATTTAAATGGAATGTCACAAATTATATTTTATGAATTAAGATATCCATTAAAAAAATGAAAAATACAAATGTGGTATGGTTGTACTTTTTCGAATAGAATTCGGGTTTTAATTGATAAAGATTAATTAAAATAAATTGGTTATTTATTCGATGTCAACACTTTGAGATAAATATGTTTTATAAATGGCGTTAAAAGTGATTATACGGATTCTTTAAATTTTTACTATTAATAGATATTTTTATGGATTTTTATTTACGTGATGCAACATATCCGATAACGAAAGAATATTTCTCGTCCAAGACATAATTTACATAAATTATTAATTAATTATAGAATTTATTAAATGAACTCGTGTTTGCAAATATTTATGGAAATGTAAGTATTTCTGCTCTTGTTTTGAGTATTATAAATTGCCAAATTAAAATGGTAAAATTATGCATCGTTAATGATTCCTACGGCACAGGTTGCTTTTGTGATTCGGGATTTTTAAATGATCGTGTTTTTTTATAAAATATTAGTTAATTATTATTTATTGGCGTAAATGTATGCTGCCACTATTTAATAAATAACCATCTCTTTGGTAGTTTCGTTTTATTATTCCATCACGTGTCAATTATTTTAATGGACGGCGGAATATTTGCAAAAATGGGACTTTATTATTAATGTATTCATATCATTTTCTTTGGGCGAAATCGAAGTAGTAATAACTTCACGTCTTCACGGTGGGTCGGTATGCCACTTAACAGTACCGGCCTCATAATTTGATGCGATAAACAATGAAAAGAAAAATACAATGGTATGTTTTACGTACGCGGCAAACGAGGTTCCGGAGGTTTTATTAGCAATCAAATCATTTAAGAAATATGCCTCAAAGACATTTATTTTTATTTTGCATTTTATGCAAAAATATTTTATAATCGTTGAAATCGGTAAATGTACCAGCTGCAACTTATGGTATAAATCGTGCTTCTATAACCACGGTTTATAATTAACAATTAATATGATATTAACGATTCAAGTTTTGTTAGGTTATCTATCACATTTCCATCAGTTCATCCATTCCAGCTTATTCAACTTAAATTGAGTGTCTCACGAACTACATATATTATTTATTGGATTCTTAGATTTAATTACCTTGCGGGTAACGCGGCGCGGCGGTCGCTGCTTTAAGTTGATCTATGTGAGTCTAATCGCCTGTTAATTATTATTAGTCAGAAAATTGGCATTAGTTATTGTTTAAATTATATTCTTTTTAGTACCTGCTGTCGTCGGTCATGTTTTTAAACACAGCTTCGCTACAGTAATTATGTATTCTAGATGTCATCTGGTAGACAGAAATAGGTTTGGGATGTGCTCTAAATAAAAATTAATGCAGGAAATTTTATGTCATCGGGACTATTCTGAAGATAGGTTGTAATTATGTATTTTTGTCACATCAAATTAAATAGGTCATAAAACGATTCTTTTCCGGCCCTGAGAATAAGAGGGATTGGGTGGGCTTGTGATTTATTTTAAGCTGAAAATTGTGGTGCGTTAATTAGTATAATTAATAAATATTGTTATCGACTCCCAAATAATAGTAAGCTTAGAAAGTTTATATTTAATATCAATGTTGGATTTCTATATTTTAGTTTCGCAAAGACAGCATTTAACGTCGAATATCAAATACACCTTTATATTCGTATCTTTTACACCATCACCATCAGGATAAGCCACAAATATGGTGCAAGACATTTAAAAAAAAATATAATAAAGAAAATATTTATATGCTCATTCTACATACATATTTCTAAAACAACAATGTTTAAAACATATATTGATTTTTTACTAAAGAAAGTCTTTAATTTAAATAGAGGTGAGGTATTTTTGTAAAGCAAAAAAAGAACAGAATTTTAAAATCATCCTGTATAATTACTTACGACAAGCCGCATAATAGCGACATATTATGTGACTAATGATCAAGAGAAAAATTCCATGATTGATTCTAGATTGCGGCATTAAAATTAACTGTTAGAGAAATTACTTCCACTACGTACAAATATTGGGTGTGTGTCCGTTGTCTTTAAATATGTCGTCACATCCTCACAATGTTGATTTAGGGATGCAGGGGATATTTTGCATGGTAGTAGAATTGTATTTACTTACATGCTTTGTGTAGTTTGTTCCTATTTTTTAAATAAGGCATTATTTGAGAATATTTATTTACTTTACTATTCTGGTTCTTTCGTTTTAAAAAAATATATTGATTGATTTGACCGACAATTTTATTATTATTTTCCTGTGGTGCTTTCAATCATATATTTTAAGATGCAATAATACAAAGGTAGTTTTGTTTGATTTTATATTAAACGGTGGAAGTATGGAATGAATTTGCTTAAAACCTAAAAAATCCATATATCTATTAAATTTTTGGGATTAAAAAAAAATACATATATTTTATGAATACTAATTAAATTCATCAAGAAAGATATGACGTTCATCAGATAATAAAATTAATTAGAAGCTAGATAAATTTGACATTCCTGCATGATCCGATTTAAAGAAATCAAATGACATTGGTATGTAATGTAAATGAATTAATCATCAAGAGTTCTGTATACAAAATGATTGCTTTATTTTTTATTCCTTTATTTGCCGAATGGCGACCATCAATATTTTAGTTTTATCGACAGTTTTATTTATATTCTTATTATGCTTAAAAAGACGACTCTAAAATATTAGTTCTCTTTGTTTTAATTTCTTTAGTCGGTTTCCTTATCCCGAATTTTTTTAGTTTTTTTTTAAACTATTTTTAGAAAGTTAAAAAAAACCTATTTTCTACCGAAAATGTACCCATCAAGACAGCCTTTCATTTAGGTTCATTCTTTTCTATAACTTTTCATGTAGTACTAAAATATAGCACCTTTGCATCCATTTTTCACGTTGCACGAAAACTCGGTAAACAGAAAATTGCAACAATTACATCCGACCTCGCATCCGACAATGTAGTAATCATGTACTTATGCCATATTACTTACAAGTACCTTACCTATTTAATTTGTACCTTTATGGCTGATTGTCTAACTGTATTAACTTTGATCATGGTTCTCAATAAGTGTACTTGTTAAGACAATTGTTCATGTTGTATTTGATTCACAAGTTACAACTTGCAGTGTAGGTGGAACTGACTATTAAACCGAAAGGTAAAGGAATCGTTACTATAATTGATAAATCAAACATCATACAAGTTCAATCCAATCGAAAGAACGTGTATGCTAAAAACGACGTACAGGGTGTTCACGCGAGAATTGAACCTTCCCCTTTGACACAATTTGAAAAATAAAAATTCGTTCCTATACGATTTTTTCCGTAGTTTTCAAATATGTCCGTCATAATTTCCTATATCTCGTCATATAGGTACAGAGTGTTGCATTTTTTTTTTAAACTTGTGTGACACCCTGTATCTAATTATTGTAGTTGGTGCAGTTTTTCATTCTGAACACAAATAAAAGAAAAAAATCTAACGGACTCAAGTCCGGACTCGAGTGAAGTTAGCGCTGCTTTTTTTTTTTTTTTTAATTTTTCAAGAGTTTCCGGTAGAAAAGGCATAGTTCTAGAGTTCTAGTAGAGAAACATAAAGAGTTCCGGTGAATTAGGCTTAGAAATCGAAAAAATAAATATGACGGCGCTAACTTCACGCAGCGCCGCTTTAAAAAAAAAAAGGAGTTCTGAGGGAATTTATCGGTAGAGGCAGAAGAGTTCTGGAGTTCCTGATGGTTTTCGAAAATAGTTCCCGCGTTTTCTCAAAGTTATCAATTTTTTTTTAATATAAAAAGTTTTTTCTCAAAAAATCAGTTCTGAGTAGCGCTTGATGAGTTCTACAAGAGTCGCCAACGAGAACTCTCGTTAAAAAATCGCTGCAATTGTTATTAATAAATTATTGGTGGAAATTTCAAAGTTTTCTATTTTCACGCCCCCAAAGCTACAAAATTAATTTTGCGATAGTTCTGATGGGAGTTCTGAGCGGCGCTCGATGAGTTCTACAAGAGTCACCAACGAGAACTCTCGCAAAAAAATCGCTGCAATTGTTATTAACAAATTGGTCGAATTTTCAAAGTTTTCTATTTTTACGCTCCCACAACTGCAAAATTCATTTTGCAATAATTCTGATGGGAGTTCTGAGCGGCGCTCGATGAGTTCTACAAGAGTTGGCAACGAGAACTCTCGCTAAAACACCGCTGCAATTGTTATTAAGAAATTGGTCGAATTTTCAAAGTTTTCTATTTTTCGCTCCCAAAACTGCAAAATTAACTGCAAAATTAATTTTGCAATAGTTCTGATGGGAGTTCTGAGCGGCGCTCGATGAGTTCCACAAGAGTCGTCAACGAGAACTCTCGCTCAAAAATCGCTACTCAGAACTCCCATCAGAACTATCGCAAAATGAATTTTGCAGTTTTGGGAGCGTAAAAATAGAAAATCGAAAATTCGACCAATTTATAACAATTGCAGCGATTTTTTAGCAAGAGTTCTCGTTGGCAATTCTTGTAGAACTCATCGAGCGCCGCTCAGAACTCCCATCAGAACTATCGCAAAATTAATTTTGCAGTTTTGGGAGCGTAAAAATAGAAAACTTTGAAAATTTGACCAATAATTTGTTAATAACAATTGCAGCGATTTTTTAGCGAGAGTTCTCGTTGGCGACTCTTGTAAAACTCATCGAGCGCTACTCAGAACTGATTTTTTGAGAAAAACCCTCGGAAAAACCTTTTTATATATAAAAAAAATTCATAACTTTGAGAAAACGCAGGAACTATTTTCGAAAACCATCAGTAACTCCTAAACTCTTCTGCCTCTACCGATAAATTCCCTCAGAACTCCTTTAAAAAAAAAACGGCGCTGCATGAAGTTAGCGCCGTCCTCGGCGCCATCATATTGATATTTCTCGATTTCTGAGCCAAATTCATCGAAACTCTACGTTTTTCTACTAGAACTCTAGAACTATGCCCTTTCTACCGGGAACTCGTGAGAAATTTTCGATTTTCAAAAAAAGCGGCAAAAAAAATTCATAACTTTGAGAAAACGCGGGAACTATTTTCGAAAACTATCAGGAACTCCAGAACTCTTCTGCCTCTACCGATAAATTCTCTCAGAACTCCCTTTAAAAAAAAAAGCGGCGCTGCGTGAAGTTAGCGCCGTCATATTGATTTTTTCGATTTCTGAGCCTAATTCACCGGAACTCTTTATGTTTCTCTACTAGAACTCTAGAACTATGCCTTTTCTACCGGGAACTCATGAAAAATTTTCGATTTTCAAAAAAAGCGGCGCTAACTTCACTCGAGTCAAGTCCGGACTTGAGCTGGCAATGCTATAGGACCGCGGTTACCCATCCATTGACCATAGGTATTGTTTAAATAATTAACCACCGGTAAAGATTTTGTGGGGAGTGCTCCGTCTTGTTGCCAGATTACGTTGAAAGACTGCCCCAGCTTTAACCAGTGACGTAGACTGGTTAAAACTGGGGCAGTCTTTCAGGGTATGGTGCGGAATTATCAATTATCAAATAATCGGCCCAATATATTACGATGGCGCTTTAACAGGCCATCGTTATTTTAACTGTCTAAGAAATTAAATCTACCAGTTACTGCAAGATATTCGCTTTCCAAGAAGATATGGCAACGTAATCTGGCAGCAAGACGCTCAGCACTCCCCACAATATCTTTACCGGTGGTTAATTATTTAAATAATACCTATGGTCAATGGATGGGTAACCGCGGTCCTATAGCATGGCCAGCTCGAAGTCCGGACTTGAGTCCGTTAGATTTTTTCTTTTATTTGTGTTCAGAATGAAAAACTGCACCAACTACGATAATTAGATACAGGATGTCACACCAGTTGAAACAAAAGTATGCAACACTTTGTATATGACGAGATATAGGAAATTATGATGGACATATTTGAAAACTACGGAAAAAATCGTATAGGAACGAATTTTTATTTTTCAAATTTTGTCGAAGGGGAAGGATCTAGGCGGGGTTCAATTCTCGCGTGAACACCCTGAACAATATTAAACTTTTCATTCTTTCGGCTCGTTTTAGTTCAATTCATTTAATTAATATATTTAGATAGCAATAATTTTAATTTGATTGACCGAGTAAGCGTAAAGAACAAACGATCGGATATAATAAACGGATATTAGTGCATGGGGTTCATTAATATCAGATCAAATTAGTCTGCATGTACCAAGTGTATACCAATCTTCAGATACGAAATAAGTAGAAATAGTATAAATCCAATACAATGTTACAGGTCTGTGAAAATACATAAATAGAAATTGTCATGTAATATACAGTGTGACCCTTTTGAAAGCGGGACACCCGAGGGGACACCTGGCTATTTTTGGTCCGATTTTGATCAACTTTTTTTCAGATTGTTGCTCATGGGAAAAAAAATATAGAAAAAAATCGAGCATCGCATTACAGAGATATAGCTATCGCTATAGCTGTATATTATCTATCTATATCTTACGATTCTTCGTTTTTTCCTAATTTCATCGATATAAACATGTAAGCTATTATCATTTATTTTTCAGAAGATATAGGTAATTACATAATTTAAATTACAACAATTAATATATAATTATTTTTTATAGATAATTTTCAAACTGCCTTCCTTGCTTTTTCTATACATAACATATATCTTGTTCCAAAAAAAAAAAAAAAAATATGTACCTAGTGAAAAAATGCACCAAAACAATATTTTTGTTTTCTTCCTAAATTTAAAATATTATTCTTTAACTTTATGGAATATTTTAACATCGTAATGTGCAATATGTTCACTTGGTATATTCAATTAATAAATATTTGTTATAAGTAAAAGTTTAGCGTTAAGATTGTCTCTCTCAGAAATATGTCATTGCTCTTAATTCCAAGTTGCTGCCTTTAATAATTTTTAAGTAGATTTTATATTTCAGATAATAAAAACAGTTTATAGCGGGCTTGTATAAGTAAATACATTTTTATGCGTATAAGTATTTAAGAAAATAACTGTGCAATAATGTGACACAAAAGCATAAACTCGTGAATTACTGGCAAAACCTGTTTCGTTATTACTGTACAGTCACTGAGCTTCCAAAATTGGAATTTCTCTTTAATAAAAACAGGCGAATATACTCACGCTATGCAAAACTAACATGACAACCGAAATAGCTACTGGTTTTGAAATTTAATATGCAAAACTCTGGCCACACCAGCTGGTGGAACGCTGCGATTCTTGCTGCCTTATCTCGATTAAATTGCCAATGTGCGTTAGTTATATTTAGTACCTACGCTACGTTACGAAAAAATTCTGAAATGCACATTTTACGTACAAATTGTCCTTTGTTATAACTAGTAGTAGTAGGTATTAATTTAGTTCATTTGGATTATTATCTACGCGTAAAAAGTATATTGACGGAATATTAAAATTTTCTTTGAGGACTACTGACTCTAGTTCGTTTCTTATTTAAACTCGAAACGCATGAGGGATCATGAACAAATCTCGAGGCATTTGTTATGCATTTAATGATGGTATTTAATTTAGCAGGATCTATAACAGGATACATTTAGTGCGAGTAGATGCCTACAGTGTTACACCCACCACCATAATTAATGCATCGCGTTATATTTCTTCAGTGGTGTAGTTAGAGGGAGCATTGTACCTTCTTACCCCACCCTAATTGACGTTTTTGACACCTACTGCAATTTTTACTGTACTGTACAGTGTACTAGCAGTACAGTCTGATGTATTTTTTTATACAAAATATTTTTACTTTTTTATTTTTTATTTAAGCAGGTAATTTAATCTGGAGCCGGTACTGTTTTTGTCTTAGAAGAGCAAGTTGCCATATAAATTTATTATTGCAGTTGCAGTGCCATAAAAATTTATTTATATGGCAATATTTTTATGTGTAAAATAAAAAAAGAGTAAGAAATGATTTTTAGTTGCATTACACGAAATGCATTATTTTTAAACACAACCCTCTATATAATATTCTTTGCCAAGCATTCCAGATAAACGAAGATCTAAGGAAACAACAGTTTTTTGTAAAAAATTAATTAGAACCTGTTAACATTCACACCGATCTTTTTGTGTTGCGTTAATCCTCTACACGCTCCTAAAATATACCTGTAGGCGAATCGTCCCTATTCTTAAATGAGTATGCATTCACTAACAACATATATGAATTTTAACTATTAAAGATGAATTATAACCTATCTAAACGACTGTAAAAATGTAAATTTATACCTGCCACTACTAGGGCAGTAAAAACGCCTATAAAGAAAAAATTTATAATCTCCAAAAAAATTATGGTTAGTATTCTGACTGTTCTGTCCTGCATTAAGTTGTGGGTTTTAGGGTGGTGATTTAAGTTTTTATGTTGGCCCATTATAAAGAGCTGAAAACCGCTGTTGCCTTTAAAGTCTGTTAATCTGTTTTCTTTTCTAAAGGGTATATTTGACTGCATCTAATATTTAGGCTCCATCCGACGAAGTTATTTGTTTCTAGAGAAGATTTGAATGCTAGCTCATTTCCCTGACTGATTGTGTGTTGCATATTGTATGCATCCCGGCACTGACATATTGCGGCGTTATCATCGCTGACAAGAGAAAAACAGCCCATTGCAAGGAAATCACAAACTAACCAGGACTACCAGGGATTTTCATTAATCACCTCTCTTATATTATACACAACCGCCTACCAACATGTCTGCTCTACGCCGGCATTTGTTGCATTATTCAAATGTCACTGGAAATTGTTGCACTACAGCAGAATCACGGCTATATTAGAATTTAATTAGATCCTTTGAAAATTGCTGTTTTTATTCCAATACAACTTGTTTCTTTGGACGGTGGGCAAATCTTGCATTAATAATGAATTGATTAGGTATTATGAATAACTAGAAAAGAATGACGGTATTCTTAGACCAATTTGTTCGTTGTTTTTTTTTTCTTGAACGACTCTTCATGTCCAATACGTTACAAAGGGTGCCGTGGATACGTGTTTATGTTGACTTTAAACTCGGAAGATAATTGAAAGGAACAAGTTCCATAACTAGTAGCCATATTCAGATTTTTCCTCGGATTTTTCTAAATACATTTTTAAAATGATTTTCATAAGAGGAAGGAATCAGCAAGTTGTGATATTTGAACCATGAACTGGAAATTTCTGCTTCAGTTTCTTTTCTAATTCGTTAAGTGGAAGAGCGCTCTATAAGCGAACTTCGCCCAAATAAAGACTTTTTATTTTTGGATTGGTGGATTGTAGGAGAGTTTGGATATTTGACAATGTACTGAAACTAACTTCAAGAGCTCTTGTGGTACTTCAATTTTCAATCCCAAAGTATATTGTCGATTCCAGAATTTCAGGACTGATTTTTCAATATTGGGACTATATTCCCTTGCGAGCGAAGTGTTTTTGAAATTTTGACACATATTCGGAGGTTCCAATAGCGTTAAATTTGATTCAGAAAATGCCTTCGCTTCTGTTAGTATCTCCACTGATTTTGTGAATCAGTAAATTATCATCTATAGGTCCACTTTTCGTTTGTGTTGAAGCCACTTATTTACCTGTTTCTTCCTTTAGGAACATGCTGAAGCACTGTGATTGAAAACGTTCGTCCTATTAATCTCGATAACACTGGGATCGAAATTAAATCCCGGGGTTGCGGAAGGAAATTGGTATCAATCCCGGGATTTTAGGATACGAGGATATTGGAATTGTACGCCTTATGGATCTAAGGGCACGACCTACTAGGAATAGATGTTAGACATCTAATACTTTTCCAACCATGCATTAGAGAAGATTCAATATACTTAATAATTGTATGTTTAGAGATCATCATCATCAATGTGAGTATATCAAATTGGATAGGTTTTTGTTAATATAACACCACACATGTAATTACGACCCCCTTAATCCCAGAAGGCTCTAGAAGAGCCTTGTGCGGGAGGGGGCTACACATTTAAAGACAAAGGACACACATCCAATATCCGTGTATAATGAAAAAATCCCTCTCACAGTATTTTCCATTGCCACGGCCGGGAATCGAACCCGGGACTTTTGAGTGAGAGGCAGGTATGCTACCATCTCGACCATCAGTCATATTATGCTTGAATAAAGCCTAAATAAAGTCATTTATAAACAATGCATATCAAGCAAAGAAAGAGAATTGTAAAAAAACATGTTGATGTTGAAAAGTAGGCACGTGCATACCGGTACTCATCAATTGGCACAAAACTGTAATTCGCAAAATAAGATCATTGAAATCAGTAAGCTAGCTGTGATGGGATCTATTATTAATACAGCTGTAAGGGACTCATAGGAGGGTATAGTCACAGCCCACTTTACTACGTTAAGTAGGCTGTGGTATAGTCGAGTATATTTTAACTTGGCCGGTCCAAAGGTCGCTTCTTCGTCTGAACTAAGATGTATTCGATGGGTCAGATATGCCAGCGGTTCTCAAACAGTTCACCTATAACACTGATGCTGTCGCTAAATAATTATATAAAAATATTAAAGGTGTTATCATAAAATGCCAAGAAGTATTAACTCACTAACTTCATCGTTTTAGTGTCATTCTGATTATATTTAGGTTCCAGCACAATTGAAACTGATAACAAAAAAAAATTGGCCCAATTCAGTCAATAACAATATTAATTATTACTAAAAGAATAAGGATCGAAAACTAATATTGTTACAGTCCAGCAAGAACCGCGGGGAGGTATGGGCGACGGTTACAATCTTTTCTATACCTAAATCCACAATGTTTTAGAAGTTTTAAGAGACTTACCTTACATAAGTCTATGATTCCCCTATTTTTCAGCGTTTCCTTCAACGTATCGAGTGTAAAATGTGTTTTTGATTCATAAAAATTATAAATTACTTCCCTTATTTCCATTTTAACACCATCACATACATCCAATGTTTTTGGTTTCTTCCTAATTCGTTTTATTTTTTTTTGTCAAGACAATATTAATTTGTTGATGCTTAATCCTGCAGATTGTTCTTAGACTTATATTTAAAGCTTCAGAAACTCTTTCATGAACCTGTTGAAGTGGTATCAACGGTCCTTCGTTTTTTCTTTCTTTTATAAAATAATCCATTAAATTTAAAACCAACTTTTTTGACTGTTCATTTAAGACGCCCACTTTAGTTGCCATAATTATCAAATGTATTTTTACAATTTAATATTTTCCTAATTAAATATTACCGTCACGAAAACACGTTTACCTATTTAATTTTTTACCACTAAAGTAATAATCCCGACAGGCTTCTGTCTAGAACTCCTCGAATCCGCAAACTGTATATAGTATATATAGAGGGTGAAAACGAGTGTTAATTGGTTAAAATATAGATATATCACGCCCATATCAGGTGTTCGGCTTTGTTTGACATCGGCCAGCACCGCAATATTCTATTTATTTAGCAAGAAATTTAAAATACGAAAGATTGAAGGCGTATTTGGTAATGTGTAATAAATAAAATTTAAATAAAAAATAAAAGCCGTGGATATTCGTCTGAGAATCGGATAAGTAACGTCTGAAAGTTGGTTTTATTTACCTACTTAAGAGACAAACTCGCTCAGAATAATAAAAGAAAAATATTTAGGGAAAAGATAGTTTTAACAAAATTCGAGGAACGGATTAGTAAAATAAAATTTTAAGACGGAACATTTTTTACTTTTAATATAATTTAAAAAAAGTAGAGCCAACAGGATTTGACTTGAATTACATTTCATTGCCATTTCATCCACTATTTATCGCAAAAAATAACTTAAACATTTCTTATAAAGACTAATTTAATTCTAATATGAGACGACTGTTAACCCAAATAAATAATACTTAGTTCACAATAACGACTGACAAATTTTCACAGTTTGAGAATCGCTGAATTTATTGAAAACATAGATTATTTATCTCTCTCTTCAGTGGTATGTTGCATATTTCTGTCTCAATGGAGGTGAGAGAGAAGCTCGGTAGACATACGTGAACAACGTTTTCGGGCTATTGCTTTAACTTTGTGTGCAACAGAAAATGAAATCGTACGCGCAATATCAACTCATACAGATGCCAAGTTAAAATATACTCGACTTTAGAAATTACCGTCGATGGACTGGTTTCTGATTTCATTGATCGTCATCAGCATGGAGCAGGTGTAGATCATACCAAAGCATTGAGATTCCCTAGTCACTTGAAATCAAAAGAATTATAATCAGGTCTGCATCAAAGTTGGACAAAATATCGAATTTGGCAACATTTTGAAACACGTAGACGTTAAATATTTAGTAATAAATATTAGTGAAATCGATGCTTCCTCTATCGAGGACACGCTAGGTTATGAATCGCTGTATTTCGATAAAATAAATCGTATTTTGTTATTGAAATCCAACCAAGTAGTCTTGTAATACCTACTTATCTATTCTACAATTCGCCTGAATAAAGAAATGTAGAGAAATATGAACAAGCAGACATAATGGGTTGAAGGAAAAAACTTAATAATATAATTTTGCTCGTTATGTCTTTGTGAGTAGTCTTTCAAAGAGCATACAATTTTACTTTTATCTGAGTGATTCACAACAAACAATACGGATGAGTAATGAATATAGACAGTTGTAATAAGCAGCAGTCGTAATTAAGCTTCTTCCCGCGCACGGCCTTAGTTAATTCAGATCTTGATAAGTGATATGGAGAAGAGCGCATTGTCTCAGTTGCTCGCCCGCATAAGTTTCATGGGTAGTATTACGGCCACACAATGATCTTCTGTTCTTAGCGCTTTCAGTGGAAAGGAAAGCCTGCCGTTCGGAGTCCTGTCCACAAGGCTGTCTGCATAGTTCACGACGCTGGAATGCTAAGCTATCCTCAACACACGATTTTTTTATGCTGTAACCGTTGTCTAATCACAGTAAATATTTATTTTCCACGCCAATAAATTCATAGTGTACTTAGGTGATTGTAAGCGTTAGTTAAGGTAACTAAATATAAGACTTTTAAAATCGCGAATTTTCGACTTTAGGTCGATTGCTAAAAAAATACCCTTTTAGATTACTGATAGCAGCAGAACGATAGTAGTGTCAATACAGGGTGAACCCCAACTTATTTAATTACTTTTAAGGGGGTTTTCTGTTGATATTTGTAGCACGAATTACGAGTAAAAAAAATATAAAAAAGAAAATTGAAAAACTGACCTACCTTCCGTAAAAATCTATTGAACTTTTGAGGATCACTGCATATCTCTGCCTATCCTTTGTTATCTAAATTTATTACAAATTCCAAAAATATAAAAAAATACTATGAAATCACCGAAAAAGTTGTCTTGGGGACTACTCGTTCTTTATATTTCTTATGTAGGTACTTCGAACAATAATTATCCAAAAAACCTTCACAAGAAGCCGCTAATAAAGTTAGTGCGTTTGATGTGCTTGTGTAAACAAATGGTATAAAAAATATGCGTTCCACAGACTTCCGAGCAAAGGTAAATTGATAGTGGTGCGTTAAAGGCTAGTGAACCAATGTAAAAAACAAGATCAACCTGACCTATCTTATTTTCTTTACAATTAAGATAGGTCAGTTACGAGGTCAGTTATTAAGTTCTCAAAATGTCTCGGCAACTCTCGACAATAGGTGTACAAATCGTCCAATAATTTCCGGAAATGTTAGAAAATTATCGGAAATGTTGGGAAATTATCGGAAATTTTAGGAAATTATCGGAAATTTTCAGAAATCATAAGAAATTCTGGAAAGGATTAAGTTTATTTAGTGAAGACTTACGGGGTGGGGATTGTGTTTGTTCTCGGTTTTAGTAGTGGCTAGTGCATCAAATTCATCAAAAAAATATACTTAAGTATAAAGTGAAATATACAAGGTTTCTCAGAAACCCTAGGTCATAATTTGCAGGTGTATTCTTCATAAAAAAATTAGGTTATTTTGTTTATTAAATATGCGTCCTAAAATGCTTCGTTTTAGAGTTACAGGGCGTTTAATTTTCATGAAAAAAAAATATGGTTGGCAGCAAACGGTTATAACGGGTTTTGTGACAGCGTTTTTTGACACTTGGTTTTCAGCCTACTATTTCACTGATTTGCTTACTAACGGCTAAATAGTGAAATTCTTGCAGCTAAATAACTTTAGAACGGCGCATTTTATAAAAAATGTACAAGATAGCTTTTTTATGTTATTTAAAGAACAGAAATCCGCTGTCATATTTTCAAAAAAGAATCAGTGACGTACTTTTTTATAAAACGGGGCTGCAAACCACCGTTGTAAGCCATTGACTCAACGGGTTGAACTGAAACTGACAGTTAATAGATCTTATATA
Source organism: Rhagium mordax (assembly GCA_963680705.1). Taxonomy (NCBI): domain Eukaryota; kingdom Metazoa; phylum Arthropoda; class Insecta; order Coleoptera; family Cerambycidae; genus Rhagium; species Rhagium mordax. The sequence continues at coordinate 104,199,328 of OY796656.1, read as the reverse complement.
AAATTTGAAGAAAATCATATAAAATTTGAAGAAAATCTGCTGATTATTTCGAGTCATATTTATTTTTTTTTCATGAAAGTTAAACGCCCTGTAACTCCGAAACAAAGCATTTTAGGACTTATATTTATTAAACACAATAACCTTGTTTCTTTATGTAGCATTCACTTGCAAATTTTGACCTAGGCTTTCTGAGACACCCTGTATTTTATTAAAATGACTTTATTCAAATTTTTAACCTTTCTGTCAGTGCCCAAGTCTACTGTTCAAGTTTTGAACTTGGAAATTGTTACTTTTATCACATCATAAGTGTTTGGCTAATACTCTGAAATTAAATTGGTAAAGTAAAAATTAGGAAATTTAAAAGTTATTGATTGGCTCCCAATTTGTCAACGTAAGTTGATAACCAATTACTTTTTAAATTTCCTAATCTAAAATATACAATAATATGGTGTTGCCAACACCGAAAATCTCGCCGAAAATATTATCAGAAATATACGATTCACGCATTTGACGCATTACATATTTAGGCACAGAACCAGAATTTTGGTTGTGCCATCATTTCTGTCTTAATCAGTCTCAGCCTCCTCTTGAGAAGGTATCTATCTACGCCCACACTTTAAAAAATCTGTTTTCCAGAAATTCTTAGAGTAGTTTGGTAGAGTAATAATTAGCTAGGTAATTTTTTCCTCCTTCGTGATCCCTTTATAATTTTGGCATAGAAACCAATGGGGCATCAAATAATATGTTTTTTAAAATAATGTAAAAGTTTTTGGTTTTTTCAGTAAGTCGTCTTACAATTCCGGAATTTTAGAATCTAATTTTCAATGTTTGAATTTTCGATTTTTTTCCAAAATTACAGATGTTTTAAAGAATTTTGGTAATTTGAGAAATTTCTGAAATTTTTAGGAAATTTTAGGAGCGTGAGACACCCCTCGTTCCGGTTTAACCGGAAGTGACACCAGCATTTGTTTAAAAAATGGCATTGAAAATGTGAAAAAGCTGAAAGTAGGCGTTGGATCCAGGGTGGATAAAAGTCATGACTTTTTAGGAAAAAGTCAAAAAGTCTGATTTTTTTATTTAAATCATGACTTTTTTTATTTAAATCAGATGTAATAAGTAGTGATTAAAATTTCTGGGAAAGAAAATATAAATAAATAAAAAATTCAGTACAAATATTTAATGATCAATCGAGCTTATTTATTTATTGTATTGTTTCATTAAGAATGTTAATTTTGCTCCCTTGTCAACCCCCAGTCGGTTTTGTACATCGCTATGGACCAGACCAAAGGTCGAAAAAATGTGTTCCACACTTGCTGAGGATGCGATTGCTGTCATAAGTTGCATGACTTCTTCATTTACTAGTAGAGTAGTTGGTGGTAGATTCGAGAGAGTGCCGTGTGCACGAATTTTCACGAAAATGCCTCAACCAGTTTTACTTTGATTTAAATCACAATATTGGTAAATGATTTAAATCAAATAAAAATCACTGATATCAGTTTGATTTAAATCATATCCACCCTGGTTGGATCTGACGCATTGACGAGTTTTTTGTCACTCCATGTACACAAAGTTTTTCTTAAGCGTGCTTTCCCGCAGATTTCTCTCTTTTAAAAATTTTTAGAAAACAATTTATGAGCGAATTTTTTGAATGGGAATATATTTTTCTTACTCCATAAGAAGAGGCATACTTTCAGTTTTCATTTGATATGAATTATAATAAAAAATAATATAATACGTTTAATAAAATCTGTTGAAATAATCTCTACATTGTTATCCATCAGAAGATTATGTTCCTATTTAACAATCGTTTACAATATTCAATTTTTTGTCATAAATTTTTTACTAAACTAAAATTAGAAATAAATGCCACGTTTGCTCAACATATTTTCAATTAAAACGTTTATAACAAATTTTTTCTCTTATTCACCAATATCTTCGATTGTGTTTAAATTTGGACTATTCACTGCGGCCAAGGAAGAACTTGAACCAACCAGATTGCGAAAGTGTACCTAGGCTGTTTAAACGGTTAAGTTTTCGTTGAAAGTAAATACGATTGTTTATTGATAATGTAACAAGTTTAATTAATGTTCTTTCATGTTGAAAACAAAATCATTTTGGAAATGAGTTTGGCGCTGGTCAATTAAGAGGCTTTCGCTCCTGGTCTTTGGGATATCCAACCCGATGTGTGAACTGGAGATCTTCTGCTGTTCGTTTCATCCAAATAAGGTTCCTCAGATTTTGTATCTCTAGAAGGGAAGACTGGTAATCTGACCATTGTACGAAAGCTAGAAGAGCTGTTAATCCGAGAGCACCAGTTTCCCAAAAATTTACTGGATATAAATTTTCATTTGCAATTCCACTCTTCCCCCTTTTGACACACATACAATCTGAGCGTCTTGGCTGTTAACTTACTGAAGAAGCCTTCTTTCTTTCCTTATTTTTTAAATGTCGTTCTCACCAACGCCGATAGGGTTCTTCTGCATTTTTTTACAGTGGCACGATGTGTCGTTCTTTAATACACCAATCGTTGTTGTTTTGGTTCTTTTTTTTGTAGGTATAAATCTTTGTTTATAATGACATCAATGAAAAATTGTAAATAATGACTGATACGTGAATAGAGTAATAAATTATTAAGTATAATAAATTTCTATTAGTTCAAAATAGACCAACTGATATTTAAAATAATAACATAAACAGTAACAAAATATGCAGTATATATCAATGCTGTAGGCAGGAGCTTTTTTCTGGGTGAATTGCACTGCCACGTAGTAAAACGTTTCCAATTCATTAATATTCAGTTTGATCCCATTGCTGAAACATTAATAATGTATTTAATCGTCTATAAAATGTGAATAAACACACCTTGGTTTTCTCTTAATTCCAATTATTTGTAGATGTTCTAAAGGGTAATTAATTAGTTACGTCTACAAACGATCGTTGGGAAAGGTAAAGTTTTGGACTTGCTTTAACGCATTTGGATTTTCATAGAATATCAACAACCAATCTATTGTGCCCGGATTGAGGTAAACAATGGTTTTGTTTAAAAGCCGGGTATTAGGATGCGCGTCGTGTACGATTGATGAAGGTAATTTGGACTTGAGACACGTCCTCACTGTCACACAATGGTAGGGGATGTTCATCGAACCACTTCCGGCTGTAACAATACTCTCCACCACCGTAATCTATACCCAGTATCCGAATCGTGGCCGATTCCCCATTTCTACTTTACAGCAGCGTTAATTCAATACGGACTATAGCGTACGAAATATTGCACCTGACCAAATTAATGAAGATTGTTTATTGTAATACCGAAGACCTGTAAACCTAATTGGTTTCTGTACAAGTGGGACAGTAGTCTGATAAATCAGTGTTTTGTATATGTATAGTTTGTAAATATTTACTTAAGGACCACACAAATACACAACTGCTTCAGTTATGGATATTGAAGGCCCCCTATTTGACGAAGGCTGACGTTTGTTATTTTTCAAGGTTTTTGTTTATTCTTTATTATCAACATATGCCTTTTCTCCGCATGGAATGAAATAGGTTTTGTTTTCAACATTTTCATACTATAACCAACGTACGTCTTAAAACCGAATAAGTCGATTTACGTAAATTTTTGAAACCATTTAATAATATCGGTTGAATATACAAGTGGAAGATACGGGAAGAAAGTGCTGTGGGCACGGACAAACAATAACGTGCGTCGCGTCGATGTCATTTTTTGTATTAATGGAACATTTCTTAATCGTATGTATTTAAAATTTATTTTGCGTATATGCGGATATTATTTAAATGTCGCCGACATACAAACTTCTGTAAATTTTTAAGTTGACAGTTGTAAAGCTCACAGCTTCGACTACAACTTTTATGGTCGACTTCAGATTTGTAAGACACATAAAAAACCGGCGGCTTGTTTGATGCCCATAAAAACTTCAAACAAGTCGGCTCTTTTTATGTGCTGTATAGATATGACACAGACTTTACTTGCTTCTAGAGTTGTGTTCACGAATCGATCCAAGCCGAATAATTTGTGTCGTTCGTTCGGCGAAAGTAGAGGAATCACCAAGTCGAAACCTGATTCTTAAGTTCAATTCGTTTTCGATTAATATTCGATTCAGCGAGATCGTCCTGTGAAAATTCGTCTCAACGTTCTATTATAACTGTGGAATGACTTTCAGTGCTATTTATAAGTTATTTAAAATATTTTGAACGTTTAAATTGACAACCTTCTATAATATGGAGTGAGTGACACCTATATTCTTGTAAGGATGACGTAATCGTAACGTACCGACATACCACAAAGCGATTAACTTTCCGATGAGTATCAGAAATATGAAAACATGTACATGCACACCGATTGGAGTTGCCTGGTGGGCAGTGGGTATCTTGGATGGGATGAAGGGAATTTGAAATGTTAGATGTAATGAATTCGATGCAAGCTTGAACGGTAATTACGTCAAGTGAGTCGAGTTTAAGCATTAGTAATAGCAGTTAAATGTGTGTTTACGGCCCGCTTATCTCCATGTAGACGGCAGACTAGAGACCACATGGACACACGCACATATAACATTAGTTACGCCAGTCACCAGACCAACTCTCGGTAACCACAGTGTTAATTAATTATTACGCTAATCGACGTCTTCGTCTTGCCACCACAACTACGCGAACATGGAAACATGCTCTAAGTTTTCGATTGGAAAAATTCGTCGTTAGCCTGAAAGCTAACTGAGGAGGTTTACGCTAATTTTGCGGTTTTTAATTCTAGACATTTTGTAGTCATTCGTTAAAAATATGATAGCGGTTTTAAATATCTTTGGTCTTGGTAAAACTCACTTTATTCAAGTTTATGTACGTTAAGATAAAATTTTCGTGTTGTGACTAAAATGGATAATAACTACTGTAAACATAATTATTAATGTGTTGACGAAGAGAGGTCAAATAGTGTTAAAGTGAACAAATAGATAGATTCTCTAAAAATGATATCCTCAATATACATACAAAAATCATTTAAATGGAGTACGATAAAAGTCGTAATCATATTAACCTTTGGAAACTTCACGTTCCTCTAAATATTTACTTAATTTAACCTACTGCCGACTGACTAACACAGTGGTAGCAGCCCACTATGTTGTGGGCAGTACGCTTGATTAGATTGTCTATCGACGACTGGGTTCGTTGTTTAATCCCCGGTATACTAGTGGAGCGATGTGTCGCGAGTGAGCAGGCATTCCGTAAATTCTGTTGCATTAATCAATCATACAGTAATCAACAAAAGTACAGGGTTTTTCCTTATAATTAGCCCCCCCCCTACAGAGTTTATTTGAAGAAATACAGAAAAATTTCAGCATTTTTCCTGAATTTTAATAATCTGCAAATAAAACAAACAAATGACAATCGCAAAATATATTCTATAAACGGACGATTTTTTAATGGGACACCTTATATATTATTATATTTTCGAAATCCTGATAAGTTTCTGATTTCAAAAACATATATAATATAATCTGTATAAGTCTATATTTAAACTAAGACTACTTACTTACTAAGAGAGAACGGATGGATACTCTAAATGTATATAGACTTATTATACAGGGTGTCCCGATTTTAAACCGACAAACTTCGGGTACAGAAAGTTCACATGAATTTATGACATACCCCTTCTAACATTTCTTCTATATCGAGCCTCCTAACGGAGATACAGGGTGTTGAAAATTCAATTTATTTTTTGTTTTTCTTTAATAACTTCCACAATATTAAAGATAGGGAAACCAAACTTGGTACACGTAGTTAGGTTGTGAGGGTTCATCTATGCTATGGTTCAGAGTTGAACTGAGGCGCGCCAGTGGCGTGCGGTGTGGTCACGTCGACATAAATTTAAGGAAAAAAGTATGTGCACTAATTTTTTTCGCAATTCTGATCAGATTTTCATAATTTACGGTTAATTTTGTAAAAAAACTTGCTCATGTAAAATTTTGACTGGGGCATTAGTTTTCGAGATATTTGCGTCTGAACAAAACGATGCACCAAAAACACAATTATCATGTCGGGAATAGTTCTGATGAAATCACGACATATCCCTTCTAAAATTTCTCTATAGCCATTCCTAACGGAAATACGGGGTGTTGATTTTTTTTATATTTGGATGTTGATAATTTGTTTATGTAATTTCGTAACAAACAAATTTTTCTTTTGACAGAAATAATATTGACTTGCAAAAGGCCTTAAAAACGCCTCATTGCAAAAGAAGAAAAACATTAAAAACATTAAATTGACAGTTCAGTTCAGTATATCCCTTCGGAAATCAGATTGAAAATAATTTTAATATCTTAATTAATTAATTGTGTTTTTGGTGCATCGTTTTGTTCAGACGCAAATATCTCGAAAACTAATGCCTCAGTCAAAATTTTACATGAGCAAGTTTTTTTAGAAAATTAACCGTAAATTATGAAAATCAGAATTGTGAAAAAAATTAGTGCACATACTTTTTTCCTTAAAATTATGTCCACGTGACCACACCGCACACCACTGGCGCGCCTCAGTTCAACTCTGAACCATAGCAAAGTTGGACCCTCACAACCTTACTATGTGTACCAAGTTTGGTTTCCCTATCTTTAATATTGTGGAAGTTATTAAAGAAAAACGAAAAATAAATTGAATTTTCAACACCCTGTATCTCCGCTAGGAGGCTCGATAGAGAAGAAATGTTAGAAGGGGTATATAATAATTTCATGTGAACTTTCTGTACCCGAAGTTTGTCGGTTTAAAATCGGGTATATTTTTGAAATTAGAAAATATTTTTTTTTTCTAATTTTGAGACCGCAATGTATTGAAAAAAAATTAAAAATAAAAACGACGGCGATGACGTTTCCTAAGCAAACGAAGCCCAACAAAACAGGGACTAAATAAATCCTGTTACTTGCAGAGTTTGAATATCAGAGTATTTCAGACACAGTTCCGAACCCATCTATCGGCTAGTCCCGGCGAATCAGTCGATTATCGGTTAACCTTCGCGAAAGGGAAGAATTGCGCTGTTGCCGTTATGTAATTTTCGGCGTGAAATGTAAATACTTTATCTATATAATATATCATGACATAATATATCGCTTGATATATATCCTCCCAACCCTGTATAAAAGTAACTGTAATGCGGCGGTGTCTTAGCCATTATTGTTATCGTTGCCGGCCGGCGCCGGCGCCGGCGCACAATGTCAGTGTGCGTATTTTTTGTGAGTGATGCGATATTTTATACGTTTTTTTGATGAAAGGCCACAGTTTATAGTTATATATCTATAATCAATCATTCCCATTTTTGTTTTATCGTTTATTAATTTTTTCCTGTACATTTTTTATATTGTATGATTAATAAAATATATTGTTTAATTATGTTGCATTTCAATTATTCCCAATAAACAAACAAGGCAGGTTTTCCACTTGTTGATAAATTCTGAGAAAAAAATGTCAAGATTTAGCAACATTTGTAAAATGGTCATTAATAATTTTCAAAATAGTATTTGGAAAGTGGCTTATCAAATTTAAATATATATTGATTAGTTGTTCCCGAAATAGTAGTTGGCGTTAAAATCGCGCCGAAAAAATTATTCGAGAGTGTCCCTTTCCCCTGTTACACACCCCCGTTGATTATTCTTAAAGAATTCTTAAGAACGTCATGGTTAGAGAAATAAGCTTTGGTAATTTAACAAACGAGAAATTGTAAAATATTTGTGATATACGTGGCTAAAGGATAGAAATCCAAGGTAAAAAAACCAGAGGAAAAAAAAATTTGACTAGTTTCAGAGTTTCGGTTACTTACACGAAAAATAATCTTGTAATAATCGATGTGCACGGTTAAAAGGGTGACAAGACAAGTCCTACAAAACATGCCTGCCTGTTCATTGATAAACGAGCATTTACTGTGACTTCGTGACTAGTCCAATTTTAAATTTGAAATAATTTACCACGAGTAAATACTTATGTATGTATTTATTTTAATTATAATAATATGCTTTCGTAAATATTATAACTTACTCTTTTCATGGTGAATGATGATATTGTAACAGGTGTGAGTGCGTTTATGAAAATGAAGATTTCCTCAACAGCAGACAGGTAAAATACATAATTATATACAGTGAGATCGAGTATAGTACCTAAGGAACAAATTTAATATCTTCAAAACGCCTAAGTTTTGGAAAAGTCGCTCGGACGGGTCGATTTTGATTTTATATTAAGTAGGCTTATTTTAGAAATATTTTTTATTCTACAAGGTCCCAAAAAAGCTGGGCAGTGATCAACTTTGATTTTTCAAATGGCAACCCTCAATTTTTTTTGCAATTTCGAATTCCCTGTAAAATTCTATACATTTTGTAGTATTTAAGAGTAAAATTAATAACCGATATTTTTATTTTGCTTTTTTTATGAACTCATAATAATAATATAAACCTCATTCTTCAAACATATTTTTTTTAAATGTTTATCAAATGTGTTTAAAACAGGTCGTTATATTTTAAACATAAAAAACATTTGTATTAAACATGCCAACATTGCCAACCCTGATTGAAAGTGAGCATATTTGTGAAGTTCGTTCCTGTGTTCTGCGATGACTGCAGTGAGTGCAGTGGTATTTCTGTTATTGGCGTTCTTTATGACAAGAGTTTATAACTAATTAAATATTAATATCAATAAGACGAACTATACCTTATTATCGACACCCCGCAGAAGGGTCCAATAAACGCAAGCAACTTTCTGTCTTCAAAGGGGTCTTCAATAGTAGTAACACATTAGAACGGAACCTTACCGCAAATGGTGCTATGGCGTGAAATTTTAGAGCGTTTAATTGTTCATGTACAATCAGTCTAATGAAATACACGGGTCTAAAATACCGAAAAATATACAGACATGGTCTTATATTTACGCACTGTATGAATGCCTGTGCTATATTTAGTCGGTGGCTTCACAAATAGCACTGAATAGAGTAAATTTGCGGGTTGTTTTAATGTTGCTTTATGTTTCTTCTAGTATACAGCTGCTGGATATTCAGATAATTACAATTACAATCATTAAATTGCTTTAATTATAGAAACAACGAAAACAATTCGGATGTAGAAATGTAGAATAAAATTCCGTGGAACATCTGCCTGCATTTGTCAGGGAAGTTAATAAAAAAAAGCAATATTATTTTTTATGATGTTAAAATTTAATTTTATTATCATTACTTAAAGTAGGTTTTAGTTTTAGTGCAACTTTACAAAAAGTTGATAGATGTAATGTTGAAATAAGTAATTAAGTGTCACTGGAAATAAGGCGGATTAAAAATGATGCTGATGGCATTTTAAAAATATTAACTGGTGATGAATTGGCAGTTTAGAGGTGTAATTAAAATTTTATTCTACACAATATACACAGTGAGGTGAAATAGTATAATCTAGCTACCTCTAGTGATGTTAAGGCCCCCAACATCCGACAGCCTGTCAAAACTATAAAACGGTGAAATGAGGTTGGGAAATAAATTGACTAAGCAGGTAGAGATCCCTCAGAATGAAGGCCACCTTAACAATGGCCAGGTCAGAAAACACAGCTCTAAACTAAATTTATGCTAGTCGTTAATATTCAACCAACAACGAATTGTAAATAGACGTTTCTTCTCTAGAAATGCCATAAAAATTCTGTTTACTTTTTTATTGTTATTTTGGTCTGGGAGCAACGTAGGTACGCAACAAAAAGATATTTGTAAACAGCTACGTTTTTACCAATATCAATCATTCTTTTTTGTATCAACTTGTGACGTATATTTTAATAACACATTTTCATTTCTTTAAAAAAATGTATGATATTGTAAAATATTAACAAACGCAGTACTACGTAATCTGCATACATTTAAAAAACCATATACATAGAAGGAGAAAAAAAGGATGGAAAGTTATTTTGATGTTAGTGCAGATCTAGAGAATGTAGGAGGAATTCATGATTAACTGAACAACTGCAACCTTCGACACTGACTGTTTTAAACTCTTTAATACTTGATGGAAGTTTTCCATAACCAATGGGAAGTTTAATAATTAGAACACAAACGAAACCAAAAACTGTGCTTTTTGTGTGCGCAATAAAGATGTGATCGACTTTACCAGGCTTCCTGGAAATGATGTAAAAAATAGTTACTTTTTTCACGATCATAGATAAAATTATTTGAAATAATCATATCTCAAAAACCATTTGAAATAAAAATAAAGTGATGATATTAAAATGTGGGCCATATAAAAAAATTATAAGCATTCCATTTAAAGAAATTGAGAAAAATATAATAAAATATCAAGAAATGTAAACAAATATTTTGGACACCCGGTCTAATAATAATTTATTTTAAAAATGTTTTTCAGTAAAAATACATCATTATCCAACAACATTTTTAGAAAAAAAACAATTAAATCGTGGAGATATGGTAGTCAAAAAATTTTTTGTAAATTGACAAAAAAGAGAAACAGAAAAAAATTATACAACTTCGCAACGCTGCATCCAATTGGCTTAACTGACGCCAAATAAATACAAGTTATTCCATTTTAAAAAATTATACTTTCTTGTGTAACTCGTTTTTGTGATACCTTGTATAATTGAAAATAATTTTACGTTGTAGTAGAGATGAAACATTGGAAGTTTTGTTAAGAAATTTTTTTTCATAAAGTTAGCCGTTTTTGCACAAATTTCCGAGGGGACACTAACTGGAAACCCTGTATATTGGATACAGCGGTTTCTAGCCTGTTTTTTACTCCCGGCGCAAAATTTATGGAATTCTGGATTCGTCCTTTTCTTTAAGAGTAATAACATCTATAAATGTGTCAAATCTCAAATCTGAATAAAGTTTCTGAACAAACTAGAAAATTCAAATTAATTAAAAGTTATAGACAAAACTGATAGATTTATGACTACTTGGTTGATGTTCATAAATAAATAAATAACACCACATGTAATTACGACCCCCCTTTATCCCAGAAGGCTCTAGAAGAGGGGGCTGCACATTTAAAGACCAGGGACACACATCCAATATCCGTGTATAATGAAAAATCCCTCTCACAGTATTTTCCATTGCCACGACCGGGATTCGAACCCGGGACTTTTGGGTGAGAGGCAGATACGCCACCATCTCGACCATCAGCCATCAAAAATCATAAAAAACAATTTTAATAAAATAACGCTAAACATTGAATTCATAATTTTGCAAATATGTAATATTAAAAAAATACAAATCACGTTGTTTATGTACATACTTTTAGCCACTCATACTCATAGGTACTACATTTTATTTAAAATAATTTAAATGTTTTCACCTTCAGTTATCAACAGAAAAAATTTACAAATCAGTTTTTATTTTTAATATTATTTTAGTGGACGCTTTAGAAAATTACAAATAGAAAAAACTCCGAGAAGGTTAGCAACACTTCTTTTTTTTTTTGGTCTACCGGTTCTGAACTGAATACTATTGTGGGTAAGTGGCTCACGGGAATAAGAGGTTTTTCTTATATCATGACAATAACTTAAGTTTAAATACCTAGCTAGGCTATTCTTATCTCATTCTTTGTTTTAATGTAAATTGCGTCACATTAAAGTATATATAACAGAACAACCAACAATATGCAGTAAAACACTGATAAATGTTGCTGTTTAAATAACTAAATTATACCTAAGTAAAACTTTATCTGGAAATATTAAAACACAAGTGACGAATAAAAAATAAGTTGCTTTTAACATAGCGAGAAAATTATGTTACATTCATAATTTCCTTTGCCAAATTATATCAATATGAAACCATACTTATGGTTCTTTTTAAATATTAAATAGTAGATTGGAATTACAGTATATTATACAGGTATCTCGACAGTGGAACTGAAATAGGCCAATTTATACTTAAATAAAGTAAAGTGGAAGACTTAAATTCAAACATATTTAAAAAATAATATACAAGATCCGTATTTTTTAAATATTCGGAATAGGCATACATACATATTTAGAATATTCAAACGATATGGAGTGCAAACTTTTGTTCATAAACGAGTTCATTATTTTTATAAATGTGTGTCATTATTACTTACTTAACTTAAATCATCACAATCGAATTCACCATTCAAATCAGCAATAACCTTGCATAACACGCATTTACTACAATGAGATTAAAACAATTATATTTTGAAATGTGAATAAGTGGTATTTTTAACCAACTGCTATTTTAAAGTATATTTATACAAAAGCAAACATTTTAATAAAATATATTTCATGTAGCATGGGGTCGACATACATACACTTTTAGAACTAATTATTGTTCACATCACTTTGGATATCCTACAATACTTGTAAGTAACACAAGTAATATAGTCGACGATATTAATCTGCAAATAAATGAAAAACCCTATTTTTTTGTAAATTCATTGTTTACCTATCAATAAGTCGCACAATAGTAGTAAATCGTGTTCCGTGAAGGAAGCCGTGAGAAAGAATTAAAAGGACCAAAAATGTCATTCTACAGGTCCACAATACCCGGCCCTGATCCCTTCGTGTCGTTTAAATTCTACACCTGTACTTTTTTTCTTTTATTATTATGAGCTTACCTACACCCCCATGTGTCAATACATTGTAATCCGATTTGAACAATCCTGGTGCGCTATAAATACGTCAATTGGTACCCCTCACTCTAACGGAAAATATTTTACTTGGAAATTGAGAACCGGATGACATTGTGCACTTCACAAATCACAATAAATCGAATTGTACAACAATGAATGGTGTATGGTGTATCTGTAATGAATTCCGTTGAGTATGTCATGATAGGTATCAAGTTCTCTTTGTGCAAGAAGGCCGAGAAGATGACAAAGCTGAGAAAATGACGGTGTTCGTTTTATTGTTCTGGTCAGTTCGTTTAATTTGAAATTTGTCATTTGTTACTTGTCACAAAATTTTTTCGGCCTATTTTCGTATTATACAGGGCGATCACAATAGTACACATCATCTGGGAATTTATTTAAATTATCCATCCCTCAAAACAATTAAATCGAAAATGTGCTTATTAAAGAAATTGAGAATATTTGCAAACAAATCAAGTTTATAAACAAATATGAAGAAGTTTGTTAAAAAATCGCATTTTTTGTGCTACTACTCTTAATTAGGACAATTTTGCGTCTCTAGAAATCTCGCAAAGAAATCTATTCTTGCGGAGGTTGTAATTATAGAATATTTATACACTGTTTCCTGTAAAATAGCGGAGAGATATTGTACAGAAATCTAAAAAAAAAACTGGAAAAAAATAGTTTGCCGCGATTATTATTTATTTGTAATATATTGTTACGAGCATATCTTTTTGAAAAAAGTTATTGTAAAAACGGTAAAAAAATCGCATGGGTGGCTGTGATTTCATATTTAGGTACGATTTTTAATTGTAACCAAGTTGTATTTTTCAATATTTTCAGTAATAATTTTTAAATATATTTTTTTTTTATTGTACTTTTACTTTCACCAATTTTTATCGAGGATACATTTTTCTGAGAAATAGATAATGAAAAAGTTTCCCATATGATATGTACTATTGTGATCAGACTGTTATTGTTTGTAGTAGATAAATTATATTTCTGTAATCCATTTCGATTATTGATCCAAACTTATAAGCTGCGTACGTAGAATTTAAAATCCGTCATATTAAATTCCATACCAACTTTGCAGTGGTCTGATATTTCTATATAGGTAGGTATATCGAAAAAGTTTATATGAATAATTATTGTGCTTGTTATCGTAAGTACTAGGCATGTAACAAAAAAAAATTTGGAAATTTTTGTGATTTACTGGTCATTGTGGCCAATCCATCAAAAATAATTACAATCATTTGGCACCTCCGGTTATACCAAAAGTCGATACAAACTTGCTTATTTTAAATGGAACACTCGGTATATTTTAGATCTTTCGAAATGAAAATCGAAACATACCCTGTACCTAAATCCTAAACCCAGCAGTTTCGGATATATTTAATGTTTTATAAAAAAAATTGACAGGTGCAACGGTTTTAGGTGCAAACTTTCTTCGTGTAGGAGATTCGCTTGCTTTTTGGCACGTAGAAAGAGAATAAGGTGAGCTACGTTCTACAATAAAAATAAGTTCCATAACAGACCAAGTGATTCATTTATTCACGTTACATTTTTGTCAAATTCAAATCTCAAAAAAAAAAAAAAAAAAATGGAACACCCTATCCTTTTACATCAATTATCTAAAATTAAATTCTCTTTCTTTCTAGTATATGCATTGTAGGGATTAAAGTTACAATTTTCTTTTTTCACGATTTTCTTAAATGTTCAAGAATTTTTACTAAAAATCGCCATACACTTGGCTATGATTAGAAACAATGGAACAATTGAAGAACGTGGCTCACCTTGTGTTCTTTCTACATGCCAACCAAAAAGCAAACGATGATTTCCTAGATGAAGAAAGTTATAGCGCTTCTTGCAAACCGTTGCACCCGTCAATTTTTTTATAAAATGTCAAATATATCCGAAACTGCTGGGTTTAGATATAGGGTAGGTATACTACATGTTTCGACTTAGAATTTTATGCTCATTTCGAAAAATCGAAAATATACAGGATGTCCCATTTAAAATAAGCAGTTGATATCGACTTCCGGTATAACCGGAGGTGCCAAATGATTATAATTATTTTTGTTGGATTGCCCACACTGACTTTTCAAATTTTTTTATCACATAGTTTTCCCCATATCGATCGATTCAGTTCCCGGTGAGACACCCTGTATAGTAGGAATAGGCGCCGATGAACTAGCTTTAAATTTTTGCATTGTTGGAATTTTGTGTAGGTACTTTATTCTGATTTGGTGTAGTATTAAATGACCTTGTAAACTTAACGGTTTGTCCCTAAAACAGTTTTAATAATAGTTCAAGTTTCACAGTTTTTTTATGTTTATTTTTAATATTACAAAAATTTATATTGATGGTGTAGGTATGTTAAATATTAAAAAGTGCTGGGGTTTCAAAATGGTTTGTTTAGACTTGCCGTTTATATTTTAAAACGCTCTTGTATTAGGTACCAGGTTTCTTTGTATATTTTAATGATTTTATGTGTATATAACAGTTGTTTTAACGCCTACGATTCCAGTAGGGCCATATTGTTTCTATTTCGGGAGCAGTTCGTTGGAGGTAAAACCGCGAGACGGGCAGTAAAGTATGTATTTATTTCCATTCCACTATAAAAACAATAAAAATTATTAGTATAAGTGTTGGTGTGGGACAAGCCAAAGCCCATAAACCAAATCTCCATTTAATAACCCCGGCTTTAATCTTAAAATACGAGATGTCCTATCCGGTATCCTTATTGCTGTCTCTAAAAATTGGCAAGCCATGTTGGGGGATTATTTATGCCGCAACGGGCGAATATTAATTTACGCCAGTCCATAAAATTCAACAAGCAAACCACGTGAACGTGTAAAAACAGCCATAATCATGAACAGCTAACAACCTCCTGATAAATAATCAGCCTGGTTAATTCAAAACCGGTCTTGCGTTCTCTTCACTGGTCCTCGAGTCCAACTGGTTCCTTTCGTGTTTTCGACACCCAACTCTACCAAACTCTTTTGGATTGTCTCAACAATCGAAACTCATTTTATCGTTATTTGGTTTGTTTTCTTGAATAAATTATCACGCGACAGAATATATGCTCACATAACGAATTTTGTTAGCATTTCCCCGTAAATAAGGAAGGTATTCGTAAAAACGTATGTGATAAAGAAAAGTGTTTATCAATTATTGTTGTCAGTTATAAGTGTGACTAGTGTTAACGGTCATAATTCATGTGATATTATCTTTTCATAATCAATTTTGTTATTTTTGGTTTTGTTTTGCCATTAATAGAATCAATTATTAGGATTCAAATTAAATATAACTTAAATAATACAACATTATACCTACTTATAACAATTGTTTTAAACATATTATATTATAATGCTAATACTATATTTAAAGCAAATCTTGTTTATACAGGGTGTTACAAATTTTAGGTCGTAAATTCATCTGGTTAATTTGGATACAGAAATATGAAAGAAGAAGTTCCCATTAACATGGTTCTGGAAATCCATAATAATGTAGATGTCTTCAGAGTTATGTGTAAAACAATTTTTTTTCTTAAATGTGTTTATATCCTTTAAACAATTTGGCCCAAATTTTGGACAAGCATAGCCAAATGCAATGGATTTATGAATACATATTGAATAGCTGAAAATTTACACCACAAAACATAAAACATAAGACCTCGCATAAAACACATCACAGAAATTAAACAACCCCCAAATCCAAAGCCAAAGGCTGTCCGGAAGGGGGCTACACATTACAAAAAACGTAGACAAACATCCATACCCACCACATTGCTATCTGCCGGTGCCGGGTCTCGAACCCGGACACGATAGACACTGTGGCCAGAGCCATGACTGTCGCTCATGCTTTAGCCCACTATGCCAAATATAGGATGAATCTTTAATTGGGGGTCATATTTATAGGGGGTGACACCTTTCAACACGAAACAATTTTTTTTAACATGCTATGAAAAATGAATATTGTTTAAAACCCTTTTTATTTTAATTAGGGTGCCCTGGGTGCCAGTGGAATGCGCTAATGAGAGTAATGACTAGGCGACCGCACTTGTCTTTGTACGATTACTGAACTATGGGTTGTTGTCAAATTTCACGATTCAAATAATACGGGGAATCGTTTGTTTGTTCTATCGCGATATTTTTTGTTAACGCACACCTGCTGCATTTGAAAACTAGGTCAGTAGCAAAGTAGAGTAAATAAAGTTCAGTGACTGAAAAACACACAACGCGCAAGTGACATAGGAAAAAGGTCTTTAATCGAATTCTATTTTTAAAGTTTTCTTCATTTTGTGTAATAATAATTAATAACTAAAGTCGGATTCATGGCAATTAAAAATTAATTTTTGATTTTCATTTTTCACTACCCTGATCTCTCTCTCTTGATTGGGTATTTCTGGATTGTTATTGAAAAGTGGAGGTGTGAATAAATAAAAATAAAAAAGTAGACTGCTTAAATCCCCTGTAAGTGCAGAAATGCCTGTTATTTGATTACATACATGGCATTGGTTTTATATCATCTAAGCTTTAATTAAAATGGCAACACTGTCGACCGGTCAGGTATAAGTGCACCGAAAACTTGCCCGGAAACATTTGAACTGCAATTTTTTTTTTTTTTTTATTCAGATTTATATTTCTGACGGCTAGTACTGTTAATCCACAACATAATATGACCCCCACTTAAAGATTCATCCTGTATTTTGCCAGACCACCGGTCTCTTCTTTATGCGATTCACAATTTATACAAACGTGAACTTTCTCTTAAATACACTTTTTCTATTCCTACTGCTCTCCTGTTGATGAGCATGTTAGTTTTCCGAGGGGTTAATCGCTGTGAAATATGGTGTACATGGTGCTTGAAGTACCTATGAAATACCTTGAAATACTTGAAGTACTTGTGAAATACCTGAAATACTTTTGAAATACCTGAAATACCTTTGAAATACTTGAAGTACTTGTGAAATACCTGAAATACTTTTGAAATACCTGAAATACTTTTTAAAAACCTGAAATACCTTTGAAATACCTGAAATACTTGTGAAATACCTACCTGAAGTACTTGAAATCTTTATGAAATACCTGAAATAATGACGATTGAGTTTTTAAAATAATTTATTTCGTGATTTATTTAAAAAAAAGCGTGCTCATCGTATCTCGGAAAGTCGTGAAATATTTTGTTCAAATTTGCCAAACGGGGGTTTTTGATGATGCTGAATACGAATCTAAAATCTAAATTTCTATAAAAAAATCGCTAATACTGCTAATAGTATTTTTTTGAAAACTCGACCTCAATTTTCCCTACACGGTCGCGCGCCAATAAGTAGTTGATCGCGTCAAAACAATCACATTTTGAGTATACAGGGTGAATACCAATAACTCATTTTAATTTTAAGGGATGGTACCTTAATGGTAAGGTCATATACCAACAATAAAAAATATATACCCTGTAGTTTTCGAGAAAGAAAATAAATTAAAAAAATACGTCAACATTTTCAGAACTACGTAACTGACCTATCTCAACAGAAAATAAATCAGGATAGGTCTTTGCCTCAGGCATTCGCACCTTGTTTTTTGCAATCATAAATTCACTAGTTTTTCCTGTCACTGTCAATTATCTTGTCTCCGGCCGCAAATTTATAACATTAGAACAGTGTCGGCCTGTGTTGCATTTATGATTTTTTTCCCTGTGTAATTTGCAGGTGGTCGAATATGAAAGAAGGTCGAGCGGCGGCTTAACTTTATGAGACGTTTTTTGTCACGCTTTTTACGTTAGAACTTGGGAGTCTGTGACTTGGACAATGGACATACGTTCACCCCATCAGTGGGTAGAGCGACGAAGCGGTATAGTTCATTTCATATTTGTAACGCAGGGAAAAAATGCCGCATTTACAAAGCAGAAACGCGGCCTCTTTCACCTTCAAAGAAGCCGCCGCACGTGTTCCTTTGTCGGTAATTCTTTATCTGCGGTACAACTCTGAAGTCGACTTTACTCAAAAGTTTTACGTAGGGTAGGTCAGTTTTTCAACTTTCTTTTTTATATTTTTTTCTCGATTTTTTTATTGATAATTTGTGTCACTAGTTCTCATTATATATGTAAAATCACCGTAGTAATAACCGGATTACATGCTTCTGTTGGATAAAAATGTTTAGCGTCACTTATAATTTTTCCAAGGATTTCGAAAATTAAAAAAAATACAATTTAAAGTCAAATAAAAGTGAGAAAAACAAAGCAAACGGAACGAACTGTGTTTTTATAATTTAAAAAAAATATTTAAATCTCATTCCAAAAATATATCATATACACACACAAATGGAGTTGGGAAGAGGAAAAACTTTTTTATTTAGCGATTTACGAGTCTGTCATTGTAATGAATTCTTTACTTTCCCTCCTAAAACCGTTAAATACTTAAATCAGATTTTATTTTTTCACGAATGAAGTCAAAATATCTGTTTGATGATTTACAAAAAATTTCTATCGGTACAAAAAATCTGCATCTTTTAGAGACCCCACAAATACGTATTCAAATTTTAGTTTATTATACACAGCTTTGTTTTTTTTTTCTACTTTTATTTGATATTCAATTATTCTTTTGTTGGCATTTTTTAAATCATTGGAAAAAATACTATAAGTTACGTTAAACATTTTTTTTTTTGCTTCCAAAGATAAACCTACAAACTGAGATGAGAACGTTATAAAAATCACGGGCATCGTGTACCTACACTTAAAACCCCTAAAATTATTGTCGTTGAAATATTCATGAAATGTCTGAAATGTTGATGGAATACTTACTACTGAAAAACCTAACTTGTGAAATTTCTGAAGTAGCTGTGAAGTACTTGAAATATTGGTGAAGTACCTGAAATACGTATGAAGTATCTGAAATACTAGTGAAATACCTGAAATACCTTTGAAATACTTGAAGTACATGTGAAATACCTGATATACTTTTGAAATACCTGAAATACTTTTGAAATACCTGAAATACCTTTGAAGTACCTGAAATACTAGTGAAATACTTGAAATATGAAATATGGTGTACACAATTTTTCCCAGCGAGTAACCCCTCGTAGTTTTCCTTGATTTATCACTTGTATTTGCAAAAATGCATTTTCTATAAATATTTATTTTGATATTAAAACTGGAAGATACTAATGAGACAGAAATGCATATTTAGGTTAGGTATTAGATAAATGTATACGAGGGTTTATAACTGTAGTTTGGAATATTTAAGCTACATTTTTGTATTTGCACGTTGAAAGATATATTGGCAATAATACATACTTCTCGCCGCGTTTGTGTATAAATTATATTAGCAAACTTGGAAAAAGTTCAAAATATGCATATTTGATGTTATAAAAAGACAAGTCCTTAACCAATTTTTCATGACGTTTATGGAAATTACTTATTCACGTAGTTGATAATTAGCTATTTTACGCCACATAATTAAAAGAAACTAATTATTTTACATAAAATTTAACATTTTTAATAAAATATATACTCAGTTCCAGATCTAGTTCCTCATGACATCTATTAACAAATTGTAAGCAAGTAGTATCCGTAACAATATTCCACGCATTTAAAACAAATATGTAATTAGGTACCAGTGGCGTAACCAGAACTGAATTGAGGGGGAAGCCAAAGCCAAGTGATAAAAAGCTGTGTACACGAGGCGGCAGCCCTCTGCGTAGCTCCGCAGGCGAAAATTTTTCAGGATTTTCAAGGTCATTGTGTTTTACAAGTACCCCAAAATTTCTATTAAACTCTACATTGACATTAATAAACGTCTAATGCTTTTTAAATTTTGAATAGGAGAAATTATTTATTATTACAATAAATATAGAACACTACTTAGCCAATATAATGTATTAAAAATTATAAGTACATATATCAAATAATAAATAATACAAAATATTGCCCAGCATTGCTGGGCAATATTTATTAAAAGTAATTTTTTCGTTGTCTTTCTATAGTTTAAATTTAAAACATTTCGAGGATAATTTAAATGAGCATTATTTAAAATTAAAAAAGCATTTAGAAAGAAGCTAGGTCTAAGACCCAACGTAGGTACTTAAAACTTTCTTATAGTATTTAAAACGAAATTTAAAATATTGCTGATTTATATTTTGTATTGCAAACTGAAATATTTACTTAGTGCACAATATGCAAAATTTCAATGTGCAAGTTAATCGATCTAATGCTCAAGATATTTAAAATAATGCGCGGTTAAATCTTACCCAAAAATTTCTTCCCGTTTCTTCCCTGGTTACGCCACTGGTAGGTACCAATAACAGTTAAATTTTTAAATAAAAATAAATTTGAATAAGTATTTTATTTCTAGTGGAAAATAAATTAAACATCTTTGTGTCTCAGTTTCGATAATAATAATCACGTGGATTTGAGGATCCATCCACGAGGAGATATTCTCAAAAAATTGTATAGCTCATGCTTCCTCCAATTCGGAATAATTTCATAGTGGCCAGGTATCAGTTCATAAATAAAAGGCGAAGAAGGTGAAGAAATAAATTTAAAAACACTATTGCGATGTTCTAATAACACTAATTTAATTTTTCATATCCAATCTAATGCAAGAAGATCTGGAATATAGTGTATCATTTTGCATTCAATGGATAACAGTAGATTAGATGAGATATGAAGGGGTAAATCGTGTATGAAAAAAATTATGTGGCCAATTATGTTCGAATGGATAAATTGGCATATTACGCGTAACCAAATACGTGCTTAACATACAATAACATAGTTATGATATTTAAGAGGGTAACTTTTCATAGGGGTGAAAGATATTTATGATTACTGTGGAAGTCATCCTGGGGTACGTCACTCAAATTTAATATGTACCTCTCCTCGTATCATCGTTTAAACAAATATATTGTACATTGTAAATATACAAATTGTACAAACAAAGCGTGTCGGTGAAATTACGGTCTAACCACAATTTTATTGTCAACAATAACAATGTAGAATCAATTGGCCGACAAATAGAATTAAATATTTATTATAATGTGAGCCACGATTCAACGCAAATAATTAACTTAATTTTGTTGTAATTATAGATTTCATTACTTCATTACAAATATACGATAATTGTTTTAATAACATTCATTGTTTTATTTTAGTTATGTAATTCAATTTAAACCTATCAAATTATCTGTTGCTTTTGTTTGTTTATTAATTAATATAATACGTATAATTATTTACAAATATATTTACGTTAATTGCGTTATATCTAATGTGTGAACTTGAATGGATAGGTAGCTTCT
Source organism: Rhagium mordax (assembly GCA_963680705.1). Classification (NCBI taxonomy): domain Eukaryota; kingdom Metazoa; phylum Arthropoda; class Insecta; order Coleoptera; family Cerambycidae; genus Rhagium; species Rhagium mordax. The sequence goes on along the minus strand of OY796656.1, from coordinate 104,177,433 downwards.
GAATGTTTAGCTGCCCTCTGGGCATAGGTAATCGTTCTTATTTTAATTGTCAATATTTTGCCGGTACTTGGGGTATCAATGAAACAGAGTTTCAGGTGAAATACTTGCAATGAATTTATTTATTTAAGATTATTACTCTGAACTAGTAGGAAGAAATTAATCTAATTGCTTCATTTAAATGGTTATTAAAATGTTTTCTTAACCGCCTCTCAAATCACCGAAGTAACCCCCGGTAAGTCTTAGAATTTTTTGTTGGTTAGAGAGAAAGGCGAGACCCTACAGTTTATTGTGAATTCTGAACCACATCTAGGGTGTCGACAGTTCCCTCTCCATCAAAGTCCGAAACAAATCATAAATAAATTTTTTTTCAACCTACAAATCCACAATTCACTTACTCTGTTTCAACATATATTTTATAAAATTTGGTATCAGCATTTTTTATTTTTATTCGAGTTTTTATTCTTTTTTATTTTCAATAACATTGAATTAAACTATGCCTAATTGAAAATTATTTCCTACTGGTAATAACTGTCAGTAAGCTGAATAGTTTGGAGAACAATATCTAATCGCCTGCCAACAATTATTTAAAAAAAAACATTGTTCTTTAATAAATAAGTTTAAATATCCCAAAATATAAATATTTTTAGAAAGGAATACATTGCATAATATTTTTAAAATGCATTATTATACTAGGTATATCATGTTTTGGAACCAGGCGATGCCAAAACATTTTTATTGGGAAGTATAAATTAAATTATATTAAACAACGAATTTATTTCATATTTTCTAATTTTTCAGACGCAAAATAAGACTTCGGGATATTTCTGTAGACGTTTTGCGTTATGTCACTGTTATTAATCTTCTATTTTTTTATACAATTCTGTTTGGAAGTTCGTTAACTGAGTTCGCTAAAGTTTAAAATAAATAAACTTTATTCTTTAAGTGACTCCGTAGAAAAAAAATTCATCTCTTCAAACAAACCTAGAAAAAACAAAAATATAAAATCAAAAATTTTTTTTTAAATATCTTAAAAACCAAACAAGATAATCTTGATTTCATCACGACTATTATTGGATATAAAATTACGTAACTTCTCCCCCGTTTAACCAATTCTCTATCTCTTACCGTTTCCGAGATCCCAATGGCGAACATCGAATTTGACTATCCTGTACATACATAATATGCATTATTTCTCTCGAACTTCTCTTCTCTTAAAATACTGCAGTTAAAACCCATTCTGATTACTTAAACTACTATTATGTGTAAATTAGCAAACAGAAATAAGTATTGAAATTAAGAAATTAGAATAATTTAAATATGCCAAACGAACAAATGTCAACGCACAGGGTGCGGCGAACCGAAGGCGTTACATTCCATCGATTCTGATGGTACGCTCGACGAAGAGCGACGAACATTTGCGCGACAAAATTTTGTTTGCATTGATTGCAATAGGGTTACGCTCATCGTCGCGCTTCCGATAATTTAGCGGAACCTTATTAGCATCAATTAAATTTAAAAATTTAAAATCTTCGCCTCGCTAGGCTTCGCTTCACCACGCCCAAGTATGCCTCGATCTTTAGAATGAAAAGTTTTCGCTTCGTTGTGTTCAAGTGCGTGTAGACATTAAAGCAAACATTGACCTTTTCGGCGGGCTAATATTTTTTTTTAAATGCCAATAAAACCCCTTATATACAGCTGGGTAAACGTGATATAAATGGAAATATACCATGCACCCAAGGCCCAATAATAAAATAAGGCATACCTCGTGGGCGCATCTTCAGGTGAACAAACTAATTTGAGGTTTGATTTGATGGGCTACAGTTTGAAAAATTAATAAATTCCTGCAGGCTCCTATCTACAAAGGTATTAAGCTATACCTACTTATCCAAAAAAACGGGAATGTTACTTCCTCGGTTACTTCAGATATGTAAAGAAATATTTTTCAAGAAAACTTGATTAAGTAATTTGGGATCTCGTTTGGGATATTATTTTGTTGTGTAAGTTCCAGCATATGTACTGATGCAGTAAATGTTAAAGTAGACCACAGTTCTTTTCGGCATCAAAGAGCCGACGTTTTTTATGTACACTATAAAGATGTGGTATACTTTACATAAATAAGGTAATCAATCATTAATGAGTATCTATGAATAATCCATTTTCGTTTTTTAGTTAGTCATAGAGGACGGAAACTCTGATTTGATAATACAAATTATTGCTTCCATTTTTTATTGTGATAACATTTTAACTTTAAATTTTGATTAAAATCTGACAGCTCTTCCTCACTCTAATTTGGCGCCGATTTTTCATATATTCTGCGGCACGAAAGGTTTTTTTTTCGCGTTTGGCCGTTTTCGTGTCGGGGCTATCGAATTTCCGACATTCGTGACGATCCGCGAAGTATTTTAAAAGTTATTGGCATTTCGATAGCACCGTGTCAAAGAGGTTTGTAAAATTTGAGAAATTAAATAAAGATACGACACCAATGGCCGCCGGATGCGCGCGCACGACCAATCCCGATTCGTGTCTCGACGAAACTATTTGAAATTTCAACGTCGACGAACCGTCAAAATGCCGCTTTTAAGTTATCTCGAAATCTACAGTGCGTCGCGATAAAACTTTGAGGTTATGGTCCGAAATTGACGTTTCCTTAATATCGGTCCCACGACGGAACCGATCGCGGTTTCGGGATCCGGACGACTTCGCCGACCCGAAACCGTTCTCGGTTCGTAGATGGCGCCCCTCTTTCACTTTGACATTTAAACGTCACTTTGACAGCTTTTTGACAGCCGTCAATTTTTTTTTTTTCGAAAACGTCACTTTAACAGCTGTCAAAAATTTTTTTTTCGAGAAAACGTCATTTTGACAGCTGTCACAAAAATTTTTTCTCGAGAGAACGTCACTTTAACAGCTGTCAAATTTTTTCTCGATTTCGCGCCGAATCGCTTACCCCATCGGGGTAGAACCCGCCGGGGCCAATTCTTTAATCACTTAATTCATCCCCGTAGGGGCTGGCTATCGCCTATAACCCATTCATCCGATAGCCCTGGCTATCGTGTAGAACCTATTTATAAATAGAGCCCCGCAGGGGCTCTAAATTTTTTAATTTTTTAATCCTAAAATACTGAATTTTTCCCAACTCCCCGACCCCTCGACCCCATGTCGGACTCTACGTCTTTCCCGAAATTTAAAAAACCGTCTTTCAACTAGAAACCCCGAGATAAAACAACGATATAGAGGGTCAGCCCGCAGAGACAGGTTAGGCAAGACGGACCCGTCGGGTCTGGCGCCGCCTAACCTAACCTAGTTTTAACTTTAAATTTTGATTAGGAAAACAATAATTTAGTATTTAAAGTGAATATTTTCAATCCAGAAGAGACATAACATCGTTCAAAGGTTTATTATTTTCTTTAATAAATAAAAAATACTGCATCCCCTGAAATGAAATTAGAAATTTGAAATAGGATACTCAAGGTACTTGTACAGAACCTTCTTTAATTAATCTGTCATCTCGAGGAAGTCTCCAGGTGGATGTTTTGTTTAAATACTTCATTCCATAAAATTATTGTAATAGGTTAAAGAAAGAAAATCATAAATATAAATGAGCTGTAGAAATTTGCAATTATGACTTTTATATCAATTTAATTAGGCGACATGTACTGTAATTATCCTAATTGCATGTTTTTGTTGTTTCAGGTGAGTTATAGCAGGTGTATCGATATTATTTAATCATGAATAACATTGATTCCCTACAATTATACTTTCCGATGGTGTGCGTAGGCAAATTACGTAAGTTTCAAACCGTTTTATGTATGTGTAGGCATTTCAAATCTATATGTTCGTGATGTATTTTTTTAAATTGGAATTACAATTTATGCAGTTTCATGAAAATGTTAATGCCCTTTTTTTCATAGAATTACTTGAAAGAAATTAAAGCTTTTGTTGAATTCGTTCTGATATTATTTCGGTTCGTTTCTTGTTTCTTTGTATCATTAAAGAATAAACAATAATACTTGTTTGTAGGAAACACACATTCATTGTGTTGTGCTATTAGGCAATATTTATATTCCCAATCTTATATGTTATACCGGGTGTAAACGAATAGTGGGCCCCCCTGTAACTTCCTCGTTTTTAAAGATATCGGGATAAAATATTGTATGGTGAAATTAGGTAAGATTTCCAACTTTTTGAGACCGATCCGCCATATTTGTCACTTCCGGTTTCACCGGAAATGGCCCCAATAGTCTTTTCTAAATGGACCACCCCGTATGTTTTTACATTTTTGAAATGAAGATCACATTTTGGAGACATTTATACTATTTTGAACAATTTATACAGGGTTGCACGAAAAATTATTCGTATTTTGGTTGTCAATGTAGGTAGATGGCTGCGAATATGTTTAAATTATTTTTGCTCCAATGTAATTCATTCATGTTAATGAGTATGATGTATTATTGGACATATTGATGTCTTAGTATTTTTTATATGGATTACATTGGAACAAAAATAATTTTAACATATTCGCAGCCATCTAGATTGACAAATAAAATTCGAATTATTTTTCGTGCAACCCTGTATAAATTGTTTAAAATAGTATAAATGTATCCAAAATGTGATCTTTATCTCAAAAGTGTAAAAACATACAGGGTTGTTTCATTTAGAAAATACTACTGAGGCCATTTCCGGTGAAACCGGAAGTGAGAAATATGGAGGATAGGTGTCAAAGAGCTGGGAATCTTACCTAATTTCACCATACAAAATATTATCCAGATATCATTAAAAACGGGGAAGTTACAGGGGTGGCCCACTATTCGTTTACACCCGGTATGTACACACGTTTCAAAGGTGAATATATTAATAATATCCCTTAAATTTATATATTAAAATATGTAGAAGAAATTGACTTAGGGAGTTATTTTATTTTAATGCCGAGGAATTATAGACAAATTTCTTTTTTTCAATCTCCGTTTCCCGCGCACCTACCAGAAGTTTTTACACAAAAAATAACAGTAACAAAATAGTATATTACGTAATGAGAGTTGTAAATAGCATATTACGCACGAATGGAAAAATTGCGCACGACGCCGCGTAGCGGCGAGTGCGGCAATTCCACGAGTGCGTAAATTGCTTTACCTACGATCACTAACGTAAATAGCTGAAAACGCACTCTCCGCCACCTACGTAAATTGAACCTTACACACCGTAAACAAATCGCACGCTCAGCCGCTGAGGTGCAATGCAATGTGACCACGTGACCTACTTTACACAACACTTGTAGTTCATATTTCTGACACCAGGCTAAAATTATTAAAAATGGCAGGTGCAAAACTTAATTTTCTAGCTCTGTCAAAACTGACATAAGCAACAAATAATACAAAATTGTGTTTTAATTTCAATAAATACGATCGTAGGTAAAGTATAGTACATAATTCGAGTTGTAAAGCAATTACGCACTCATGGAATTGCCACACTCGCCGCTACGCGGCATCGTGCGCAATTTTTCCATTCGTGCGTAATATGCTATTTACAACTCTCACTACGTAATATACTATTACAACTCGAATTAAGTACTATACTTTACCTACGATCGTATTTATTGAAATTCAAACGCAATTTTGTATTATTTATTATTTGTTGCTTATGTCAGTTTTGAAAGCGTTAGAAAATTAAGTTTTGCACCTGCCATTTTTAATAATTTTAGCCTGGCGTCAGAAATATGAACTACAAGTGTTGTGTAAAGTTGGTCACGTGGCCGCATTGCAACACACCTCAGCGGCTGAGCGTGCGATTTGTTTACGATGTGTAAGGTTCAATTTACATAGGTGGCGGAGAGTGCGTTTTCAGCTATTTACTTACGTTAGTGATCGTAGGTAAAACTATTTTAACACCGTCGCTGCTTTAAGGTATTTCTAAGTATGGGACAATACGGAGGTGTGTTTCCGACTTGTGTTGTTTGCTTGAAGGGTATTTCTATGACAATAATATACCACCCTCATATACATACATACTTTGAAAAACAATTTTGCGCAGGTGATGCCACTTACGGGTATTTAAGCGAGCTGTGCGGCCAAACTTATTTTACGCTTTTTCTCTATTTCCCATTAGACAGTTCCTGGTGTTCTAAAGGATAATAAATATTTTGTAAGAAAAAAACTTTTTCATAAACAATTTTTTACTTACTACAAAAATACGAGTGTCTGACAATAAGTGTTTGGCTTGAGCATGGAAAATTCCATTGTTCCTTGGATCCGAAAATAGTTGATGTTAGTAATGTTAGTATGTCGTTGTAGAAGTGGTGTTGGTGATAACATTGCAAACCCTTTCATCTATTATGGTGAGCGTCACCTTGTGCTTTACTGAATAAGTTTTGTCTGACATCACCACCTTTTATTATAACTCATTTGTGGCGGTTTTTCACATAACTTATAGGTATCTTTGTTTGTGATATCAGTAATTTCTGTAATATATCTAATTCATATGGGACAACAATATCGAGGCGAGGAGGGAGTTGATATTGAAAATGAATATGAATTTATTGAAATATTTCGTTAATCAAGTCCTAAATTAAAATTTTAAGACAAGTTAGGGAAATGAGTAAAATGAGTATTTAATCTAAATAGGTATAATATTCTAGAGACCCATAGGCGTACGCATGAAAAAGTTGGGGGGTTAATGGGTACCACAACCCCGCTTTTCCCTGTTTGCGCTTTAACTTCTTTACCAAAATTACACAAAAAGTGTGGAAAATTTCAAGAAAATATTTTAAAAGTAACAGTATTATTAGCAAAAATAATTTTCAAAATTTAAACTTTAACACCATGAATAAGGAAAACTACGTGCCAAAATAAAAAATCACACCATAAAAGTTACATTATTTTCGTCCAAAGAATCTGTGGATGGCTTGACCTACTTTTTCTTAACACCCTGTATAGTTTAAGATGGCTAGCATTAAAATACCTATACAACTGTTTATTGTTATCATGATAAGGATTATATTTTAAACATACGTAATCCATACCCCTGCGCTATACTTTATGCTATATATACATATTAAAACTAATGCGATGAAAGGGGGTTTAAACAGAATGTACCACATGGTGCACCGAGTTTTTTTATAGCCCTTCTGCGGGGTGTCAAATTGTTGGAAGGTTATTAAATGACTGTGTGTAAGTGGGTTGTATTGTGGTCGCTAATCGGCGCATTTACAGAGGATTAGGCGTCTCATCATGTGCCCCCCTGCCCTTCTCTCTCTCTATTTTGCAATTCACACATAATTAGCCACGATATGCCGTCGTAATCGTTCATATAAAATGCTTTATTCCTGTCTCTTTGAAGATATAAATAGTCAGATTGAATAGACTTAAGATCCCTAGTAGTTTAAAGCCAGTTAATTTGCCTTTTGAAATTTGGGAATTCATACTGAACAATTTTACGGTAAAATTATTCTAAACTATGTTAAGCTTTTTTGTTATCAAAAACAAAGACTTATTTTACCGTTTAAATATAAATTTCTTCTGTATATGTGATTTACAATATGAGCTCGTGTGTTATCTTAATTCTATGCTATTTGTTATGCTTATTAAACTCTCATTTTCCGTCCACTCAATGCGGCAAATAAGCCATTTAACATTTCTCAATAATAGTATTTAAACGTAATTTTTCATACCTCTACGGAAAAACGTTAATCTCCTAAAGAATCTTTTGTTTAGGGCACAGGTTTAAATTGAACCACCCAAGTGCAGAGAAATAACATTCATAGACGTACACACAACTTTTTTATGGGGTTCATAAAGACGTAAAGCGGCATTTTGCGCGTAAATGGATATTTGACAATTTTTTTCTTCAACTGCTCAATAAATGAAACGGAAATTGGGAAAGAAGTAGAAATTTCAAGTGCCATAACTCCATAAAAGGTTAACCAATGTAAAATCGGTTTGTACGTTCCAAAAGTGGAAAAAGAAATCCTGCAAATTTACGAAATGTTTAGAGAATACTCTCGTTTTTTTAAAAAAAATTATTTAATTATCCTGATAGAAATTTAGACGTTTCACGAATAAAAAAGTACAACAAACAAGGCTCCTATTACATGAAAAACAAAATAAAAAACACTTTTACAAAATGAAAGACATTTAACATAAATTAGCAGACACTCAAAAATGGATGACACTTACACATCAAATTATTATTCAGCTGTACGTGCAAATTATTATCTGAGTGGTAGTAGTAATTTATTCGAATTGAGGTTACAAATCTTCAAGTTCATATAGTATCCCCATAGCTAGCCCCGGTCCTACTCACGCCAATTTTGGTTATTCTGAGATTCTTTCAAATTTGCTTTTGATGCAGGCCATATACAATATTATTTAGTAATTTTTAAAACGTTGTGGAAAATTGCACAAAATTATTAATTTGTTGTGCTGTTGCGAGTGAGGTTCAGATAATAATTATTAATTATTATTTTAGTTAATTATTCCTTCCTGTTTGTGGTACAGATATCTGCATATAGTAAGAGAAAATCCATAAATATGTAAATCAAAATGTTAGTTCTTGATCAGAGATGGGCGCCCATGAATACTCCTCACGAAGAAGGTGTGCGTGTAACCAGTGTATATTTATCATGTAATTTAGCGTGTTAGCGCGCTCAGATGAGCTATGGATAATGGATTAATGCTGCAGCACCGAGACTCTAGCACTAGAAGGATCATTAACTGTTATAAGAAACATCTCGTCTTGTTTTGCTTCGCTGATCTGGAATTCTTCCACTGGTTAAATTTAAATCTGTCGATTACAAACTGACCACAATGAACGGCGAATTAGGACTACTTATTGGTGGCCCGACTGGTGGCCATTACACCGTGAGAAAATATTTATTATGTACTTAACTATTGTTTTGTTAGAGCGAATTTAATGATTTTATTAGATATTATGCATTTCTTCTCCGATGTCTTTATATGGATCTTTACAAATAGAGTGTAATATTTTTTCTTTTGTTGTAAATAAAGAAGCTAACTTAGTTTTAACTTCTGGTATCAAATCTGCAGGTTATTGGATTCATACTGAAAAAATCTTGCTTACCTTACGTTAAGTCACCTTCAACCACAATTTCTAATTTAGTTTATATGGACCATACTAATTTTCAACCTTTCCATAATTTGCAATTTCCTTAAAATTTTATTAAACCTAGCGTTATTTATGGTAAAATAAGTAGCAAAACCACAATTCATCCAACATGGTTTTATGAATGGGCGCTGAACAACCGCCAATTTGTTTTGTGTTACACAATCTAGACGATAATGGCAACTAGATGATTTCTGGAAGGCGTTTAACAAGCTTAACGACTATACGATCTCGCCTCAAAAAACTTGACATTGGGCTTTCTAATAATTTAATATCTACGAGTGTTCTGATCTTACATTTTTAGCATATTTCAATACATTGCGTCAAGTCTGTTGAATACAGTGCTACTTCAGGAATAATACATTTCTGGGTTGAATTTCGTGACTCGCGATAATTTCGTCATGCAACATGCCATAGAATTTAACGTACCGTATGCAGAAAAATGTGCTCATTCAAATGGCATTTTTAAAAATGGGGGTTGCCATTTAAAAAAATTGCCGATGACGTCACAACTTTTAAAAAAAAGTTTGTAAACATTTTTTTTTAAATGAACAAATTGAGAAATGAATTTAAAAATCGACGAGTCTGAGCGAATTTTTGTCACTTGCTTTGTAACGATTTTACGGAATTTATTCCAACCTTTACGTGCTCACTGAATATTATAGTCCTTATGGACAATGCAATACGGCTCAGATTCCAGCATTGCAATTTCGGCCGTAAACTTGTGTGACCGTAGAAGTGGGGGTCGTGACGTCACAACCAATGGAGTCTGTTGCCTTTCAGAAACCGCATTCGTTCATTTTGATGTCATTTAACTGAAAAAGTTGTCAAATCACGTCAATATGAACTGACGCGTTTCTAGGCAACACGTTTTCATGCGCTGAAATCTTTCACCGAAGAATGCCTTGAGTGATTTGAAATAGAATAGCTGCGAAATATTCAGTTATAAGAATATCGCAAAGATATAAATTAACAAAATAAAGACCACCAACCCAAATTTGAGCACCTGTAAGATTTATAAATTTGGGTTTAATTAATCTTACTCTGTTATTTAAATCGTTGAAGGATATAAATTAATTAATTCTCAATCACTGTGTCTGTATACGACAAAAATCTATAATTTCTTCTGACATAACATGTATATTATATTCCAATTCTGATTTTATTGATGGTAACCAAAGACAGTAGTAAGTATTGTTTTTATTTCATGTTCCTTATGCGTAAGGCCGTTTGTGTAATTATTCAAATTATCAATTTTCGTCACGTAGATTGTTCGTGGCGCCAACGTAGTAGGAACAATATAGGTTCTTGAAATTCTTCACAATTTCGAACGCGGTGAATCGTGTAACTTTATTGTTTTCTCAGGTTGGCTTCACACCAAAAAAACGTGGCATGATCGTGAACTTAAAATCACCACCAGGTTCAAATAGGCTACTTGTTAAACACGAAGTACTTGCGGCAGTCAGATTAGAAAGGAATGCGGACGGTGAGGCAACAAAATTTTAACAAACTGCACAATTTTAGAGAGAATTTATCGAGTTGGTAATTTGGCATGAATAGCATTCCAGTGGAACGGATGTGTTGTGTGAATTCATGACTAGAAATATTTTCCTGGCATTTGTTTGTGTCAAGTAATTCAGAACTCCCACATGAATGGTTGATGAATGCATGGCCTTGCTTATTACCAACTTGGCCTGCTAGACCGCGTCTTTATGCTCCCGGTTATCCAAGTATTTAATTTGTTTTAACCGTACTATTGTTGAATTTCATTTAATTTTAATTTCATGTTTTGACGGCTGCGTTAGCCTAGTCAAATTATACGTTTCTTCACCGGATGCATATGAGCATTCCGTAATTAAGTCTACAACAGACGCCAATAATTGAGAGATGCGCATTTCCAACTCTTACCATAAGTTTGATTATGTAATGTTTTATTAATGTGGGTAGTTCAGCCAGTTGTCTCTGCATTATTTTCGGAAATTGTGTGTAGTTGTTCCTCGTGTGCACTTAATATAGGTAAATTTATAAGTACGCCTCGAAGTACGCAGATAATAGAAGAAAAATCTTGGCAGAATTGAGAATAATTCTTGGTTTATATGTTTTTCTGCTCAACAGGATAGATTTCTCGAAGAGGACTGAAACCTTTGACTACTTTTCGGATATTTAACTATGCCAAGCGAGATGCCAAGCATATACGCTTCAGGAGGGGACATTTATGATGTGCTGTTTTTAAGTACAGTAGCAAAATAATATTGGTTTCAATTGCCAATGAAATCAACGATTTTAGGTCATTGAGTAATTAATTGGTGCTTCATATTTGGAGTTAATTTTTTTCCTGCAAATACATATTGTGACAGACTGCAAACTTTAGCTCTCGAGTCATCTGTTGAAACTGTTGAAAGCAATAAAGATATGTGTTTTTTCTCTTTTGGTTTGTCTCTGTTAACATTATTAAACCACTGGTGTGAAGTGTTCCATCAATTAAAAGAAAATTTTTCTTATTTTTGTTTTTTTTTTTTTTTTATTGAAATGTGTACCTAGCGCTTTAACCTGAAATTAAATGAAATTGGCGCCTAACTGATCGTCGAAATAAAATATCCAAAATGTCGTCATAATGATATTGAGTATTTATTTAGCTTGGCTGATAGGACCGTCAACGTAAATAAGCGAAAAGGATGGATGGTCGTTTTTGCACGAATGTCTTCTGAGAGACAAGTTCTTATAAAATTCTTTCAGTTCTGTGAATGGGGAGGAATGCAAGCCATTATGGCCTTAATGGCGGACATTATGCAATACTTTATCTTTTAAACGTACCGCGGGATCGAATAAAATTTACATCTTGCGTCTGTTCACACATAACATTATCTCAACGGAGAAACAGTCCATCGTTTTTACGAAGCTTCGCTGAATTACAATTCAACAATTATAGTAACACTCCTGTTATGATATATATCGCTAATTAGTTGTGTTGACATAATACCAAGGTAGTAACACACCATAAACGCCATTAGTTCAATTCGCTTGATTTGAAGTACCGCTTAAACGTATGCGTGTCCTAGTTTCGTTTGAAGCTACGTTAGATCACACTAGGCGAGATGACAGTGTTTATGGTTTGTCTTAATATCGATCAGCAAGTCAAATGCATAAGCTTGTCGCTTTGATGAATATCAAACTAACCCGGCCCGACCTAACCCAACTGAGAAATCCGAACTCTCCTAAACAATAAATTATGAAACAAATGGCCGTATAATATGGATTTATTTATGATAAGTCCGGTATTTATGAAGCAGGTGTTAGAGATTTGATATAAACTGGTAGCCATGTAAATACAGGAATGTATTATTCCCCGACGAGTTGGAAGTTTGGTACGGCCTATACCCAACCCATGTATTCTGTACGCTGGAATAGACCGTCGCTATCAAATTATTGTCCGCTACGTTTGAACACGACGGGAGGCAGATTTCGTGCAGCTATCGTTCATTTACTTTAACTGTCAGCGCACTGCTATGTTAACATTTATTTACCAACGCTGCGGACTCCAGCAGAACATGGAAGCCACTACTATTTACGGAACTCGGGTAATCGCTTATAAACTTCACTGACCGCTTGCTCAGATAAATTACACAAAGAACACTACTTTAGATTGCTCCCAACTTTGGAAAGTTTATAAAAAGGCGATTTGCTAGATTTTTCTCTCTGTGACTTTACAAATTAATTGTGAGTGTGATTATTTCATTATTAAAGATTGAAGCATGTTTTGTAATTACTCAACTTCAATCCATAACAATCATAACCCAAAAATTTTAAGTTCAATGGAAAACAACATGGTGGCCCAAATTACTTGATATTTGGCTGTTTCTCTTCTGGACCAGATGGAGAAAAAACGATCAAGCTCTCTGGAGCTCAATTTTCGTGGCACGTCGAAGGATGAAAACCGTATTTTTAGATATCTGTAACCGCTTCCGAAATATAGGCAAAATTTGGCATTTAGCAGATTTCGAAAAAAAAAAACTTTTTTATTTGTGATTATTTCGTGCAGTAAAAAGATGCACTCTTCAACATAGAATAAGATACAGCGTCCAAAAAAAATTTATCTCCGCTAAATTTTGAGTTAGCAAGTCCAATTTCCTTATTTCAAATGGGCTTTGACTTTAAAATATCGGAAAAAATTAAAAAAGTATTAAAACACGAAATAGTATATTATTATTAAGTATTAAGATCAGTAAGTGTTCTTTACTGATTGAGGATATGTTTGGAGATCGAAACGAAGGCGAGATCTCCAAAACATCCGAAACCAGTAAGATACTTAATGACCGCAGTGCTTATGGCGTTTTTTGCACGCTCAAATACGAATAAATTTAATTAAAACTAAAAAATTTAATATTTTGAAAATGCTACGACTTTACAGACCTTAGTACGAAGCCCTATCCATTTAATCTTAAACAACTCATTGACTTTATTGGTGGTTACCACTGCGTTATGAGATGATGCGCCATTTTATCGATAATCTATTTATTAAATCAGCAATGGGTAAATCAAGATATGATTCCATAATTTCTTCTAAAATATGAATATACCGTTGAGTGATGAGATTTATGTCGTAGATAAATGGCCCCAGTAAACGTTGTAGGTACCACTATTCCGAGTTGAAAAATAATAATGTTCGTTATGATCGACCAATGGACAGATTATGCCAACTGAAAATCCCATTCGTCAAAAGTTCATATTTTCCATAACCTACTATGAAAATGTTACGTAATGCTTAATTTTTAAATAGAAAAATTCTTATACATTTCCTGATAATACCCCAACATATATATTTTTTTGGAAATTTTTGAATATTTTGAATTAAACCAAAAAAGTTGGACTTGATATCTCAAAATTTAGTAGAGATCAAAATATTTTCAAAGATGTATCTTATTCTATGTTGAAAAGTGTCCGAAATAGTTATTTTCCTAACAAGTGCGGAAAGTTGTACTTTTCCGCATGTGACTGCCGTTGACCCAACGACGCGAAGCGGAGTTCGGTCAAGCAGTTGAGTGCGGAAAAGTACAACTTTCTGCATGTGTTAGGAACAATATGTTTCCTAGGAGCGTGATGAATACATTTTTTACTTAATTAAGAAACTAGACTCTACTTTAAAAAGATGCTAGTGTTTGACTTGACGTTTGTTAATTGTTATGTGACTGAGAAACGTCAAAATGAGACAGTCATGACTATATGCTACGTGATTTTTTGATATTTAAAGTTATAGGAGCTACTTCAAAAGAGTTAGTATAAATAGAAATGATTTAATTTCATTAAATTTGTATAGAATTACCCAAAATTGCAAATAAAAATATAATTACTTTCGCGGAAAAATACGTTTTTCCGCACTAGTGCGGAAAAGTACAAATTTCGAAACTAAAATGCATGCGGAAAGTTTTTACAGCTCGAATAATAATTATAAATTAAAAAAAATATGAAACTTCGAAATCTGCTGAATGTCAATATTCTGTTTTGTGGTTTCTGTAAATTTCTGTAAAGATATACATAATCAAAAAAGTCTATTACCTTATGTAATAACTGATGTTTAGTTTAAAACAAAATCTAAGACAATAAATATGTATAGTAACAGAACATGGATAGATGATGGATATCTGATCGTAGCTATCCCCAACAAGAAACGTGGAATATGATAATAAATGAGAAAAAATCATATTATTTTGAATATAAAATTAATGGTAATAACTATAAATCGTTTTGGAAAGGCCTTAATGATTTATATATCTACAGCAAGTCCAACAACACCGAAATACCGTACGAGTTAGCTGATGTTGAGCAGATAAACTCTTATTTTGTAGATTCTTCCCAAAAATCCAATGAACCTGATTTAGATACATTAAATTTTTATAATAATAATATTAGAACCAGAACAGATACTTTTAATTTTAAATTTTGTACAACTAACGATATATCAAATATCGTATATTCTATAAAAACTAAAGCAATGGATGAAGACTGCTTGAATATAAAAATGATTTTACTTTGTTGTCCTTTCATTATACCGTACTTAACTAATATTGTGAATTGCTGTATTAAAAAAAAATACCTCCCAATTTCCTGGAAAATTTCAAATATTATACCATTGCCAAAAACCGAGCCAAAAACTATAAATTCTACCGAATTTAAAGATCTTCGCCCAATAAGCACGCTACCGTTATTTATCAAAAGTAATCGAAAAAATTTTAAATCTACAAATACGTGAACATCTTGATGATTTCAAAATTTTACCCCCTACTCAATCAGGCTTCAGAACGAATCATAGTAAACGGCATTGCTAAAAGTGACTGATGATATTCTCTCGGCTACAGATAAACACAAAATAATATCATTGATACTTCTGGACTATTCTAAGGCCTTTGATAGAATAAATCATCGGCTACTTTTGGCAATACTCCACTATAATGGTTTCGGTGATGATGCAGTTGCTGTGTGTGATTCGAAGTTATCTAGAAAATCGTCTTCAGCGGGTCAGACTAAAAAATATTATCTCTAAACTATTAAATATTACCAGTGGAGTTCCTCGAGGGTCCATATTAGGTCCTACATTATTTACTATATTTACTGCAAATTTATATTCTTCTGTAAACTTTTGTTCCATTGTTACGATGATGACAGTCAATTATATTTATCATTCGATTCTAATAACCTACTATAGATGCTGCTCAAAGAATTAATGCAGATCTGAATTCTATAATATTGGCCTCAAAAAATCATTGTTTTTAGTTCTCGGAAAATTTTAGACAAAAAATCAAAAATAATTTTATGTAATTCGCTTGTATATGCTATTCACATTTTATTTACATGAGGGGAGGCCTTGGAAAATCTGAATTCTGTTGGTATGATTGGTATGAATGACTGTTTTAATTACTGAGGTTATGTTGAAAAGTCAAAAACATAACCACAAATTCAAATTGGTTCTACATAGTTGCCACAGTGAGACCCTAAAGAAAGCACAGCAATGTCATGAATAAAAAATTTGTCAATTCAGCCAAAAATAAATGACAGTGACAATCAATTAAATCTGACACCTCAATATTTTGTAGACAATCCTGAGACAACCTAAGAAAAACATCATAGCCTCCCCGTCATGTAAATAAAATGTGAATAGCATATATTGTCATTTTGATTTTGCAGACATAGTTTATAATTTTTGTATTACTAAATTAGATGAAAAACGAATTCAGTTCAAAATACTTGTACGTATTAGATTTATATTTGGATTAAGAAAATTTGATTCAGTTTCTTTGAAAATTAAGGAAATAAACTGGTTGACCATGAGAGAAAGAAGAGTGGTTCATTAAATATTCAATAATCCTTTGTTTTATCTCTCATTCAATATTTATGTAAGTTAGTGTTATACAGGGTGTCCCGTAATAAAGTGCAAAAAATTTAACTGGAGATTCCTCGTCGAAAATTAATGTGGGTACTTCATATAAAATTTTCCAAAATAAGCAGTCCCTGTTCGGCTACACCCCCTTAAAGGGGTGGGCTAAAAAATGGTTTTTAATTTCTATCTCAAAATAGCGTAATCGGAAAAAGATGAAATTTGGCACATCTTGGTTACTAATCAAAAGGCATCTAACGAAATCATTTCATCCACCTAGCATGTAAACAAAGGGGTGAAATTAACTACCCTTCTTGAAATTTTGTAAATATCTTTCTGCCTGCTATTTTTTTTTTCAATTAACAAAAATAACTAAACATGATTCATTTAGAAACTTTTTTATCTCTTGAAAAAAATTCGTAAAATCGACCATTTTTGAGAAAAAAATTAAATTACATCTCCCTAAGTGATCAATCGAAAGCTATGAGCACGATTATATTAGTGTAAAATACTAAAAGTAGGCTGGTGTCAAATTATAATTTGACAATATTACGTACTGACGATCATTTGGTGCTTATAATTTGACACCAGCCTACTTTTAGTATTTTACACTAATATAATCGTGCTCATAGCTTTTGATTGATCACTTAAGGCAGATGTAATTTAATTTTTTTCTCAAAAAATGGTCGATTTTACGAAATTTTTTCAAGAGATAAAAAAGTTTCTAAATGAATCATAATGTTTAGTTATTTTTTTTAATTGAAAAAAAAAATAGCAGGCAGAAAGATATTTACAAAATTTTAAGAAGGGTAGTTAATTTCACCCCTTTGTGTACATGCTAGGTGGATGAAATGATTTCGTTAGATGTCTTTTGATTAGTAGGTAACCAAGATGTGCCAAATTTCATCTTTTTCCGATTACGCTATTTTGAGATAGAAATAAAAAACCATTGTGTAGCCGAACAGGGAAAGCTTATTTTGGAAAATTTTATATGAAGTACCCAGTACCCACCTTAATTTTCGACGAGGAATCTCCAGTTAAATTTTTTGCACTTTATTACGGGATACCCTGTATAGCAATTCTAATTTGGATATTAGAATTAATATATTTTTGCTTTAATTTTATATAGTTAATGGGGTTAAGTGGATGAGCGAGGTGAACTTCGACCTTTCAACACTATTGCAAAATTGTTATGCTGTAAATTTTTTTTATAATTGTTTTGTGATGAATAAAGGCATTATTATTATTATTATAAATGCGATATTTGCATGGTCTCTGTATTGTGTTTTTCAATATATCCATGAGAAATAATTAGCCTTTCGTGAATTGTTATAAATGACCTAGTGACCATATTATCACATGCTGTAACTATGTTTTCAAATTATATTTTTTAAAAAAATTGTTTTTGCTAACTTATTTTGTTGCTTATATCCATACGAGTATATTTTTAATTTTAATTAAAAAAATAATTCCCGTTTTGATGAATTTTAACTTTAAATAATTTAATCCGTCTAATTAATTACCTGCAACTGATAGCTGCTGCTTCAGTATGATCTGTGGTTACCAATCCCCAAATAAAATAGTACAATAATCGATTTTTAATTTAATCTCAGATGCGTTATGTTAATTTTTAATGACGTTTAGCATAAATACGTCGGCGATTTAGAAAGACGCAGTGAAAAATTCATGTAGTCTTCAAATCGAACGAGTCCCGATGCTGCAGTTAGACTCACTTTTGAGCGAATAAATGATTGAAAGAGCGGGACTTATCGAGCCGATCGGCCGATAAGTGCATAAAGGCCGGGTAAATATTTGAGTACGACTTAGGGCACCTTCGCCTCGTCACTCGAACCACATCCAAAATGCATGATGCACTTAGAACACATAGCCTCAGCGCCGCAGTCTGTATATGGCCTTTTAATGTACTCCATACTCTTAAATACGAGGTGAACGCCAGCGCTACTACAAAACTTTGACTGCTTTTTTTTTCAAGAGACGCCTGCCTGTTCAACACAGTGTAATTAAATTGCACTATTGATAATGGACGAGATATGCCACATACTGTATGCTTTTAAAATCTCTTTAGACTCATTTTGCCTACCCTTCTTACCGATATGGATTTTATCAAATCACCCTTATTATTTTCTGTGATATACTCGTGTTTGATATGCATTTGAAAATTTAGTTAGTACTTATAAAATTATACGTTTACTTTGTACCTACTTTGTAGCTGACAGTGCTTTACCAGGTAAAAGAGAGAATATTGATCAAAGCCATATTTTATTTAATAGATTTATTAGATTTCATTTAGTGTGAGCTCAATCAAAATACAAATTATTAATTTTAAATGAAAAGAACATTAGTAGGTACTTAATGATGACCTGAAGATTAATAGACCTTGCGCCGAGGGTAGATTCAGGGTGTTGCCTTAAATATTTGATAAATCGGTTTTTTGTGTGACGTAGAACCATATATTTTATGTTAAAAGTCACATACAAGACTACATTAATGATAATAGCAATTCAACCAGGTCCAGCGTAACAGTGCATATTCCCAAGAGTCGTTTGGCACTGTGTCACCGCTAATCTGCAGGTACTGTGAGTGTAGGATGGGATCAAAGGGAATTTTCGATGTGAAATCCCTCGAGATGACGCCCTCTGACTAAATATATTCCTATCATCTGCATTTGCAGCGGTTGAAATAAAAGTGAAAACAAGCAACATTTTAAATGTGCCAGGAGACTTCCTCTTAGAAAACGAGAAATAAAAAGTTGTTTCCTTAAATAATGTATGTATGGTTCGTTACCGTTCGAATTGATGTGTATGTATGAGATTGTCCTCGAATGAGCTATAATTAGAGGTTTGTTATGTATTAAAGATATGTGTGTGCGTTTGACAGTTGTAAGGATGCATAATGGTTGTAGGGACTGTTTCTGTCGAGTTGATAAATAATGCAGTAGCGGATCGCTGGTAGCAATGTGGCAATTAATGCTAGATTAAGAATGGGATGTTCGCGGTGGACAGGTTTTAATTATTCAGCGACCATCGACCGACCGTTTCTTTAATTCATGTCTAGCCATGAACGGGTTAACGAGCCAGCAGAGCACAGGGGTTCGCGGTCTATCCTTATCGAACTGATTATTAAAGTAATGACACACACCCGATAATGATACCCTCCTCGCTCGCAACTCGTTCATCTTTTCATCTGTACGTCGTTTTCACTAATTGCCCGTTCAACCCTTTTCAGTAATAACATACTTTCGTACAATTACTCTTTCCTGTTTTGTCTCTTTTTCACGGAATATACCAACCCTTGCAACTAGATGTTTTATCGTAAAGTAGTAAACCCTGCGTATTATAATTACGTCTTTAAATAAGCTATATTTTCCCAACCCTCCACTTAATCCCCTACTGAACGAGATTATTAAAATAATTGGTCGACTGAAGAAGAATTTTACACGGCCTTTAAGAACACATACTGTGACAGGCAACACATATTCGTTCTCGAATCCAAAACGAAGTGTTTGACACTGTCCAACACACAATTATAGTTATATGCGTTTTCATTATGGCACACAGATAATTGATTCAGTCCACTAGGTGTTTCTTCTTTTCCCATTAGGCACAATTTTGAACATCACTGATCATCATTCATTATCGTAGGATTTTTTTTTTTTTTATGAGTAATCACGGATTTGGAATTTTTAAAATACCCAAGGCAAACGAGGTCATACATAATATGAGGTACAAGAAATGAATGGACTACTTGCGTCGCAATCTGTTAAAAATGATGTATTTAGAGATCCCTACCTTACAAGAAAATGAGGATTCGGTAAAATTTCCAGATTAAGGGTTCCAGCTTACGCAAGCATTGATGAGCTTATCATCTGACAGCGTTCTGACGTCGGTGATTGGATTGAGCTTATTGGCGGAAACAGACTGACATTAAATCACTATTAAATCTTTGTTTAACAATTTGCACACCTATTTGAAAGGAAAGAATAATAGATTTCTGCGTCATCGGCGTACAGCGTTAGTTTTATTAATGTAAACCCCCCATTATTATTTTTATTTTTGACCGATTAAAAAAATTAAAAAACAGGCCTTACACGGTTTTTTACGTAGATTCCACTTCTGCTAACGGATTGGCAATAGCGTTTTAACTATACAGGGTACTCAAAAAAGTTAGGTTTTTTTAAATGGAACACCCTGTATATTTTGACAAATTTGAATTCCAACAATCATTCTGATTACAAATATATACACATATTGTATAATCGCTTTACTGGTTTTTGAGTTATTTTCACTTTATTATGAATACCTACGTTGAAACAAAAGCGTTATTTTATAAACTCATATAATAAATCAATAAATGGAATAAATAAAAAACAAAACAAAATATATGAATAATTATTAAAACAAATTACGTAACATTTTCAACATTTCAAACAACGTTTAATAAAATTCGAACGGAGTCCAGACCTTAATCCAGTAGATTATTTTCTTTGGGGATCGCTCAAAGAAAAAATTTACAGTGAACCAGTGGAAAATTTTAAACAATAAAAAAATCAAATTGTAAAAAATGTACCTTTGCTAAATTTGGATGCAGCACTTTTTCTTCGAAAAATTCTTTAGAATTTTATTAAACGTGGTTTGAAATGTATCGAAGTTAATTGTGCTTGGTTATGTTGAAAATGTTACGTAATTTGTTTTAATAATTCATATATTTTGTCTTGTTTTTGATTTATTCCATTTATTGATTTATTATATGAGTTTATAAAATAACGCTTTTGTTTCAACGTATCCATAATAAAGTGAAAATAACTCGAAAACCAGTAAAGCGATTATACAATATGTGTATATATTTGTAATCACAATGATTGTAGGAATTCAAATTTGTCAAAATATACAGGGTGTTCTATTTAAAAAAACCTAACTTTTTTGCGTACCCTGTATATTTAAAACGCTATTGCCAATTCGTTAGCAGAAGTGGAATCTACGTAAAAAACCGTGTAAGGCCTGTTTTTAATTTTTCGAATCGGTCAAAAATAAAAATAATAATGGGGGGTTTACATTAATAAAACTAACCCTGTACATACAGTGAGCTCGTAAAATTTGGAATAAATTCGATAAATCATTATTCAAGGTTTTTCACAGGAAATCCTCGGACACTTCAACTTTTTTTTATAAAATGTCATATTTTCCCGACATTCACATTTTTTTGTTTTTGTTTTTGAGCTATGACGTCATCGGTAATTTTTTTAAATAGCAACCCATATTTTTTTTACAGATTTCGATAGAGTACATTTTTCTGAGTACAAAAACGTATGACCTTGAAGATGGAAGTTTTCGAGATATTCGGTTCTAAAGTTTCAAAAATGTATGTACAAGGTGAGCCACGTAACTTCAACCCCCTTGTAACCCTATAAATATTGAGATATTTCAAAAATTGAAGGTTGCAGTTTATGTAGTTTTTTCAGTAGATTTCAAAAATGCCATTGAAAATTAAATAGAAGCCAAAATATTCGTATGCAAAAACGTGCTTTTTTTAATGAAACACCGAGTGAAACACCCTATATTTTCACATATTTGAATTGGTTAAGTTTTTCCGATTTTAAAAATACATATTACTTGTATGTTTTATCCAATAACAAAAAAGTTATTCATAAAATACTAGGAATAATTTTCGTTTATTTTTAATTACGCCTAACAAAGAAGTCTATGAATTAAATAAAACAAAAATTATTTGACACTTCTAAAAACAAATCATGTAGTTGTCAGAAGTGTAGTATGCAGTTTATATTCTTATAATGGGTTATTCTTGGTATGAAAAGTGTGATATGTATAATATATTTATATCTAATGGAAGGAGTGCTAGATCATCATTAAGAGAATACCAAAGAAAGTTTCCATTATGGAGGCAACCGCAAAAAGGAATGTTCAGATATACTGAGATGGAAGGAAGTTATGCGTATAAATAGTAAAAGGCTTGGAACCTAGAGATCCTTGAAGAACACCATTCTACTAGAAGAGGCAGTTCACTTGAACCCTCGCTTGAATCTTACCTGCTGGTTACGAACTTTCAAATAAGATGGAACATTTGTAGCATCGGCAAAAGTGAATATAAGATAGATAGGATTCGTGGGGTCAAATATAAATAAATAAGTTTCATCTTTTGGGGTATCTATATGGCACGATTTAGTTTCTTATTTGTAGCATCGTCATTGCCACCAATTGACCTCAGGATTTTAACAAATATGGTCAATTATATCAAAGGCTTTACTGAAATCTAGTAGTGCCAATGCCATCACATTACCTTCATCGTTTTAGGTTTAAGATAATTTTTTGGAGACCTACATTAGTAAGCCCAAAGGAAAATTTTAGTACACAGGCAATTCGTTGAATAACAATTTAGAATCTCAGTTTTATCCGCATTGATTTTTGGAATGCCATCAATAAAATAATTATTAATTGCTTCGGGATCCTCCAGTACTTGTGGTAGTTCATACTTTGTTTCAGAAAAAATATCTAAAAATTAGAGTTCCTCTCCTCAATTGTTTAGGATCTTTGGTGCTAGCAATATAGTTAACATATGGATTCTCTTTTTTAATTAAAGATGGAACGTGTGGTTTTAAGTCAGTTAAGCATTAAAACTAGAATTATGGTTTTGGTTATGGCTCAG